>CANNZV010000974.1:0-193499 GCA_947561585.1 Caprella mutica
CCAAAGACCTTCGGAAGTCCTTATGAGACATCAGGGTACTATTTGTTTCCCTAAATATCAAGAAGGCATTCACTATAGCCATGTCCAGGAGTCCAAAGAATATGCGATGCCACCACTTTATGTTCTTGCGATTGATCCCGTATTTTTGTCGCAACATATCATGGAGATCGACACCTCCCATGTGTTCGTTATAGTCTTTCACGATGTCCGGGCATGTCACAGGTATCTTTTGTCCATCCTTCTGTCTTCTTTGAACAGTAACTTCATTGATGCCGTGGTAGTTTGAAATTAAATTCACTCCTTTAGAATCTTTCCATCTGTATACGGTGATTCCATCAGATGTGGACCTATAGTCAAACTCTCCTCTCTTCAACATATTATCTTGTTTTAGATCAGGAAAACCCTTTCTAGAAGATCGTATGGTGCCACATGCAAGAATTTTCTTCAATTTCAGTGCTTCTAACAGACTAACAGAGGAAAAATAGTTGTCAAAATATACTTTATGATTAATTGGATTCAAGTGGTTCACCATTTTCATTACCACATTTCCACCCAGACCAAGGGTTGAGCCCTCACTACCTTCACTTTTACCGGAGTAAACATCAAATTTATAAACATAACCCATATCATCAGCCAGACACCACAATTTGAATCCACGTTTTATTGGCTTCATCGGATTATATTGTTTCATTGAGGAGCGTCCTTTGAATTTAATCATTGATTCATCTACTGAAAGATGTTCTGCTGGTTGTTTCACATCTTGAAAACTTTCATTGAGGGATTCGACAAGGGGACGGATTTTATAAATTTTATCTCTCTTTGTTGGGTCCAACTTACTATTGTCGTTCAGGTGCAGATTCCTCAAGATAGCCGAAAATCTTTCTCTAGGCATCGTTTTCTTGATGCATGATACTCCTAAATCATCTCCATCCTTCCAATAGTCAGCAATGGAATATCTAGGATTGTATCCCATCACAATATTTATTCCGATGAAACTGAGTAATTCCTCCATACTGATTTTGGCATTTTTATTTCTTTGTACGCTATACAAATTACTCTCAAATAAAATCCTTAGAAGTAATTCATCAGTGAAGAAGAGTTTGAATGCATCAATCGGATTTGAGCAAGAAGGTGCATCTTTTACAGAATTGTGCACGAAATCCACATTTTCTGATTTCTCTTCTTTTTTCTTCCACCTTCGCTGAACATTTTTTGGATTTATATCAACGTCTGATACATTACTTGAGACAATTGGAATATTTGAAGTAGTAGGAATACACGCTTCAACTGTACAGTTTTCATCCAGCTCAATCACAGCATCAGATTCCTCAAAGTTTTCAATAGCATTTACAGCATATGATTCTTCTTCTTCTTCCGATTCTGTATCTGTATCGTAATCATAGTCAGAAGGAATTGGCTGGGCCAATAGATGCAAAATTCCATCATCTTCTAACCAACGTTTCGTCATTTTGCTCCTGAAAAAATTGTATGAAATTATTATCATGAAGAAAATTATAATTTATATAACCCTAATTATGAAGCAAAATTATTATTTTCTAATAGTCTATGAGCGTAAAATTTAATTGTCATATTATTATATGAATACCGACTGAATTTCATTTTATATGATAATAACATATGACATACATTTTTGACAATGACCTGTTTGTTTGGAAATGTATTTAGTGTGAGGTCCTCAGAAACCTGATGGGACCTATGGTTCCTGCCTCCCTGTCGGGACTCTTGAATCCCAGAGACATTTACGTGAATATAATAAAATATTATCATAATATGAACTGTGTGGTATAATATATACGATCCTAATATATACAGGCAACAACATTAATTAGTACATTTACTCTAAGCATACTAATAAACTGACACTAAGCATCAAAGATAGACAGAAAATTCAACGTACCTTCTCCCGTGATTGCACTCCACATACTGACGCGAGGTGAGAGAGTGCCGCGCAAATAGATGCCAGATTATACTGGAATTTAATACTGATAGGGTGCTGGATGTCTTGACAGGCACATCTTCACATAAAATAACCTTGTATCATTTTTATAACAGAAAATAAGAGGTGGGACCTGAAAGTCCCGCCAGTCACGAAAGGGTTAAATAGTAATGCTGGAGAGGAAAACCGGAAGAAAAAATTTAATATGAAAATTTTTTGAAAATAAATCATTCAGTTTCAAAATTGTGACATTATTTCTACCACTCATTCAATCATGAGTAGCTATTAACTATAATAAAAAGTTAGAAAACAGCTAAATCATTAATTAATAAATATATATTCGTTGAACTTATGTTTGGTGACTGAATAATATAGCTAGTAAATGTTGACTGAGAAGCATGGGGTTGAGTGAACACACAATTTTTCTTTTACAGTATGGCCACAAAAATGTTTCCGCTTTTTCAAATATTTATAAATAGTTACCCAATAGACGAAAAAACTGTATCTTGATCTCATTTTCCCCGCCTCTTATTGTACTATTAACAAGTAAAAACAATTATGAACTGATGGACATAGTTTAAGAACAGGTGAGCAAAGAGTGAGGGTGACTTTTTTGTCATTGCGCGAAGGTTATTCTTCTTGATTTTACTTACTAAAAGGCAGTGAATAAAATGAAAAGAAAATTATAATGGTAGACATTATAATACAGGGTGCTTACACTTCTTCCTTGTAAACTATTTGGAAATAGAACAACTTCAGTAACATTTTAATTTCATTGAAGTTTTCACTATGAATATTCATTCTTCGTTTGTTAATTGCAAGATTACGGCATGCTTCACACTTGCATTTTGAACAGTGCGGAGAAAAAGCTTCACGCATGAGTTTTTTATCGCTGAAGTAAAAATTTTATGTGTTTTTTCTATCAGCAATAAAAAAACGCAAGTGTAAACACATGTAAAGAAGAGCTTTTTTCCGCTGTGTTAAAAATGCATGTGTGAAGCGGGCCTTAACCATGCAGTGAACAAGCGAAGAATGAATATTCAGAGTGAAAAGGTATAATTATCACTGAAATTTGTGGTTATTTTCCATGTACATATTTGATTAGGACATTATAAGGTATTTTAAACTGAAAGAATTTATGTAAATAAATATTAAAAAATGTATCCACAGCCATTGAATATAAGTACTACAAATAATTCATCAATTAATCTACGTATCTATGGTATCAATACATTATGCATGTCATCGTAGAACGATAACATGTATAATCAAGTCAGTGGATATATTTTTTGTGGACACATAATATATATTTAAAGTAGACTAGTAGTATTATTTTAATTAAGTATAGATTTTCCCTCTTCAGTGGTTGTAAAATAGTTAATAAATTATTTGATGTTTTTCAGCATCTTTGAATTAACACTCACTTTAGGATAGTTATAAACAATATATTTTAACTATAATTTATTTGCATTGTAGCATACTTTTATTTGGGATGAGAAAATGTAATTATAGGGAACATTCAATTCTATATATTCACTGATGATGTGTTTTTGAGATTCACTGAATCTCAAAATAAAATAAATACTTAAAATAAATACTAAAATAAATACTTCCCTAGTGTTTTTATTTATGAGAATAAGATATACAACAAGTGATTCTATTAGGAATATAAAATTATTAATATAAATAAATAGTTATTCAATAAGAAAATTGAGCTTCTTTCTATACAATTGAAGTATATTTCGTCAACGCCTAGAGTATTATTTACTTCACCACCATTCTAAATGGTGCAATACTCTGTGCTCCAGTTTTCAATAGCATGTAAAGTCTAGTCCCAAGAGTATGCTGCAGCTGAAAAATATTAAAAACTAAATTAATAAGATCATATGAACTTATTCAAGATTGAGATTTTGATTGGATACTATCAAATGCAAAAATCAATCCAAATTTAAAAACTAAAAGTGCACTTGACACAAAAATATTATCATAAAGTAATACATATTACATATTTTATTCAAATATTGTAGAAAGTAAATTAATAAATAAAACCGTATTAGGAATAAAAAAAATTATAACTTTCTGATCCATTGAAAATCTGTGTCATCAACTATTCTACTATTAACAGACATTTTTTTAATTACCTTGAAAAATGGATATACCCTGGACCCATGCGAATATTGATCACCTTGTAGCTATGAGATTGTAATCAGGATTATTTTATTGTGATAAAACAGAGAAAATTCTGTACCACCAAATATTTCAAGTTCTGAGTTTTCAAAAATGAATCTGAAAACATGATTAGAAAAATTAATGAACATTAACATACAAACTAATTTAGAAATCAACAAATTAACAATTGATATATAATTTTAAGAACAAATCATCGCCAATGATTGAGGTCATTGCTGGAAATTTGGAAAACTACTAATATATTGTGATTGTCAATGTGGAAATTTGTAGCTAATCAAAACTTAAAAAGACCTCGCCAAGGAAAAAATTGAGTTTATTAAATAATTTTTCCTATTCTATACCATCATGCAAATATTTAGTAGTGGATTGATCATTGAATATACCTAACTTGCTGACATTCAGACTGGTTCTCTGACTCTCAGTACTGAGTCAATAGCAGATTCAAAATCTCCCGCAGCTGAAATTATGGTTACACAGGATTGACAGGAATTAACTCTAAATCTACCGCAGCTAAATTAATGGTAACATAGGGATTAATTCAAGATTTTCCGCCATCTGCAGAGATCTACAATTTCTAAAATTGGGCTCACATTTGTGGCAGAGTCTTGGAAAAATGTTCCATATTCTGTAGTCTGGGTGTTAGAAGAAGACTGCAGAATATGGAACATTTATCCAAAACTCTGCAGAATATGGGACATTTTTAACATTTTCTGTGTGAACAATCCTTAATTTCCTCCTATATTTACTACAAGTATTTTACTGAGCAACTAATATGAGCCCAATTTTAGAAATGGTAGATCTCTGCAGACTGCAGGAAATCTTGAATTAATTCCTATGTACCTAACCATTAATTTAGCTGCATGAGATTCTGAATCTGCTGCTGTGGCAGCACACAGGAGTCAGGGGACACATTATGCAGAGTGGGACATGAAGTTAAGGCTAGGAGGCTAGACTATCGGCTATCTATGAAGACTATGCTAGTACCTATCATCCTATGCAGCTATGCTCTACTCTGGATTCTGGAAAAAAGTGGTCTTTTCTGATAGATTAATCACTGACTCTGTTGGAGTTTAGCAAACATTAACAGTAATAAATTAATGGGAACTGTATAATCAGCTGCATTTAGCCTCTAAAATTCATCTGTTCACCTTAGTCTCCTAAGGTATTTTCCAGAGTCATGAGTGGCCTATGGCCCTATGCTCATACTGTGACAGTGTGACTTACTGTCATACATTGCATAGGCATAGCCCAGTCTGCAGAAACTGGTAAAGTGTTCGTAGAGATCTCTTATTCTGTTTGTAGCAAAATTATTGTTAATATAGGGATTAATTCAGAAGTGTTCGTAGCTAAATAAATGTAAAAATAGGAGTTAATTCAAAATTGTTCGGAGAGAATATCCTAAATATCTCCCATATTCTGCAGACTAGGGCATAGCTAATTGTAATTTGAGAAAGTCTAATGTACTCAGCCTGACAGCCCCCAATAATAATAATAATGTAGAATGTGTAGCCCATTAGCCATAGGTAAAGTAAGTAGCCAGCCACTAAGCCTGGTTAGTGGTTACTGTTAGTCTGTTGGTAGGAGGTTGCAATTGCATAGGCAAGTTTTCAACTTTTAAAGCGAATTATTCAATATATATGAAGAAATATCCATGAAACTCTATAGAATACATTCAATACAGTATTATATTAAACATTACTATGGAAATTACTGCATTATACCATCCATAACCAGACACAGATGGAATATTTAAAGAAAATATTATATGGCACGCAAGTATTCCATGTACATTATAGTGTTAATGTTGATTATAACTCAACTATTTTAACATGGATGTATTTTGCACAACGTACTTAAATATATAAAAGTTATCTAGGTACTGGAAGCTAACCAAACATATTGTTTATTGACATATTCTATCGATTATTTTGCCGCACCTATACAATTCTCATTTTTTCAATTCCATATGTGACGTCATTTGTTTATTTACATCGTTTCTGAAGACTGGAACAACTTGAAAACTTGAATTCGAAACTTAGTATACTTTTTAACTATTTATTTACTATGACAACTTATAATTCTGTTTTATCTTGGGTAAATTCTAAAAGGTAAATAAAATAAAATATACCTAATTATTCCTTATTTTTATAGATAATTTAAGAAGAAATATACCTAGTGAATTACGTTATTTTGTGTACAAGTATACTTCCTATTACGATAATTCAAAACAACAACTAATTGAGTTAGGTACGAGGCACGTAAATATTATACTTACATCCTACCTACTTTTTTAAAAGTAAATCTATTATTACTTTTTAAGTAGGTACCTATATTTGCATGTACTGTAACATCTGCAACATGTTAACGTCTAAGTTCTAACTATATATATACTATAGAATATATATGTGCCTATTTATTTATTAACACACCTTCAGACTGTATGTACCTAGGTATTTAATTCTAAAAATTGTGCCCCAAAATGTTTATCCTGCTTGCAACTACCCTTTACAAGTTTACAGTTACTAGAGCAGTTCTACTACCTAGGTAGCGTCCGTTTCCTTATTTTGTAAAAAAGAGAGCGATTATTATACCTAGAAGGGGGATGTGACAAAAAATGTAACGATACCTCTAGCAACTCTATCTTTAGTGTTGAGTAAGTTACGAGTTATCGGAGTGTAAAAAGTATATTATAATAATTAGTAAATTCGATTTTTTGATAATTAGTAAATTTGTTATTTTAATAATTATTAAACCCACTTCTTTATTAATGACTAAAGTCATTATTTTAATAATTAATATTTAATATTTTTTCTTATATAATCGAAAATGTGGAAAAGGAGATTAGAGTTGATTAAGTTGATATAAAACTCATCTTGAACCTCGTAAAAGGATAATCCTTTATCTGTATTGGACTCAATTATCATAGTTTGGGCCCAATTGTTGGCGGGCCCAATTATCTCGGACTCAACTGTCGGTTCACGGCTATTTGTATTTTTTTTTCTTATATGATCGAAGATGTGGAACAGTCTGGCAACTTGGAACTTTAATACCATCTAGAAATTAAGAGAGATAGTTATAATATACCTATATATATAGTGGTTGTAAGACATGAGCCCTAATCCCTCCCTGACATAACTTCACATAAGCCCTACCGGACACGAACTCCCCCGTATACTATTTATTAAAGATACTATTTATATAATATGGTTTTAGGTATATTCCACCCCGCTAAATTCCACCCCTGTGAAAATTAATGCTCATTTGGGTGACAATAAGAATTCAAAGATTTTATTTTTAGATGTCCATTTGTTAAATAATTCGTACCAATGAAAACATAACTCAGACAATATCTTGAGACATTTGGACCATATTTATAGGTAGCTCAAGTCAATTAAATTTTATCCTAATAAAATTACAAATATTCTTAATATCGTAGTTCATTTCAAAGTTTACGTGTCGAACAACTTTATATTAATTCATTTTTAACATGAAACTGAATATGTGCTCTTTCAACAATGGTTGGATGAGGTGTGGAAGGGGTCGATTGGCAGAGACAACCCACTAAATGTTTTTGCTTTTGCTAATAAGTTGTAGTTTTGGATTCTAGGACCAAATTCTCCGTGGTCAAAATCTCTCGATGTAAAAAGGCAATAACTTCCCAGTCTTAAAACCCTGTACAATGTTCCTCACCTCTCTATCGAAAACCTCATGGTCAAAAAAATCGTAAAAAAAATTTCGGTCAACAACCACCACTCTTACAAGAAGTTAAAATACCAAATTCAAAATGAAATAAATATAACAAGTACTATATGACATCATCTTACAATTAATATAGCTGTTGTGTTGGCGATAGGGAAGAACATCCGCTTGAGATTGAAAATCTAAATACCTCAACCGATAAAGAGCGTTCACACAGCCTTTCTTTCTGCTGTTCTGTTACAATGTAGTGAAAAATTTAAAGCTTGTGATTAGCCAGCAAAAGGTTCAATTTGATAAAGTGAAAATGCAAGTTACCCATATTATATATAATATTAATAAATGACAAATATTAATAACTAACCAAACCTAACCTGTAAAGTGGGGTGGAACATACCTAGGGTGGAATATACCGGGGTGGAACATACCTAGGGTGGAATATACCGGTCATCATATAATAAATATCAATCTGATCATCTCTATTTATTATTTCAACATATTACCTAGTTACTTTATATTAAGAATTAACTTTTGCTGGGTAGAAATTAGGTTAGCCATTATATCAACTGAAGGGAAAACAACATAACTAAGTAACTTGATGATTTTTTTTAAAGAGGATAATGATACACTCTAATATATATATAACCGGTTAGTGTGAGGCCATCCGAACCTCACTGCCTAGTCAATAAAATCGTGAAGTATGCCAATACAACAAATTAGCGGGTTCCAGGAAGGGAAAGGGCTCGTGTCTGGGGGGGGGGGAGGTAAGTCCGAGGGAACTTTTGTCCGTAGCCCACCTATATAGTATACAGGGTGATTAAAGAAAAGAAAGAAAAACCCCAAAGGTGTTTGAATTTTAATATTTTCCGATCTGAAAATGTGAACAATGGAAGTAAAATATGTAGATATGCTTAATGATATTATTATTCCACATTTATGAGAGGAATTTTGTGAAAAATTAAACCGACTATGGTGGGAAAGATTATACCGACTACGGTGGGAAAGATTAAACCTACTATGGTGGGAAAGATTATACCGACTATATGGCGGGAAAGATTAAACTGAATCTCCTGCCCATCACCGCATTATCGTTCGTGATCGCCTTAGTGAAGTGTTCCATCAACGAATGATATAGGAGTTGGATATGGTACTGAGTGGCCCCCAGATCACTAGATCTAACCCAATGAGACTTCTTCTTTTTTGAATCACCCTGTATAATAGTTTAATCTGCTTGAAATAGATTTACTTCAGGAAAATTCCATATCGAATGTACGTGCTACCGTAGAACGAACGCACTCGGAGAAAATAAAACAAAGAAATAAGAGAAAGAAAAGATGAAAGTAGCACAAAGAAATTGTAAGAAAACCACAACTAATTTACATAGAATGATTTGAAAGGAAAATTAGATATAATAACAGTAATTCCAATTGAATATCATTATTAAATCGAAAAATAAAAATTATATGGTATTGGATAATAGTTCCACGTTTTCGACCAATAAGAACTATATATCATTGTCTCGTTATTTAATACTCTACGTATCATGGATACCAATAAAAAATCCTTTAGGTATAATGGATACCAATGAAAACATGGATACCACATTAATCCTATATTTATGTATAGGTATCATGAATACCTACCAATTAAAATATCTATTTCAATTTTATATTTTCTTTTTATATGATCGTTAATGTGGAACCTTTCGGTAACTTGGAAATTTCCCTCATTAATGAGTATATTGATTGAAAAATTAATGAATAATTTTGAATTCTTACCAATTGTCACCTGTATTAATAAAATAAGTTATTTATTGTAAACACAAATAGCCGCCTCATTATACAATACTTTCAAAGTTATATCTCTGATATAAAAACAATGATATGAATTACAGTACGTAAACAAATAGGTATTACTGAAGAATATTACGAAACGTTTATGTTAGGCAAAGATATAAATATTAAATAATAGTATACTATCTTTATATGATAGAGCTCTGCAAATATTACACAAACTGCACGAATAGTGTTGTAATATATTTGATTATAATCATTTTATGACAAATTCCTTAATATAGCACAAAAAGAAAATGTAAGTGAACATTACTGACAAAATAATCCGTTACGAAAGGTTTGGGGGCATTACTTTAAAATGTCAAGGATTAAAAGTAGCTCAGTACTTATTAAATATTTTTTAAAACTACTTCCGCATAATTTTAAAACAAAAATTAAAATTAAGTTATACATTTTTGTTGAATAAGATATTTTAATTATAATGAAATAACATATTTCTGAGGAAATACTCCACTGGTTATCATTTTTGTCATTTTTTCCCTCGCATTTCCAGACATCACGTGCACAGCATGTTCCAAGTGCCACTGTGCGGGTTGGTAACTCTATCACATTATTATCAAAAACCATCATGGAATACATGATTAACAATCAAAATAAACAAGTAAATGTACTGAAAACTAATATAAATTACCATATGACGTCAATATCTTATTGATTAATCTTTACGCTATGAAAAAATGAAACTATATTTGTCTACTAGATGGCGCTGTAAGACAGTTCTGCACTGTAACCTTAACTGCATTAAATCACGTTAGGTAATTTCCAGTCGCAGAGCCATTCAGAGTGGAGTGAAGATTAGCAGTGAGTGGTGGTGTACTGACGTTACTCCTGGTATTGCAATCGCTAGTTCTTACAATAGGTGGCAGTGAGTTTCTATAAGTGTTGCACTAATTAACCCTGTGATATTTATAGGTGTGTTACTTCTTGCAGCTTTCAACACTTTTTGCAATCATGGTGAGTTTGCATGAGATTTAATTAATTTATTCATACTTTTCGGGTTATTCAATTTAGCTAGAAATACTTCTTTAAAATAGAAATAAAATTTGTTTTCCATTTTAATATTTATTTCGAATTGATAGCAGTAATAACAAGACCCTTATTATTGGTATAGAAAAATAACTTAAAAAATGAAAGTAATAGTTACTAGGTAGCAATAAATACCTATTAAATAATACCTAATCAGAATGCACTCAATCTAAACATTTTTTAATGTTTTTCATTTTCGATTAGTATTAAAATATTTTAATTAATTAATTAATGCCATCCCCGGCATCCAGCGTGTTCCAAACTATTTAACATATTTTAATTATAATAATTAATAATGCTAATTCATTTTGTGCGAGAGTTCCATATCTATACAAACTTGCCTTAATAAAAGCCTTATATATTATACATAGGTAGTGTTTTCATTATATTATCGAAATTATGGAACTGTCCGATAATTCAGAACCTACCCACCATATTACCTGCTGCTATAAAAAATGTTCTTTTAAAGTTCAAATCTTTAGTTTCATCACCATTTGTCATGTGTAAAATAATGCAAAGACCACACAGGCAATTGATGTGATGGCGCTGTCTCTTTGCATTGGCTATCATTGTCTGTGTGATGGCGCTGTCTCTTTGCATTGGCTATCATTGTCTGTGTGATGGCGCTGTCTCTTTGCATTGGCTATCATTGTCTGTGTGATGGCGCTGTCTCTTTGCATTGGCTATCATTGTCTGTGTGATGGCGCTGTCTCTTTGCATTGGCTATCATTGTCTGTGTGATGGCGCTGTCTCTTTGCATTGGCTATCATTGTCAGTGTGATGGCGCTGTCTCTTTGCATTGGCTATCATTGTCAGTGTGATGGCGCTGTCTCTTTGCATTGGCTATCATTTTCCACGTGCGTGTTATAGTTTAAATAAATTATTTCCCCGATGTAAGTACATATTTTCTCTAGCTGCATTGGTTATGTATATAATTTTATCCTATTAAATTAGTGTGGTAAATAAATACATGTGAATATAGCTAAAATGTGATGCAAAATTTAGTCTCATTAAAAATTTTGTTGATGATTGGTAGGAATTTTTTTTTGATCTACAATAAAAGTATTATTTTCTTATTAAAAAACATTTATTGTTAGCTTGGTATCTATGCTACAGATGACACACTATGCCAGTGTATCTATGCTACAGATGACACACTATGCCAGTGTATCTATGCTACACATGACACACTATGGCAGTGTATCTATGCTACACATGGCACACTATGCCAGTGTATCTATGCTACACATGACACACACTCTTTCTTAGCCTATTCCTTTTTAGGAACCGCATGCAGTTTACCTTGGGCAGAGATAGAGAGGTGCGACTGAAGAAATAGTGATCTATGTGCTGTACAGGGAGCTATGCCACTGAAGAAATAGTGATCTGTGTGCTGAACAGGGAGCTATGCCACTGAAGAAATAGTGATCTATGTGCTGAACAGGGAGCTATGCCACTGAAGAAGTATTGATCTATGTGCTGAACAGGGAGCTATGCCACTGAAGAAATAGTGATCTATGTGCTAGCGAAGTAGTGATCTATGTGCTGAGCAGGGAGCTAAAAAAGTAGTGATCTATGTGCTGAACAGGGTGCTAAAGAAGTAGTGATCTATGTGCCTGAACAGTGAGCTAAAGAAGTAGTGATCTATGTGCTGAACAAGGAGCTAAAGAAATAGTGATCTATGTGCCTGAACAGGAATCTATGTGGCGGAAGAAGTAGTGATCTATGTGACTGAAGAAGTAGTGATCTATGTGACTGAAGAAGTAGTGATCTATGTGACTGAAGAAGTAGTGATCTATGTGAATGAAGAAGTAGTGATCTATGTGACTGAAGAAGTAGTGATCTATGTGCTATAGTGTGTTTAGTGTTGAGGCCAAATAACTTATTTCTTTTAATATCTTACTTAGCACCAGTCTAACAATGTTGTATTGTTTATCTGTCACTATTTACTTCCTAATTACATCTCATCATCTACAGACTCTGACGCCATTTTTCTTGCCATGTCCTTGGTAGCGAGTTACATGAACCTTACCTGTTATAGTAATTGAACCTTTAGAACAGGTAAAGGCTGTTAATTATAGACCTGATGTGATGTGACTTTGCTAGACGAGTTATAAATGATAGTCACATTGGTGATCGTAATCAATGATAAGATCGTCTATCTACGACAATAAATGATCGGAAAATGCAATAGTGATTTATTAACCGGTATTAGGTTCTTTCAGTTAACTGAATTAAAATTTATTTTTCTGAATCAGCTGATACTATATTTTATAGATAAAATACACACATAAATTGAATAAAAAACAATTGAAATAGCAAGTCAATATATTCCCGTGCGTATCATAGTTACATTCTTCATGTTTAATACCCGTAGTGTAAAAGCGGACTCCAAATAAATAAACACACGAGGGAAATTATTAGGATAGATACCATCAATATTTACCGTAATGGACAATAACAGACGATCTGATCTGCCGATTGGACATTTTCCGACTTTTATAATTTTGATAAAAGAATGTGAACTCAAAAATAAATAGCTAGCAATAAAATTTCTTATTCAAATTTTTATTATGGTTCATCCTTTTCTTTACATTACCATACGTCCATAGTTATATTTATCACATTGAAAATTGTTATTGCTCATATCTTATAAGCAATACCGTACATTATTTTACATTTTATTTAACTCTTTACCTCATCTAATTAAATTACGCTGAATTACTTGCAATTAAAGTCTTTAACATCCGTTACATTAATGTACGGAGGAAATCATTTATAACGTTTATAACGTGTCTATGTGTACTTAGTACATAGGTAACCATTTATAACGTGTCTATGTGTACTTAGTACATAGGTAACCATTTATAACGTGTCTATGTGTACTTGGTAAATATATAAACGGAGTGAACGGATTGTTCGACAGGCTAAGTTACGAATTATCGGACGGTTCCACATTTTCGATCATCCTAAATATAATGTGACTTTTATTTCAATTGGTATCCATGATACCTGTAAGTTTCCTGGATACCTCGTTATTGAAGTAATGAATAAAATAAATACCTGCAGGTATCATGGATACCAAATAAAACAACCAACACCTTCATCCAGGTATCATGGATACAAACAAGTAATTAGCTAGTTAAATTAAATATATTTTTTTTATGTGATCGAAATTGTGTAACCATCCGGTAACTCGTAACTCAGCTTAACAAATTAGATATTCTCTCAACATTGATATTCTGACTAATAAAATATTTCAATAATCTTTTTTCCATTTTAATCATTTTTTAATTTTTTTTTTACTATTTTTTATCTTTCATTTCTGCCGTTACTGTCGGTGCAAGCAAATAAAAGTGAACAATAAAATAAAAGTGAAAAATAACCTCGCACTTTTATCTGCTAGCTATTGAGTTTGTTTTTATTCCATTATTGCTGTTTGTTTGAGCGAAATAAAGTGCTAAAATGTTTGGCATGGAAAGGTCAAACACTTTGCTTGGTAATATTCCTGTGTGTTAATGTGTTCCCATTCCCATTCCAGAGGCTGCACAGCCTGCTAATAGTGGCGGGAATTCTACTCCTGCTCCAGACACTCAGTAAGTAACAACAGTAATTAAAAGTAAGCAACATAAGTAAGTATGTAAGTACTAAACAGTAATTAAAACTAGAACTCCCAAGCAGTCAATTTCCCAGCGTGGTTGTTCTAGTCTTACCAATACTATACCACATATGAACGCTATAAACATGCAATCAGTGGCACTTTGAATGCTAAATGAAAAGATAAGGTATCACGGATACCAAACTGAGGATATTCTCAATTGGCGTATCCGTGATACTTGCTACAGTATCCTTGATATTTTCTGCAGTATCCATGATACTTCATTCAGTATCAATGCTCCCCTACCTTTGTGTTCAGTCAACTTACCTAGTGCAGTGTTTTTTCAATTTGCTTCATAGTGTCATTGTCACCTAGATAGCAATGAGAGGTTAAGACTGTTGCCCACTGCTTGCACACTGTATGTGTGTGTACTCACCTACACACTTTGGTGTGTAGGTGAGTACACAAGGAAGGGAGCACTGTGTACACACTGGCTAACGCGTGCCTGACGCTAAAGTGAAAGTGAGCACTAGTGTAGTGGTAGAGAGAACTAGTGTAAAGGCTTATCTCGCTCTTATTAGGTCTCACACTTATGACAATCGAATAAGTGTGAGACTTGTTCGCTTTTATTTCTTCCTTTATAGAATAGATTATCAGTTCAGTTATTGTCACCAATTGTGTCCGTAACTTCTACAGGTGGGATAGATTAAGAATAATTTTAAGGTAACTAATATACGCTATTTCCAAGTTCTTTTAGCTATAGAGCGTCAATCATACCAATACATAAGTGTTCAGGAGAGACATATAGAGAGATCGTCAATCATCCCAATACATAAGTGTTCAGGAGAGACATATAGAGAGAGCCTCACTCATCCCAATACATAAGTGTTCAGGAGAGACATATAGAGAGCGCGTCAATCATCCCAATGCATAAGTGTTCAGGAGAGACATATAGAGAGAGCGTCAATCATCCCAATACATAAGTGTTCAGGAGAGACATATAGAGAGATCGTCAATCATCCCAATACATAAGTGTTCAGGAGAGACATATAGAGAGCGCGTCAATCATCCCAATACATAAGTGTTCAGGAGAGACATATAGAGAGATCGTCAATCATCCCAATACATAAGTGTTTAGGAGAGACATATATATAGAAAGAGCGTCAATCATCCCAATACATGTTTGTTCAGGAGAGACATATAGAGAGAGCCTCACTCATCCCAATACATAAGTTTTCAGGAGAGACATATATATAGAAAGAGCGTCAATCATTCCAATACATAAGTGTTCAGGAGAGACTGAAGCATCTCTACCATCAGGTCATTTTGCTTTAAGAGTCTAGAAGAATGTGTCAATTGGTAAGCGATATATCTCCCTCGTACAGAAGTCAATGCGGCACTGATTTCTTATTAGAGCCTAGAGTGCAGGGATGGTTTGCTTCCCCCCCAAATAACCGACAAATCAACTCACATACCCCTTCTGGGGTGTGGGAAGGAGGATTGGTTCATAGCCACCTTTCACTCCCCCACTCTATGCGCTACAGACAAGCTATGACTAGTATTTTCACAATGTATCTACACACATGTCGAATGCATTTTTCAATTTATGGCTTTTCCGAATAGTATCGATCTCTTAACTGAAAACAACCAACCAAATTAACAATTTTTCTATGCCAGGAGAAATAAAAGCGAGGTAACTTATTTTTTGTCATAAGTGTGAGACATAATAAGAGCGGGGTAAGCCAGTACTAGTATACTGTTACACCAGCACCACTATTTCTGTACCACTATTCCATTTCAATTGTTCTTGAAATAAGAAATAAAGATTTACCTTCCATTTCTTTTATTTCAGTTGCAATATCAGTAAGATATTTATACCGTGACAACTGAATAGCGGTATCGATATCTTATTGTGACATAAAATACAATGGGGAGAATAACTTTAAATCAATTCATCTAATAATGGCCAGTTACGAAATTTTCAGCGTTTGTCTTTTTAAACTCATTGACAAATTTAAATGAATAATGGAATGTAACTTGTATCCAAGATACCTGCAGGTATCACGGATACCAATTAGAATAACGAGTTAATTTAATATATTATATAATCGATGATATGGAACTGTGGGATAATTCGTAACTTACCCGTTCCATTCATTATGATTCATTCATTCATTCATGATTCACACCTGAAATGCAATGTGAATGTGACATTAACCCCCTGTGTCCTGGTGTGCCACAAACGGCACACTGTTACAAATCATTTCCTTATTTGAAAAATGTGTGTGTGACGTCACATACAGACTAACTGAGGTATTTCGTGCTTTAGTGTATCGGTAATTAGGAGATACTGTATAGAGACACCGATACTGTGAAATACTTCTGCCGATACTGTATAGAGACACCGATACTGGTAAATACTTCTGCCGATACTGTATAGAGACACCGATACTGTGAAATACTTCTGCCGATACTGTATAGAGACACCGATACTGTGAAATACTTCTGCCGATACTGTATAGAGACACTGATACTGGTAAATACTTCTGCCGATACTGTATAGAGACACCGATACTGGTAAATACTTCTGCCGATACTGTTAGAAGTATAATTAGTCTGGATGTTAGATATTTATTTCGTAATAATTTTATTTTCATTCCATAATTTTCTCCAAAGAATATATTTCATTTCAGTTTATTTTTTAACATTTTTTGAGAGAATCAAGCGAACAAATTATTTCTTGAACAAGAAGCTATAATTCTTCACATCATTCAGAATGAGAATTAAAAAAGTAATAACTAACTGTTATTACTTGGCTAGGGGTTCGATAACCTCTTCGTAATCATTCCTAGACATAATCTAAACTCATCACATTCCCATGCTGTTATCACATTCCCATAATGATGTTATCACATTCACACAGTGTTCGCATAGTTCACTTTCACCGCGAGAGGAAAGCGCATGCAGTCGCTACTGTGAAAATAGAAAAGAAAACAGTGAACAGAAACAGAGAAAATGATATGATTACCAGTGTAGGGCAAGTTCCGAGTTATCGAACAGTTCCACATTATCGATCAAACAAATATATTATAATTATTTAACTTTTTTCTAATTGGTATCCATGCTACATGCAGGATACCTGTATGTATCATGGATACCAATTAAAGCCTTCCCTGGTGGAAGAAAGTGGTAAATAATAATATCACATTCAAAAAGTGGAAGGTGTGACCCTTGGCACAAAAAATTGCAACCCATAGCTAACGACATGGGAGATAGAGCAGGCAAACAAACATAAAATGTATAAAACATAAGAAGACTGGCAATAACTAAATAGTCTATCTCTGATAGTCAAGGGGATGAAGTACTAGTTTGGTAGAAGTTATGGTGGGCCATAGAAGATTGAGAGATAAAGTTATGGTGGGCCATAGAAGATTGAGAGTGGACCACCATGATCTCCCATCTCCCCTCGATACTTCTCTTCCTGGATATTGCACTAGCAACAGTGATATGCTATTTTCTCAGTACACACGCGTGTAGTGTGTGGATGTGTGCTGTGTGGATGTGTGCTGTGTGTGCTATGTGTAGTGTGTGTGTTTACAGTAGAACTCCTCTATAGTGAACCCTACTAGTTCACTATAGAGAGTTTAGTTCACTGTACAGGGTATGAGAGATGAATAGATAACCGAACTTTTCATGACAGGCTATAAAAAATATTTTCTTTCTTTTCAAAATGAATTCATTATACAGGGTATTTTATTTCTCAGAACTATTAAAATCAGGATGGTTCACTACACATACTTCACTATAGAGGAGTTGCACTGGTAGAACTTCTCTTTCATGAAATACCACAAATTTACTATATAGATAGACACGCATAGAAAACTTACTAATATTTATCACAGACTGAACTAAACACGTTAACTATAGAGGTAAGTTCACTATACGGGAGTTCTACTATACAGGATGGCTCACTATACAGGAGTTCACTATAGAGGAGTTCCACTGTATAATTCACTCGTGTGTAGTGTGTGAGTGTGTAGTTCACTCGTGTGTGTACTATGTGTAGTGTGTGAGTGTATAGTTCACTCGTGTGTGTACTATGTGTAGTGTGTGAGTGTGTAGTTCACTGGTGTGTGTACTATGTGTAGTGTGTGTGTTTAGTTCTCTCACGGCTGTCTGTTAAACATGCTTCAATGCACAGTAATGCTTTTTAATTACCTCCACAACTTTAGCTTTTACTCTCTTAAAGAAGAAGAAAATAAAGGCCTACAGTCTAGAAATTTCCTCTCTTTAATCACTTCATTTGTTGTTTATTTTATTATACTTCAGGTTAATTTATTAGACATGCATAGCATATAAATATATTTTATTTGTATATGTATATTTATACCAGTATATTTGTAATATATTAGATATAGGTTTATTGAGTAATTTAGATTTATGATTTAAAAAAAATATATATATAAAAAAAGTATGATACAAATAAAAACAATACAAATAACAATATATTTATTTACACTATAATCAACCGTAAATTGATAATTAATTAATCTCCCTTCCCCCCTCCCCAGGCACAGACTCCTCCCCCCAAACCCAAACACGACTCCGGTCCCGGTTCCGAATGCGGGCCAAGAAAGCGGGCACACTCCTGCCCGGTACCCAGCCCGACCTGACCCCCAAGAGACGGGTGTCCGTCAGGAGGACCACCACCGCCGATGCCCCGGGTGCGACACCCGCGGTGAGGCCTAACAAACTCACCAGACGGAGGGGCAGCGTCAAACCCCCCGTGGGAAGAAAACGAATTAGGGTGAGATTTTTTTCAATCATATAACCGGTTTACTTCTGTTAAGTCATTACAATTAGTTCAATTGAAATGATACTAATTTCATATAAAAAGTAAAATAATTATTTCCATCCCAGGGTGAGACACAAGGGGCCCTCACCTCGAGGGGTAAGAGGAGGAGGATCAGCCCCAGCATCAACCAGGTGGAGGACAACTCTATTGACAATGACTTGAAGCCACACACCGGTAACAAGGATAAGAAGGTGGGGCTAGAAACACTTAGCGGACAGTTACGTAATTACGATCATATGTATAAATATATAGTTCAACTCGTCCAGCTAGTTATCTTACTTGGTATCCAGGATACTCTTAGTTTTTATCTTTAGTATCCACGATACTCTTAGTATATGTTTATATTTGGTATCCCCGATACCCTTAGTGGTTATCTTTGGTATCCACGATACTCTTAGTGGTTATCTTTGGTATCCACGATACTCTTAGTATTTATTTATATTTGGCATCCTTGATACCCTTAGTAGTTATCTTTGGTATCCTCGATACTCTTAGTATTTATTTAAATTTGGTATCCCTGATACCCTTAGTGGATACCTTTCGTATCCTGTTCACCAAATGTACCGTTTCTCTCCCAGATCGTGTGTTACTACACCAACTGGGCCCAGTACCGCAAGGGTGTTGGCAAGTACAGTCCCGAGGAGATAGATCCAACCCTCTGCACCCACGTGATTTACGCCTTCGGGTGGATGAAGAAAGGCAAACTGTCTTCGAGTGAAGCCAACGACTTGTCCCTTGACGGCAAAGTGGGGGGATATGAAAAAGTTACGTCTCTTAAGAGGAAGAACAAGAAACTGAAGGTTCTGCTCGCTGTGGGTGAGTACTGCACTTTAATCATTAATCACTTTAATCATTATATCATTGTTAGTTTTATGCCAATTTCATTCGGAGTGATTTTTTTTCTCAACAATATTGCAGCATGAATAAACACCCAATCTATAAGTGGACATGCAAAACCCATACGTTTTTTCAGTCGCAGCATTTTCCATGCACCATTTTCTTTTCTGCGACATGAAAAAAAAACGCCTATGTGAAAGGGCGTGACAATATGCTTTTAAAATCATAGATCTCAAGAATAGTATAGAAATGAAATGGTATCGAATACTATATACCGCTGGTGTAGAACCATTCAATACTCTTTAATTCTCTCCGTCTTTAATATCTTCACAATCTATTATTTATAAAGCATATCGTCACAGCCCTAGTGATTATCTATTTTAGGGTGTGGTGAATCTTTCGAGAGAAAACTTGAAATGAGTTCTCCAGTTATAATCTTCATAACTACATAGCAATGTTCTCTTTTCGAAATTAACGTCTCACTTCAATGGTCTCACTTGCCTTTAGTCAAATGTGTGGCCTTACTAGTTTTTCTATTTCAACAAACACTAGTTAAATATCTAAGATTTTCACCCCGAAACTAACTATATAATGGCATAGCGTGTGATATACACATAGCAGTGTTCTCTATGTCTGGCATGCAGTGACCTAGGTGGGGCAGGTCAGCTCCTTCTAACCCTAAATACTTCACATAGGAGTTCACCACAGTCATATCTTTCAACCCAGTTCACTTATGCTCCCTTTACTCTGTTTCCTGCTCACCATGGTGGTGCCCAGTGTTCTTAACAGTTACAGTCTGCTTTGAATTAAAGCTAGCTACTTCCTGCTATAGAAACAGGTAGCAGTTTTTTCAGCTAATGAGTTGGTCTGTCATCTATAATGTCAAACATCTCTGCCACCAACATTCCAAAACTAGAAACATTTTACCTCCCAGTTATCTTTTGAAATGGAGTAGGAATTTTCCTCTGGTATCCAGGATACAGCATAAGTTTAGTTAGCTCTGAATATATTGGGAATATTTTCCTCTGGTATCCAAGATACAGGAAAATTAACTAATATCTATATATTAGAGATTTCCTATGGTATCCATGATACAGCTTTAGTACCTTAGTTAGCTTTTTATTTCTTCAAAGCCTTTTTATATACCAATTGCACTTTAATTCAATTGATTTATTTTTCATTCTCCCTGTAAGAGCAATTCGCTACCATTGAAACTAGTGACTCACTAGTGTGACCATGAAACATACCAGTAAGCTCACTAGTCTGTTGCAATGGTAAAGATCACTAGTTAGTTGTAGCTAGTTACTCTTAGTATGCATTGCCCGGTGAATGGTTAGGACACTTGATAATATTAGTTATAATGCTTACGATATTTGTGTGATTTAATTTCTAGATATAATATTTTCCTTTTAACGACATTCAAGAAAATGAATGCATCCAAATTCTGAATATGGGTTATAATATGTATCTAGGCTACCATGTTAGTTAACCCTCTACGACCGGAAATAATTTTCAAAAGTTGAAATTTTATAAACTTGTAACTTGCCTAGTTAGTAGCCAATAATTAGTTATTATATGAACTAACTTTAATTGGTTTTGAAATTTCCTAAAAAAATTTTCATGTGACGCGATAGTCACATTCGTCACTAGGCTCCACCCATTCAATTTATCACAGTATAACTATAGTCCTTTATTTTTATGTGACTAATTCGTCACGCACATTCGTAAAGGATTTTAATGGTGATGCAGTATCTGTACCTAGGCTACCATGTTAGTTAATGGTGATGCAGTATCTGTACCTAGGCTACCATGTTAGTTAATGGTGATGCAGTATCTGTACCTAGGCTACCATGTTAGTTAATGGTGATGCAGTGTCTGTATCCAGGCTACCATGTTTTTTAATGGTGATACAGTTTCTGTATCCAGGCTACCATTTTTCCAACTCTTAAGTCTTTTCTAGGAGTTACATAAGCAAGTTGATGTTAAAAGGAAACCAAGATACCGGTGTTAGCAACCGTATCCTTGATACCAGTTTCTAAATACCAAAATACTAGCTATACTCAAACCAGTTCATAAAGAGGACAATTTCATGCTCTAATTCACATTTAAATGATCATTAATTTAGTTGGTTAGTTTGATTAATTATCTCAGTTTAATTTGCAACATTCTATAGGTATCCAAATATCTTCCCTTTATTTTATTTCCTTTTTGTGCCCAAGTGGTACATGCGTTAGTTAATACCATTAGTTACCTGTGTAGTCACTTCCTAGTCCCCTGTAAAGCTGTACTCTGTATACTGTAACACTACAGTTAGAGGGAATGTTAACAGTCTAGAACTAGGGTAAGGTCCGAGTTATCGAACAGTTACTCATTTCCGATCGTATGTGGAAAAATGATCTGGTAAATTGTTGCATTTAACGTTATTTATGATGTTAATTATTTTGCCTCTTGTGTCCTGTATATTTAACTGTTAAAGTCACTTCCGGCGAAATTAGAAAAAAAATAAAGTGCCCCACCTACGTACCATCAGTTACAGTATCCACTGTAACTGATAGTAATATCATAGTACCATCAGTTACAGTATCCACTGTAACTGATGGTAGTATCATAGTACCATCAGTTACAGTATCCACTGTAACTGATAGTACAATCAGTTACAGTATCCACTGTAACTGATAGTAGTATCATAGTACCATCAGTTACAGGGGATACTGTAACTGATGGTACTATCAGTTTATGGTCAGTTTTTTGTTGGTATTACTTCAAGGACAACATGTAGAGAGATGTGATTTGGGGGAAAAGGAGTGTACAGTTAAGTACAGGTGTAAGTAAAGTACAAGTACAGTTAAGTACAGGTGTTAATAGTAAAGAACAAGTACAGTTAAGTACAGGTGTAAGTAAAGTACAAGTACAGTTAAGTACAGGTGTTAATAGTAAAGAACAAGTACAGTTAAGTACAGGTGTAAGTAAAGTACAAGTACAGTTAAGTACAGGTGTAAGTAAAGTACAAGTACAGTTAAGTACAGGTGTTAATAGTAAAGTACAAGTACAGTTAAGTACAGGTGTTAATGGTAAAGTACAGTTAAGTACAGGTGTTAAGTACATTGCCTCTATTGCAAATTTTTGTTCTAAATTTTAAAACAATGCGGAAGAGATTTAATTATTTTTATTTTTTATTGTTTTAATTTTTAATTATTTTACTTTTATTTATATTTATTTTATTCTTAATTATTTAATTATTATTAATTATATTAATTTAGTACAAGTTTGTTTGTAAGAACTTTATTTACAACTTTTACTAACGTTCAAAACGTTCTCTAAAATTACAAAAAAACAGCACTCATTTTGTATTTCTCAGTAGTGCCTTTGTGTGACCCTGAACTGTTGTAACTTGGCAAAAAGTGACCAGTAAGGGGATTAGTAAAACAAATATGTTATTTACCATAACCTTTTCATGGTCAAATGTGTGTTATGGTCAGCCTGCATTGGTCTCAACACTGCACTCATAGTAAAGAAATAGTATGCTAAGATCAATGTTGGAACATCCGAAAATACTTAGACGTGACCGCGATTAAGATGAGTGACGTCACAAGAGTTCTTTCCATTCGTTTTTGAATAAGAAATGTGCTGTTATTCAGTTAAATGTGTGTTTTTATCACATTTTACACTCTCTTTTATCGTGTTTTTATTTATATATATTTATTTAAATATATATATAAGTCTATCATACTCAAGATTTTTTTTATAAAACTCGAAATTTTCCGAAAATTCATTGAATTAAGATTCCATTTCCATTAAAACCCCGTTATTTTTAACGGGTTAGTACACTAGTAATACTTATATTTGACAGTACTCTGTGTGACGTCATTTGTTTGCATCAATTCTGAAGAATGGATCAAGTTCACCGTCAATGAATTCGAATTTTAGTATACTTCTCTATTTATTTACTATGACACAGCTATTTAACCTATTAAAGTGCATATAGTTATTGAAGAGACTCTATAGTATTAAATTATTAACATTATGTTAAGAAATAGATTAATTACTAGGGTGGGACAAAATAATTGGAACACTCGTTAAATTTATTTAATATGGAGTTGGATTCACTCTAACCTTCACTATAGCTTCAATACGTCTGATAGTGGAACCATAAAGCTTTTTGACTTCTTCTTTCGGAATTTCCAGCCACTTTTCGTAATAAACCTGCCCCAGCTCCTCAGACGGGAGGGTGGATATTTCTGACTTGTAGCCCGAGTTTACACCACAAAAGTTCAATGATATCGAGATCCGGAGATTGAGGGGGCCATTCCATGTGGTCCAGCTCGGTTTCATGCCCTTCATATCAACTGCTATCGATATGGGCAGCGTAGACCGGAGCATTATTGTCTTGGAAGATGCAGTCACTTCAGAAAACAGAGTTTGGCACATTTGATGCACCTGGTTGCCCAAAATGTTCAGGTGATCTTTGCTGTTGATTCTACCAAACAAGGCAACAATTGGACCAATGAAACTCCATGATGTGGCTGCCCGAACCTTTACTGAGACTCTTCTGTGCTTCCCCGTGGAAAAAAGACCATCCGGGTTGAAAGCCCGAAGTTGGAAGAAGAGTAAAACTGCCTTCTTCAGAGAATATTACTCGCTTCCACTTATCTAGAGACCAGGCTTTGTGGTCTCGGCACCACATCATCTACTTCTAAACGTTTCGAGAAGAAATCCGAAGCTCCCGATGGCGGCTGTTCCATGGTATCCAACTTTATTGAACTCACGACGAACGGTTTTGGTTGAAGTTAGATTGTATAGATACTGATATAACTTGCACATATTTCAGTCGCCTTATTTCGCTGGTTTTTCCTCAAAATACGGTATAATGATTGCAAATATCTATCTGAGAGTATGGTCTCTCTCGAAAAACCTAAAAGCTCATCGGTTTGGGTGATCGAAGCTCCTGTCTTTCGACCACCAACAATTTGCCCTTTTCAAAATTATCGAAGACACGCATTTTACCTGAATATCAAACGAATCTGCAATAAAATGTATAATATGCAATTGTGTGGCAAGATAAACCAGTTCACAGTGAATGTATGCCAGCAAAATGAAATTCGTCACACGGATCAATATTTTTGGTAAAACAGGACTTTATGATAATGTGCTAAAAAAGATGTCATGTACCAATTATTCTAGCCCGTGTATATTATATATTTTATTTCGATAATCGTATAGATTTTATCAACTGTGGATAGTACATCACTGCGATTTTTTTCTACATCATAACAGTGACTGTTTCACGGATAGTACATCATCACAGTGACTCTTTTCTCTGATAGTACATCAAAACAGTGACTCTTTTCTCTGATAGTACATCATAACAGTGACTGTTTCCCCGATAGTACATCATCACAGTGACTGTTTCCCCGATAGTACATCATCACAGTGACTCTTTTCTCTGATAGTACATCATAACAGTGACTGTTTCTCCGTTAGTACATCATCACAGTGACTGTTTCCCCGATAGTACATCATAACAGTGACTGTTTCTCCGTTAGTACATCATCACAGTGACTGTTTCCCCGATAGTACATCATAACGGTGACTGTTTCCCCGATAGTACATCATCACAGTGACTGTTACCCCGATAGTACATCATAACAGTGACTGTTTCCCCGATAGTACATCATAACAGTGACTGTTTCCCCGATAGTACATCATCACAGTGACTGTTTCCCCGATAGTACATCATCACAGTGACTGTTTCCCCGATAGTACATCATCACAGTGACTGTTTCCCCGATAGTACATCATCACAGTGACTGTTTCCCCGATAGTACATCATAACAGTGACTGTTTCTCCGTTAGTACATCATAACAGTGACTGTTTCTCCGTTAGTACATCATCACAGTGACTCTTTTCTCTGATAGTACATCATCACAGTGACTGTTTCCCTGATAGTACATCATCACAGTGACTGTTTCCCCGATAGTACATCATCACAGTGACTCTTTTCTCTGATAGTACATCATCACAGTGACTGTTTCCCCGATAGTACATCATCACAGTGACTGTTTCCCCGATAGTACATCATCACAGTGACTCTTTTCTCTGATAGTACATCATCACAGTGACTGTTTCCCCGATGGTACATCATCACAGTGACTGTTTCCCCGATAGTACATAATCACAGTGATTGTTTTCCAGATAGTACATCGTCAATACAATGAATGACCTGTTGATTTCGCAATGAATAATTCAGTGTTACGATGTATTGTCACTGTAACTTGTAAGCTATACCTACCACCTACAGTACTCACCTACCTACCTCCTACAGTACTTACCTACCTACCACCTGCAGTACTTACCTACCTACCACCTGCAGTACTTACCTACCTACCACCTGCAGTACTTACCTACCTACCACCTGCAGTACTTACCTACCTACCACCTGCAGTACTTACCTACCTACCACCTGCAGTACTTACCTGCCTACCACCTGCAGTACTTACCTACCTACCACCTACAGTACTTACCTACCTACCACCTGCAGTACTTACCTACCTACCACCTGCAGTACTTACCTACCTACCACCTGCAGTACTTACCTACCTACCACCTGCAGTACTTACCTACCTACCACCTACAGTACTTACCTACCTACCACCTACAGTACTTACCTACCTACCACCTACAGTACTTACCTACCTACCACCTACAGTACTTACCTACCTACCTACCACCTACAGTACCTACCTACCTACCACCTGCAGTACCTACCACCTACAGTACTTACCTACCTACCTACCACCTACAGTACCTACCTACCTACCACCTGCAGTACCTACCACCTACAGTACCTACCTACCTACCACCTACAGTACCTACCTACCTACCACCTACAGTACCTACCTACCTACCACCTACAGTACCTACCTACCTACCACCTACAGTACCTACCTACCTACCACCTACAGTACCTACCTACCTACCACCTACAGTACCTACCTACCTACCACCTACAGTACCTACCTACCTACCATCTAATGTACCTACCTACCTACCTACCACCTACAGTACCTACCTACCTACCATCTAATGTACCTACCTACCTACCTACCACCTACAGTACCTACCTACCTACCACCTACAGTACCTACCTACCTACCACCTACAGTACCTACCTACCTACCACCTACAGTACCTACCTACCTACCACCTACAGTACCTACCTACCTACCACCTACAGTACCTACCTACCTACCACCTACAGTACCTACCTACCTACCACCTACAGTACCTACCTACCTACCACCTACAGTACCTACCTACCTACCACCTACAGTACCTACCTACCTAGCACCTACAGTACCTACCTACCTACCACCTACAGTACCTACCTACCTACCACCTACAGTACCTACCTACCTACCACCTACAGTACCTACCTACTTACCACTTGCAGTAGCTACCTACCTACTTACCACTTGCAGTAGCTACCTACCTACCACCTACAGTACCTACCTACCTACCACCTACAGTACCTACCTACCTACCACCTGCAGTAGCTACCTACCTACCACCTGCAGTACCTACCTACCTACCACCTGCAGTACCTACCTACCTACCACCTGCAGTACCTACCTACCTACCACCTGCAGTACCTACCTACCTACCACCTGCAGTACCTACCTACCTACCACCTGCAGTACCTTCCTACCTACCACCTGCAGTACCTACCTACCTACCACCTGCAATACCTACCTACCACCTACAGTACCTAGGCACCTACTACTTCCCTCTCTCCCTATCACTTCCCTCTCTCCCTATCACTCCCCTCTCTCCCTATCACTCCCCTCTCTCCCTATCACTCCCCTCTCTCCCTATCACTTCCCTCTCTCCCTATCACTTCCCTCTCTCTCCCTATCACTTCCCTCTCTCCCTATCACTCCCCTCTCTCCCTATCACTCTCACTTTCAAGTATGTTTCTCAACCATGTGCATACTTCTTTAACTATCGCTATTTCGGTAAGTACAGCTTTGATAGAACATAAAATGAGTGTCTTACCTGTCACCTCACATTATCGGGGTTGTGAAGTCATCGACGTTTGCGTGCAATCATTGCACGATTACTCTCATATCTAGAAATTAGTTGTAGCATTTCAATTTTAGAGTATAACTTCCTTCACTATCAACTCACAATGTTTAGTTCGAATTATTTATAAGTAAGCAGTTATTTCAGTACTTTAAACTAGTATTTGTGTTCACAGTAATAAAAAAAAAAATTGGAGCTAAAATTTCTAAAATAGTAGTCACAGTATAAATTTCACCTCTAGAAATTATTTACAATATACAGCAACAGTGTTAGTCTTCACTGTGACCAATTCACTGCATTTATTGTTTCATTCATTCTCATTCAGTGCATTCATTCTCATTCATTGTTTCATTCATTCTCATTCAGTGCACTCAAGTGCAACCGTTCAAGTCCCCACCACGCTGTACCACATTCTTTCATTTGTTTTGGTAATTACAGTGGCTGGTCGCGTTCCCTAGAAAGTGATCGGATTCACCTTGATTCCCCCACCCCCCTTGAGGGTACGAGGGTCAAATGGGAGGTTAGTGACCGCTGTGACGTCACCAATAGAGGTCACAAAACTAGCTTGCATAACTAGGAGTTAGAAGCAACTAGTGTGGTTACATCTTACTTAGAAACTAGTTACTCAGCCTCATTTAAAATGCAGTCATTAGCTGTATCATGGATACACCTCTATTGCCTACACTCTGTGCGGTATCCATGATACGTGTATCATTGATACCTCCCCTCGCATCCCCCGCTTGAGGGTTTATTGCACCGAGTCTCTAAGGGTCAAAGTCTGTTGTTATGATTGGAAAAGTGACCCTTAGGGCAGTGACCATCCTTCACAGTGACTCTATAGTAATAGTCTGGCTAATAGTCTCTACTGATAGTAATAGTCTGGCTAATAGTCTCTACTGATAGTAATAGTCTGGCTAATAGTCTCTACTGATAGTAATAGTCTGGCTAATAGTCTCTACTGATAGTAATAGTCTGGCTAATAGTCTCTACTGATAGTAATAGTCTGGCTAATAGTCTCCACTGATAGTAATAGTCTGGCTAATAGTCTCTACTGATAGTAATAGTCTGGCTAATAGTCTCCACTGATAGTAATAGTCTGGCTAATAGTCTCTACTGATAGTAATAGTCTGGCTAATAGTCTCTACTGATAGTAATAGTCTGGCTAATAGTCTCTACTGATAGTAATAGTCTGGCTAATAGTCTCTACTGATAGTAATAGTCTGGCTAATAGTCTCCACTGATAGTAATAGTCTGGCTAATAGTCTCTACTGATAGTAATAGTCTGGCTAATAGTCTCCACTGATAGTAATAGTCTGGCTAATAGTCTCTACTGATAGTAATAGTCTGGCTAATAGTCTCTACTGATAGTAATAGTCTGGCTAATAGTCTCCACTGATAGTAATAGTCTGGCTAATAGTCTCTACTGATAGTAATAGTTTCTGGCTAATAGTCTCTACTGATAGTAATAGTTTCTGTCTTTACTGATAGTAATAGTTTCTGTCTAATAGTCTCTACTGATAGTAATAGTTTCTGTCTTTACTGATAGTAATAGTTTCTGTCTTTACTGATAGTAATAGTTTCTGTCTCTACTGATAGTAATAGTTTCTGTCTTTACTGATAGTAATAGTTTCTGTCTCTACTGATAGTAATAGTTTCTGTCTCTACTGATAGTAATAGTTTCTGTCTTTACTGATAGTAATAGTTTCTGTCTCTACTGATAGTAATAGTTTCTGTCTCTACTGATAGTAATAGTTTCTGTCTTTACTGATAGTAATAGTTTCTGTCTCTACTGATAGTAATAGTTTCTGTCTTTACTGATAGTAATAGTTTCTGTCTCTACTGATAGTAATAGTTTCTGTCTCTACTGATAGTAATAGTTTCTGTCTCTACTGATAGTAATAGTTTCTGTCTCTACTGATAGTAATAGTTTCTGTCTTTACTGATAGTAATAGTTTCTGTCTCTACTGATAGTAATAGTTTCTGTCTCTACTGATAGTAATAGTTTCTGTCTTTACTGATAGTAATAGTTTCTGTCTCTACTGATAGTAATAGTTTCTGTCTCTACTGATAGTAATAGTTTCTGTCTCTACTGATAGTAATAGTTTCTGTCTTTACTGATAGTAATAGTTTCTGTCTTTACTGATAGTAATAGTCTGCCTCGTAACTAACCGTGGAAACAGCAGCTAATCTAATGGCTATAACTTTTCGCACTTTCTAGCAAAATACTAGAAAGCTGTGGAATGGTCTTCACGCAGCTACACGAGGTACACTGTGTGCTGCATTTTATAGGTACTCTGAGGTACACTGTGCGTAGATATACTGGTACACTGTGTAGATTCATTGAGGTTCACTGTGTTCGGTCGACACTGTGTCGGCTCGTCGACAGGACGTTTCGTCGAAAAGACGTTTAGGCGACAGGACGTTTCGTCGACAAGATATTTTCGTTTAAGGGGATATCAATATACTGAACATAAATGGCCGTTATGTAGTTTTGTATCCGCTAGTTTGTTGTACTGAACACTTAATGACCTGGCAAAGGGTTTGGTATTGTGTATATTACATACATTAGAGTGTTAATATTCCCTTGACGAAAATTCGTAGAAATTCTTGTCGAAGAGGTGTCTTTCTACGGAACGTCTGGCAAACCTGTGTAGATTCACTGTGTAGGTACACTGTAGGTACATTGTGAGTAGATACAACATCACACTATGGTACATCTTCTACCCACTGTGTTCCCTCACTTCACATCTTTTTAGGTCATTTCCATTTCATTTTTTAGCAATATGGTGACAAGTTTCTCCCATGAACAAACTAGAAAACACGTTACTCTTTTTTTTCTCTCAAGCGCGTGGAGCCTCTACCTTAGCACATTCATCATTAAACCTTAAGCTTTCTATATCGTTTAATAAGTTATTTTGAAGTTGTGAAACAGCTTCATCATACGACACACTGTGTTGCCTCTAGCGCCTGCAGCGTAAAGCTGTAAAGCGAGTGAAATTCACTCCTTCGGGCCTTTTAATAATTGCTACAAAGAACAATTTCACTTCTATACAACCAATCAGCTGACTAGACAATAAACAGTAGTGGCAGTCTTTTGTACGTCTTTCATTATTTAAAAACACTTAACCAACACTGTGAGTGTCCGGGGAGTTTGCAAGTCATCAGAGGAAATAATTATTAGGTATTAAATTCACCTACTAACCTATTTTGAGCATCACGGAGTAGCTTTTCTCCTTCCATGAGCATTGGCACCGACGGTGGTAGGTGACTTTGTTCATGGAGCCACTTTTCATTCTGACTGCTCCTTCCAGTCCTTTTTTCTATTTTCCCTTTTACGTTGGCAATAGGTTTTTGTTCCAAAAGCTGACGCTAAACCCGACATACTAAATAATTATATCGCTCTTTAATAACAAGTCTACAACAAGCTTTCCCTTCCGATAATCATAACATAGTTATAACGTCAGTAGAGTAAAGTTATTTCCTTTTGAAATCATTTCCAATATTAATTATCACTCTACTATCTTTGTTAATATTCTCCAAACTGTTAATTGCTCATTATTCTATCTCTGCAATAAACTCTTTATTATCTTCTCTCTTCTTTCTTCCTCTCTCATCTCTTTCCAAAAGTTATTTCGTGACGCTTTCTCTCCACTTTCCCTGCCTCTGTTACCTTATTTCTATACCGTGCAAAGAGGTATCGGTACCCCTCCACTGGTTATTGTGGAGTTAAATAATAATAACAAGCAACTAGTGGATAATAACAAGCAACTAGTTAATAATAACAAGCAACTAGTTAATAATAACAAGCAACTAGTTAATAATAACAAGCAACTAGTGGATAATAACAAATAGTGATGATATCAATGAAATATTTCTAAACAGATATGCTGTAGTAATTAGTAAAGCGTGTATCATGGGTACTGTATTAAGAATATAAACAACATTGGTATATCCTAGATACAGAGAGTGTATCCTAGATACACCTAGTGTATCCTAGATACACCTAGTGTATCCTAGATACACCTAGTGTATCCTAGATACACCTAGTGTGTCCTAGATACACCTAGTGTATCCTAGATACATCCAGGGTTATAAATAAGGAGATTTCAACGCATCTCAACTAGTTATCCCAATTACTGTTAAAGCATTTACTACCATTGCTCTCTTTATCCATTGAAATGAAAGCTATGTTTCTTTTTACTCAATATTAATGGAATGATTCCCTCTTTGCCCCTTTTTGCATTACTAACATTTTGATAGCATTTTCTAGTTTTTCTAACTAGTAGTTTACACACTTGTTTACATATTCATGATATTGTTTTACATAGTAAAACCATGGTTATTATGTAAATTAGAGAGATGGTAATTATTAGGTCTTTGTGAAGGATTTTACATTTTAATTAGAAATTGGGAAATTATACTTAGCTATTTATTATAAAATTCACCTGTAATTAATATAGGTAAAAGTTTGATTATTTCTTCTCTGGTACGAATAGCATTAGTTTTTATATTCTGAACCCTGTGAGACCTTTAGATTGTACCCCTCGGTACGAATAACATTAGTTAGCCTTAGATTGGTACGAATAACAATGAAACCTGTTATAAATTGAATATTCATCAGTTAACAGTTACTTCAGGCTAATTTTATTCCTTTTAATCATCTTTAAAGGTTCATTCTTAGGATTGGCTTGGGGCTAGTGTTCATCTTAACCTTTAAACAAAAGAATGGCCTTCCTGTTCTAACTTCATGTTCCGAATTAGATTTCATTAATTCAATCCAGTTCCCAAATTACTTGAAACACAGTATTTCCATGTGAAATATGTATACTTAGAATAATGAACATTAAAGTGAGATATTACAGATTCAGGTAAATTGTAACCATAAATATATGATTTAAAAAGAGGATATCGTTTTTGGAGCTCCCTGTATCTTATGTCTTGAGTTAAACATATCCTTATGTACGTAGGTAGGTATTACCTACCCTTATGTACGTAGGTAGGTATTACCTACCCTTATGTACGTAGGTAGGTATTACCTACCCTTATGTACGTAGGTAGGTATTACCTACCCTTATTTACGTTGGTAGGTATTACCTACCCTTAATTACGTAGGTAGGTATCACCTACCCTGATGTACCTATGGTACAATATCTACGTAGTTTCATGGTACCTACTCATACCTACGTAGGAAGGTATGTATCCTTACTTACGTTGTTACGTATCTACCTTACCTACATAATTACATACCTACCGTACCTACGTATAGGTACACTGTGGTCTAGTTCAAAAAATTCTTTGAATATTCATTATTTACCCAGATAGGAAGTTATGGTGGGGTCATAGAAGTCGTATCTTAATTTATCGTTTGGGCAAGAATAATTCAGAGATAGAAATGTTGTTGAAGAAGATGTAGTAAAAGTAAAGGAGTCTAGTTCACATCTACCTTTTTTCTTTTTCACTCTAATTTATTTTGTGTGTTCTCTTTCAGGTGGTTGGTCTTTCGGCACCAAGAAGTTCAAAGACATGTCCAAGAACAGGTACAACAGACAGATCTTCATCACCAGTGCCATTCCATACCTCAGGTAAACAGGTTCATGGATTCGCCATTTAAACCTTTCTTGAATGTTCTCATTAGTTTAATAGAATTTTTGGTATTATTTAGGCCCCCTTCACAATTAGGTTTCACAACGCCGTCTTTAAAAAATCCTCATGGCAAAAAGTTTAGCTGCAATTAATTTTAACGAAGCTCTTCACACTTGCGTTTCTTTCACTAGCTTTTTTTCTAAATTAATTGGAGCTAAACTTTTTGCATTGAGCATTTTTTTAAAGGCGGCGTTGAGAAACGTAAGTGTAAAGGGGGCCTTAAGAGAGTATGGCGTCAAAACTTTTTTTAATTTCTCACTATTCCATAAAATCTTTGCCGTCAGTAACTTTAAGCCCATTCCTTACCCTTTCGTTCGCAGGAAGCACAACTATGACGGTCTGGATTTGGATTGGGAGTACCCCAAGGGAAACAAAGACAAGGCCAACTTCGTCCTCTTGCTCAAAGGTGAACTGGGGCTGTGATATTAGGTAGCAAGGATACGCTAATGTTTGGTATCTTGGATACACTAATATTCAGTATCTTGGATACGCTATTGTTTGGTATCTTGAATACGCTAATGTTTGGTATCTTGGATACACTAATGTTTGGTACCATGGATACGATAATGTTCGATATCTTGTATACACGAATGTTAGGTACCAAATATAACTAACCTATTAAGAATACAATATAGTTAACTATCTTGTAGAATCGTTATCTGTTTCTTATCAAATCCCTCTAATTTTGGGTTCATTGGTATATTCAACTTTATCTAAAGATTTCTGAATTACCTATTTCAAATTTCCTTATGAATCCCTTTGCCAAGTTATTTGTGTTTGACTGTTTCGTGTTTGTTTCAGAGCTTCGTGAAGCCTTCGAAGCGGAAAGTGAAGCGACAGGCAAATCCCGTATGATCCTCACAGCTGCTGTACCAGTGGGGCCTGACAACATCAGATCTGGCTACGATGTACCTAAAGTGTCAAAGTGAGTACAATGTACCTAAAGTGGCAAAGTGAGTACAATGTACCTAAAGTGTCAAAGTGAGTACAATGTACCTAAAGTGGCAAAGTGAGTACAATGTACCTAAAGTGGCAAAGTGAGTACAATGTACCTAAAGTGTCAAAGTGAGTACAATGTACCTAAAGTGTCAAAGTGAGTACAATGTACCTAAAGTGTCAAAGTGAGTACAATGTACCTAAAGTGTCAAAGTGAGTACAATGTACCTAAAGTGTCAAAGTGAGTACAATGTACCTAAAGTGTCAAAGTGAGTACAATGTACCTAAAGTGTCAAAGTGAGTACAATGTACCTAAGGTGTCAAAGTGAGTACAATGTACCTAAAGTGTCAAAGTGAGTACAATGTACCTAAGGTGTCAAAGTGAGTACAATTTACCTAAAGTGTCAAAGTGAGTACGATGTACCTAAAGTGTCAAAGTGAGTACAATGTACCTAAGGTGTCAAAGTGAGTACGATGTACCTAAAGTGTCAAAGTGAGTACAATGTACCTAAAGTGTCAAAGTGAGTACAATGTACCTAAAGTGTCAAAGTGAGTACGATGTACCTAAAGTGTCAAAGTGAGTACAATGTACCTAAAGTGTGAAAGTGAGTACAATGTACTTAAAGTGTCAAAGTGAGTTACACTAATACAACTAGATAATTAGTTGGTGAAATAAGGCACAGCTCTACTAAGGCCTCATGATTGTTGTAGCTCTTTTCTTTCTATTTCTCTAGTTTCAACTTGTCCCCATTTTTGCACAATCTTTATATTCCAATTATTCGAAAATTATAAATTCCACCATATGCGTATTTCCCAATCACCATTTTCTAATATTTCAATTTACTAATTTCAGGTACCTGGACTTCATTAACCTGATGGCTTATGATTTCCACGGTAAGTGGGAGAACACTGTGGGTCACAACGCTCCAATGTACGCCCCTTCGTCGGACAGCGAGTACAGGAAGCAACTCTCAGTCACCAACGCAGCCAACATGTGAGTAGTCGCCTCATATTGTTAAAAAAATTTCAATATACAAGTTACAGAGAGCACTACTTACCTAACTGATTTATCTGTCACAGCTACGGTATTGCTATGTATCATGGATACGCTATATTATGTAACTTGAATACACTAATATCATGTAACATGGATACGCTAGTATCAGGTATCCGCTATTAAGTATTATGGATACGCTATTATTTTATTAGGTATCACAGATACGCTTTTCAATAGCCTATACAACTTAGGTAGCTCTTTTTACTCTTAGACTAACCATGGCCTGTTTTTCAGTTGGGTTCGACTTGGAGCCCCTAAGGAGAAACTGATCATCGGTATGCCCACCTACGGACGGTCCTTCACCCTCACAGACCCCAACCACTGGATCGTTAACAGTCCTTCCACTGGTGGTGGAGAGGCTGGTAAATACACAGGCGAGGAGGGGTTCATGGCTTACTATGAGGTGGGTGGAAATGGTTAGAAATTGAATTTAAAAGGTTTCTACCACTAAGAATAGAGTATTAGAAATATTGGTCCTTGCAAATAAGTTTTTTAGAATAAAGTTTTTAACGTTACTAACTCATTGATTGGCTATGGAGTTCGAGCAATAAGTGTATTGGGGGGACCTCCAGCCCCCCGAAACCCCTTGCCAGGTTATTTAACAATAATGTAGTGTGCAGTACAACAAACTAGCGGATACAACAAACTACATTACAGCCATATATGTCGAGAATTTTAAAGTTCTATGAATTTGAGAAAAATGACCTTAGACACTTTCAGTGGTAGTACAGTGGGTAGAGCAGATGTTAATTTCTTACATCTGTTTACAGGTATGCGAGCACCTGCAATCAGGTGGAGCTTACATCTGGGACCCAGAAATGCAGGTCCCTTACATGGTGAAGGGAAACCTCTGGGTAGGATTTGATGACGAGAGAGCCATCAGGAACAAGATGAACTACATTCTGGACAATGGCTTCGGGGGTGCTATGATATGGACACTTGACATGGATGACTTCAGTGGGGGAGTGTGTGGGGGGAATGTTAAATACCCCCTTATCAGTATTATGAGGTGAGTGGGGGGATTTTTCCTACGTCATTCAGAGTTGTAGTAACTAGATAATAGAGTCTAGACTATATTTCAACTTCTTTCTATGGGATTTCAACATTTATCAACCTTCACAAAAGAATATCGTGATATTCAATGGTATCATAGATACACTATCTACACCTTTCCAAAAAGTTATCTAGTTTTCAACGGTATCATAGATACACTATTTATCATAGATGCCCTTTTTTCAATTTAAGTACCTACCGTTCATTGCATTATCTTGAATGTGTTTTTAAAGCATCCAATCATCTTGATGTTTGTGTCTCCATAAATCCGATTATTATTTTATTAATTCCCCCCCCCCCTTCTCTCCCAGTGAGATGCTGATCAACAGACCCAGGGGTGGCAAAGATGTAGACTGGTCTAAGGTGACTAAGACCTCCATAGCCACAGTCACCACCCTCCCTCCCCCCACAAAGACAAGACTCACCTCCAATGCAGTGGCGGAGATAATGCAGTTCCAGAACACCATCAACGTACCTGCTGCTCCAAGTGAGTAAAACAATGGGGTGAGGTAGGAGTTATCGTATGGGAACACAATTTCGATCATGTGAAAAATGGATAGCTGATGAATATTTGATTTTTCATTTTATTGTAAAAAAATAAATGAAAAGGTAATTAATAATTATCTATTATAATTTCTTTTTGTATGATCGAAAAAGTGTAACCGCCCGATAACTTAGGGTTTACCCTAACATGCTGGTAGTTAGAATAACTGTTACGTCACAGTAATCAGATAGTGGTGTATGAACCAATCCGATCTTTAGAACCTTTTGATCGTCCTACGATGACCAATGTTGGTAGCTACTGTGGCCCTAATTGATTAGCCTTCTTGGTTTCACTCTTTAATGGGCCGTACACACCTTGTGTTTTTCAAGTCTTTTCACCAGACTCTTTGCTAAGCTCCTCCTACTTTTTCCACGAGAATATTATAAAAAATGGTATAATTGTTATTTATTTGAGTTGGTATCCATGATACTTGCAGGTATTTTTAGTTGGTATCCATGATACCTGCAGGTATCATGGATACCAACTGAAATAAATAATAATTATATCGTTTTTTCTTATATTCTCGTGGAAAAAGTAGGAGGAGCTTAGCAAAAAGTCTGGCAGAAAGACTTAAAAAACCCTACGTGTGTACGGCCCTTAACACTGCCCTTTTTCACAGAGGAGTCCCCCAAAATTATCTGCTACTATACCTCGTGGGCGAGCAAGAGACCCGGTGCGGGCCGCTTCGAGCCCGAGAACATAGACCCTATGAAGTGCACCCACGTGATCTACGCCTTCGCCACCATGAAGGAGTTCCAGCTCGCCCCCATGGATAGGTCCGAGGTGGATGGGGGCCTCATGCCCGGCACCTACGCTAGACTCATTAAACTGAAGGAGAAGAACCCTGCTCTCAAGGTGCGTCATAATGTTTTCTTCAACGTATGCAACTGACATTTATTTTATAATCTAAAAGAGGAATGAATTAAAGTGTAAATCATAGAAATCTTAGTAACTTTCCGAATAGGTACACTGACCTCTGTTCCCCTTCTACAGGTGCTGCTGGCTGTAGGTGGCTGGCAGTTCGGCTCAGAACCTTTCCAGGAGCTGGTGGCTAACAGTTTCCACATGTCAGGCTTCGTGTACGGGTCCATTGACTTCCTGAGAGAGCATGGCTTTGACGGTCTGGATGTGGACTGGGAGGTAGGCACTGTAGTAGCAGTTAAACTATTATTAAATATCATGAATACACTAATATGAGGTAACATAGATACGCAAGTATCAGGGATACACTATTTTAAGGTAGCATGGATAATGTAATATTAGGTGTCACAGACACTGTACACTTTATTATTAGGTGTCATGGATACGCTACTGAGTAGGCTAGTAGCTACTCCATACTTCTCTCTACAGTACCCCTCACATCCCCCTATCCCCACAGTATCCCTCAGGCCCTGACGACAAGGCTAACTTCGTGAAGCTAATCCAAGAGTTGCGTATAGCGTATGAGGGTGAGGCAGACGCTACCGGACACCCCAGACTGCTGGTGACGGCTGCTGTGCCCGCCTCCTTCGAAGCTTTGGCTGCTGGGTGAGAAAACGAGAAAATGGGGCTGATTTGGCTACAAACGTTACTTTAGTAATGTTTTTGAAAACTTTCCACTGTAGCTCTATGAAAACTTTCCACTGTAGCTCTATGAGAACTTTCCACTGTAGCTCTATGAGAACTTTCCACTGTAGCTCTATGAGAACTTTCCACTGTAGCTCTATGAAAACTTTCCACTGTAGCTCTATGAGAACTTTCCACTGTAGCTCTATGAGAACTTTCCACTGTAGCTCTATGAAAACTTTCCACTGTAGCTCTATGAGAACTTTTCTTAAGTAATGAATTGGAAAACGTTTCTACTGTATTTGCAAACGTTTCTTAATGAATTTCAATAATTTTAATTAAACTTTAGAAATTCTTCTAATTTATTCATCTCTTTTATGATGTATTTACCAAATTTCCTAATCCTAACACTCTCCCCCCCCCCCTCAGTTACGATGTACCAGAGCTGAGCAAGTACCTCGACTACTTTAACGTGATGACATACGATTTCCACGGTCAGTGGGAGGAGATGGTGGGACACAACTCTCCTCTTCTACCTCTGGAAATAGCTAACTCTTACGACAGCAAACTCACAGTGGTGAGTGATGTGAAAAAGAGTCTAGGGTGAGTTCTTAATTATCGGTCAGTTCCCCATTTTCGGACACGTAAGAAATGAACGATAGAATGATAATTCTTCAATTTTTATTTCAATTGGTATCCATGATACTTGCAGGTATCATGGATACCAATCAAATTAAAAATTGAATAATTATCATTCTATCGTTTTTTCTTACGTGTCCGAAAATGTGGAACTGACCGATAATCAAGAACTCACCCTATTATTAAAATGTAAAACATTCTACAACTCATATTGAGTAGACTGTGAAGATGAATTTTTTAATTCTACGTTCATCACATCGTCACTGAATTCAATTTATTTTTAATATGTAGGATTTACTTGAATTAGATAGGATTTATTTTATTTCATTATTCTTTATCTATGTTGCTGAATCCCTACAATACTGGATAGTGGATACTATCTAATCCATTAAATTATCAATCAATAGATAATTAAGCTTTCATTTCACTAAATCATTTACCTTTTTTCCCCTTAGGACTACAGTTTGAGAGAATGGATCAAGCAAGGGGCCCCTGCCCAGAAGATCCTGATGGGTGTGCCTGCCTACGGTAGATCCTTTACCTTAGCTAACTCCAGTTCTTTCGATATCGGAGCACCAGCCCTCGGTGGTGGAACCATGGGCCGCTACACAAAGGAGGAAGGATTCCTATCCTACTACGAGGTACAGAATTCATCGCTAACTATCAGTAGAACGAATTCAGTATCATGGATACGGGTCTCCTTTTCACCTTTATAGGAATCAATCAGTATCCTTGATACAAGTGTTAATGTAGATTTATCGGTATCCTTGATACGAATATTATTGTATATCGGGTTCAGCTTCATCATACAAAGCACGTGTATTAGATTCAATTATTACACATCGGTAAAAGCGTATTGTTGCATATGTTCTGTTGAGACACATAGTAAGATTTTTTTCCCGTTTATTCAGGTCTGTGATTTTCTGTTCGAGGACAACACGACCCTAGTGTGGGACAGCGAACAACAGGTACCTTTCGCCTACAACGGGGACCAGTGGGTTGGATTTGATGATGAGCGATCCATTGGAGTCAAGGTGAGGGAGTGAACAACCCTAATTACAACCTATACCGAACAACCTTAATAACAACCTGTGTACTGTATCACCTTTTGGGCACTATGTAATGTTTTAACACCTCCCCCTCCCCCAGATGGATTGGATCAAAACTGCTGGTATAGGTGGCGTTATGGTGTGGAGTGCTGACATGGATGACTTTAGGGGTAACTGTGCCCTGGGTACCAAGTACCCCCTTCTCTCTGCCATCAAAGAAAGTCTGGGTAACTACACCGTCAAACTGGAGTACCAGGGACCATATGAAGACAAGAGAAATCTCGATGGTACCATCACAAAGAAAGATCGTGAGTCACTAGTGTAGCTACTCAACTTAAAACCCACTGTAGTTGGACTTAAAAAAACAAGTGTTTTTAAACTGAAAAGCTAGTTTACTCGGATTTAAAAACTGACTAACTCGAACTTTAAAATGTGGTCTTTTCTTAATCGTATCACTGAGTGTGGATGTAGCTTTAATAAACCTTTCTCTAGTTAGTTATTATTAAGGATAGCCACACCTTTTTGTAACTTGCTATAAGTTGCTGTGTCCTATCAGCTACTGTGTCAGTTGACTACTGTGTCATATCGGCTACTGTGTCATATCGGCTACTGTGTCATATCGGCTACTGTGTCATATCGGCTACTGTGTCATATCGGCTACTGTGTCATATTGGCTACTGTGTCATATTGGCTACTGTGTCATATTGGCTACTGTGTCATATTGGCTACTGTGTCATATCGGCTACTGTGTCATATCGGCTACTGTGTCATATCGGCTACTGTGCCATATCGGCTACTGTGTCCTATCGGCTACTGTGTCCTATCGGCTACTGTGTCATATCGGCTACTGTGTCATATCGGCTACTGTGTCATATCGGCTACTGTGCCATATCGGCTACTGTGTCATATCGGCTACTGTGCCATATCGGCTACTGTGTCCTATCGGCTACTGTGTCCTATCGGCTACTGTGTCCTATCGGCTACTGTGTCCTATCGGCTACTGTGTCATATCGACTACTGTGTCCTATCGGCTACTGTGCCATATCAGCTACTGTGTCCTATCGACTACTGTGTCATATCGGCTACTGTGTCCTATCAGTTGCTGTTATATTTAGCTAGGTTACTATATCATATCTGTTATCACAGTATATCATATCGGCTACTGTGTACTCACCATCTCTCTCTCTTTAGCTAATGTGGTATCCTGTGATGAAGGCGAGGGTCTCATCAGTTACCATGAGGACTCTAAGGACTGCACCAAGTACTACATGTGTGAGGGAGAGCGAAAACATCACATGCCCTGCCCCGTGGATCTGGTCTTCAACCCATCGGGTGCCGTGTGCGACTGGCCCGCCAATGTACCCGGCTGTGAAACCGCCCTCGGGGGACCACCCGCAGCTGCTTAGGAATGGAGTGTTAACAAAAAAAAATACCCTAAAAAATAATAGAAATGTTAAAATTCACCCTGAATTGTGATCAAATTAGAGAAATGTTAAAAATATTTTGAAAAGTTGCCCTAAAATGGGGTGATAAATTAGAGAATTGTTAAAAGTTACCTTAAAATGGAGTTTTCTATTTGAGAATTGTTAAAAGTTACCCTAAAATGGGGTGATGAAATTAAAGAAATATTAAAACTATCAAAAGTTACCCTAAAATGGGGTGAAATGTTGTAATATTTCCCCTCAGTGTCGCTTGGTAACTCTATTTATACCATTTTATTCTATTGAAAAGATATACGATGAGGAAAACTTGAGAACATTTTAATTTATTGTACATATAGCACATAGGGCCTCTGACACAGCACATAGATCACTTTAGCTTTTACCATTACAACTATAATTAGAACTGTCAAATTAACATCAAATAGGGTAAGTTACGAATTACCGAACTGTTCTAAATCTTCGATTATTTAGGGATTTCTTCATCTTAAATTATCGAAGATGTGGAACCGTCTCCTAAATCAGAATTTACCCAATGACGTCACTAACATATTGAACGTCTAACAACTACTGAAGAACCAACCCTACTCTTGTATCCATGATACATTGTTCCAGTGTATCATGGATACGCGTTAGCTCGGACCCTAACTAGTGTGCCCGTCCCTTTAAATTAAGGTATTAGTTTATATTCTCCTGTGATAGCATTAAAACATATAGCTTTGTATATTTTATATCTGTAAATTAAATGTAAATATAAATAACAAAAACTTGTTTCACTCGACTTATTTTATGCAGGTTATAGAAATGAAGCCTCATATCACTTGAAGGTCCTCTCCAGGCTCCAGGAAAAAAATGAGTTTATTACATAACTAGTGTATTTGCCCGTTAAAAATAACGGGTCTTCTTCAATTGATAGTTATTATGTAGCCGTTGTTAGGTTATTTTTAACGAATTAAAATAAAATTTATTTTCCTGCATAAACTAATACCTTTTTCTTAGATAAAAACATTAAAAAACTGAATAAAAACAGGGGAATATCAAGTCAATATATTCCCGTGCGTATCATAGTTACATTCTTCAGGTTTAATACCCGTAGTGTAGAAGCGGACACCAAATAAATAAATAAACACACTAAGGAAATTATTAGTATATATATTTTAGAGCTAAGGTCTGCGATCATTATTCTGCAAACCGCATACAATTCGGTTCAGTATATATTTTATTATTTGCTTTTAAAGTTTTTTAATACTCTGAGCAACAAGTGAGCGAATCACTAACCTGACGCTGAAGAAAAAATTGTACACTCTTTGTTTTGATTTCAAATTTGAATTTATAAATTGTTTATAATTGTTTCCTGAAGTATATAAACGTTTCTATAATAAATTTTACCATTTTCATACCTTTTCAAATATTAAATGGATTTATTAAACCTAATACCTAGTTGATATTCAAAACAAACGGTGTACATTCTTTTTCTTCAGACTGAAAATTAGCTAGTCGGAGGTAAAATGGCTACTGTAGAGAGATTATAAACATCTTTAAAAACAAATAAATTCAAATATATGCGATCAAATTATATGGGGTTTGCAGAAAAATGTTTAAGAACATTAATTAGAAAATAAAAAAAAATTGCTTGGAGGGGAATTTTCCCTACAAACAACGGTCTGTCGATTCGTGAACAATCCATCAATTTGATAGCCCAGCAATCGAAAAGAAATCGAATCGATATACGTTGTTTATAGGGTTACTTAAAACTAGGTATACATAAAAAAAGTTTTATGGGTGAAGGTGTCCTAAATACGATAGTCCCTTCGTCCATTATAGTTTGCACATCTTCGTGCTCTGTTAAATTGTTAATGGTTGCATAGCATTAACTGCATCGCAGACATACTATTGAGGGCAAGGTCACACGTCCTACCTATGCAACTTAATTTGAACAGTTTTTATAGAACGGGAACTATCGTAGCTCATATTATGGCTACATTCTTTCTACATTAAAATAAGACTTACCTACATAACAATAATTTACATCTCCATTATAATCATTCAAATTGGCAATAAGGTGTTTACTGTTCAGTCTCTGTATCTTGAAGTTAATTGAAGGTCATTTAAAAAAGTAGGCAACAAAACTTCAAGGAATTTAGGTTTAGAAAGTGATATGGACACCATTAAATGCATAGAAGTATCAGGTACTACCAAAGATATTATACTACAATAAGATACACCAAAGACATTATACAGGCAGGCCTCTCTTTAAGTACAACCCACTTTAATAAAAGTGATACTCATTTCGAATCATGCCTCGAAATAAGTACCGTTCGTAGACATAGAAAACGGAGACAATTAATTCACGGTAACTATCAAAAACATCAAAATTATAATCCAGATGAGGTTATTAGAAGCAATTGGTTCAGAAATTCAACATGTACCATTTCAGGGTTAGTTCCGTGTTATTGCACGGTTCCATATTTTCGAACACGTAAAAATTTCTATATAATAATCATTATTTAACTTTTATTTCAATTGGTATTCATGATATCAATTTGAATGGAGGTTGAATAATAATTATTTACTTTTCTGACGTGTCCGAAATTGTAGAACCAATCAATAACTTGGAACTTAGTACCCTTTTTCCAAAAATATTTGATAGAGCATAAAATTGCTGTTTGTTAAATGTAGCACAATAATTATAGAAGTCTAAGTATCTATTAATTACTCACCTATACTGAGTGAGAGTTAAGCTATGGATGGATTTTAAAACCTTTAATAAATTCACTACTTTAAACTTTATCATCACAGTCACAAACACGGTTTGATAATAGGCTTATATACATAGTACTTTAACCACAGTTAATAGAATAGGGACTATAAACTGTGACTCTAATTCTAAAATAAATTTACTTTCGTTATAACTCATAGAAAATGAGATATATAATCAAGGAGTGGCAATTATAAATTTCTTGTTTCTTTACCTCGCTTTAGTTACCGTTTAGTAATTGAACTGAGTTGTGATTTGGTAATTAAAGCGGGGGATGCCTGTACTCGATATTTAACAAATGCACTACTCTCGCGAATTTCTGTTTCAAAACTGTTTTTGTTGCCATCTAGTTTTGATAGTGGAAATAAAATTGAAATATAGTAAGGACAATGGAGGTATTTTGGTGCGTGACGTCATAAAGCGGGGTTTACACGGGCACACAAGTTGGTTATCGAACACATGTTATGGATTCTTTTTTTGTTATTCACACTGCACGCTCTCCTATTTTTAATTTATTTGTGTAGCCTTTATGACGTCACTGCCAAAAATCACTCGATTTGTGACAATATCTCATAAAAACTGTTCTACACGCAATATTAAAAGCAAATGCTTCAGGGCCACAGTAGGCATACCTAATAAGTGACAATCGAGTGATTTGTAACCGTGATTTAAACAGGACAACAGATTTGAAGAGAAAATTAGGTGTTTAACATTTCGAATAACTGAATGGATCTCTATTACTGTTTTTCATTATATCAATTGATAAACAGCTTTTATAATTTCACGCACTTCAATTATCTTAAATAGGATTTTAGAGTGTTGCTGTTATGACGTCACGGACACAACATACCTCGATTGTCCTTACTATATTTCAATTCTATTTCCCGCTATCAACCACAGATGGCAGCAAAAACAGTTTTGAAACAGAAATTTGCGAGAGTAGTGCATCTTAAATCCTAATGTAGTATAATTTCTTTGGCAATGATTTTTGCAATTTATTTATTCTATGTAAGTTGGTATAATTCAGCATAGTAGTATATATATATACTCTACCAAATTGCTAGATAATTTCATGGGTCTCGTTAGATAACTGATTGAAGGTAGTTACTACCTAGCAACATAGGCTTCTATATTTCCAGGCAGTTTGGATGAGCCTATTGATATATTTTCAGATAGGTATGGCTTCTATTTTACTTATATCATAAAAACTTTTAAAAATTGATTCTAATATCACATTTTCCCAAAAAGCACTTGTTATGCATAATAATGTACCAACATTGCAATCATTTCAAATATTTACTTAAAATTTAATTTCTCTGCTATATTAATTCAAGGTAGGTATAGTTTATTTCAAATTAAAAAAGCTACTTTGATAACTAGGGCAATGTAACTAGGTAGGTACTACCTAGAAAAAAACCCTTCATAATACCTATATTCAAATATGTGCATGATGAAAATGTTCATGTACATATAATTGTACAGTCTGAGAATGGCATTTAAGATCAATTTGAACTTTTGCGATAGTGAAGTGTAAATTAGATTTTAAAATGAGGTCAGTCAGTCAAGTTTTTATATTGTTCTTGTCGATCACTGGGCGGAAACGTACGAGTATTTCTCATTTATTGTTAATTTAATTGGTATCCATGCATGGATTCAATTAAAATAACGAGTTATAAATAATTATTATATACTTTTTCTTATAGGTATGATCAAAAATGTGAAATTTCGATTGTTCAATATCATGGAGATTGTTCAATATACTTTTTTTTACTGATGATTGGCATAAGGAAAGTGAAATACTATGAATGTTTTGATGGTATATTTGGAAAATCTCTTTCTACGAATAAATAAATATTATCTTTATCAAGAACAATATATATTAATTAAATAAAGTTGAGGGTATTATAGGTAATTTGTTTCTTCTTAGTCCTAGATCAGCTCAGATTTAAATGCATAAAGCAAATAAATAGACGATTTAGGTGAAGATACTCCTTGAGTATCACATCTTAATAGTAGTTGTGTCCGCATGGAGCCTTGACGGTTTCAGTGACGGTGTTGTACTGGGGCCTGTAAACGGTGCTGTAGACGGTATTAACTACGGGGTACTGGGAAGTGACAGTCTGGGTCACATACTGCTTCTGGTACTGGGTTTCGACAACAGTCTGGACGTTGTTGACAGTTTGTGTCACCTGCTGGACGGCTGTCTCAGTAACAGTTCTGTAGGATGGTACATCTTTGGTGACGGTCTGGTAGACATTTCTTTCCTTGTACTGGGTGCTGGTCTGATAAGAGACTTCAGTAGTGGTAACGTAGTTGGTTTTGTAAGCGGTCTGTAGAGAGGAAATAATAATGTTAGTTGCGATGCATTTAACTTTTTCCTTCCTACCTATCTCATTATATTTGATATATCGTGATAAACTTAGTAATATAACATATAATTGAAACTCACTGCGGTACTGTACACTACGTTGGTCTTGTACTGGAATTTGGTCACATATGAAAGCTCAGTGGTGACCTGTAATTTGGTGTTGGTAACCACGTTAACCTTGTTAGCTGTCTTGTACTGAGTTACGGTAGCGTAAGAAACTTGGTTATGGTACACAGGGTTGGTGACAACCTGTAAAAATGATAAACATTAGACTAACGAATTTTCTACCTAAATTCATTGACTTTTGATAAATTTTTCTATCTAACCTCAGTTTGGACGATAACTTCAGCAGGTTGCACACTAGTGACAGTCTGGACAACGTTGTAGGGCTTGGTTACAACTGTTGTCTGGACAACCTCTGAGTAAACGGTGGTGGGGAGGTATTCAGTCATAGTGACTTCTTTTAGTTGGGGTACGAAGACCTGGTCAGTGACCACAGAGTATTGCACCACAGGTTTGCATTCTTGTTTTGGGGCAGCATACACAGCAACGGGTTTTTCGGGTGCTTCGTAAGTATTTACGGGTGCTTTGTAAGTGTTTACGGGTGCTTTGTAAGTGTTTACGGGTGCCTTGTAAGTATTTCTGGGTGCAGCAGCAGCAACATTTCCGAATCCACGGAGAGAAATCTGGCTATTGATATCTGAAAAATGTAAAAATGAAAATAATAACCACGGTGGTGATTTAAAGTTGAAACTACAGGTTTCATATAGCTACTCATAGATTAAACTGAAATTGTGGACAGAATTCAAATAATATTGTAATTCATAATTAGGATTTTCGGATGTTTGGAAATAGCTTTAAGGTGTTGATTAATAAGGAATACAAAATTGTGCGTACGGTTTCGTTTAAGACGTTTAGGCATATGTTTGAATTTGAAACTTCAATTCATTTACATGTTTGAAACTGAATATATCTATTGTCACCAGATAATATTTATAATAGTTAGCATAGAAAACTAATGTTACTGTACCTCCACTGCTGCTTCTGCTTGGACTGTTGTATCTAGTCTGTGAAAAAAAGAATGCTAATTGTATTGAGAGTAAGGAACAGCTTTTTTAAATTCCTAAACTGGTAACACAACTACTGGAATGTGCATAATTCTATCAATAATGATATCAAAATACCTGCATATATTTGAATTGATTGACTAAAATTAACTAATGACAAATATATTTATATCAACAGTCTGACTTTTCGATTAAAAAAGTAATATGAATTGATTGAATAGAAATAAAAACAAGAAATAGCTATTTAGACATGAATGTTTCTACAATATTAGTTTACCCAATCAAATGATATTGATATCCTTAATCATTATCAATGCGCTAAATCTAATAAATTCAATAGTTCATTATAAATCGTAAAATGCTAATTTTGGTGTTTAAATCTCACCCTCAAAGGTGAGTCAGCGACAGCGGCGGTCACAGCCAAGAGGCCGACCAAAAAGCATAATCCACGAGCCATTCTGAAAGAGATAAAACATTCAATAAATTAAACACACTCTTTACTTTCAACTTATTTGACAATTAAATGTGTCTTAAATAGATAGCCTTGTGAAGATAGCAAAATGAACTAGAATTTTCTGCTGTAGTTTCTCTGTTTTTAAAGTTGACCATGAAAATGCCATGCCTAAAGGCTAACTGAACTTCTTTTTACAAGAGATGTATCTATTTATTCCTTATACGGAAGTTGTATACCAATTATACCATTAGTAAAATAGATAAGTTCAAGTATTAAGTTCACAACAGTTTAAATTAAACAAAACCTACCTACCTAACAACTCACACTTTATTTTATGAAAAATAATAACCAGTGGTCAGTTTTTTGTTATCGTGGTCGGTGATGTGGCTCTGTGTCTTTGTGTTTTACAATTTAATTACTTAATGCAAATGAATGTAATTTGTAGTGTTTTAGAATTGACTTTATTAAATTACAGTGTTAACTTTCTTAAATTATTAGAAAATAGTGATAGGAACAGGAATTCGAAATGAGAGAAGAGAGATCTGGTTTATTTTTTTGGTAAGTACCTACCTACCTACCTTGTTAGTAACCTAATTTATCGGTACCTAGTTGTTAGTCATACTGTGCTAGTTACGAGTATTAGTTTGATGGATTGTTGCAAACAAGGTAGGGTAACTTGCGAGTTATTGGGCAGTTCAACATTTTTATTTATGTAAATAATATATTATATTTGATATTATTATTTAACTGGATTTTTTTTATATATCTACCTTGGCTACCTATCTTCTTACATGATCGAAAATCTGGAACTGTCCGATAACTTGAATTTTACCACTATTTTGTTCATACTAGGTATCTCCGGATCTTTTGATTTGAAACAAACTATAATAATCTATTTCGCTTCGTGAAAACGATGCATCTATACCTACCTACTTACCTAGATAGTTTACAATATTCCTAGTTAGGTATTATTAATTTATGTCCATTATGATTGTTTCACATATACTTTTTTATAATTTGGTATTTCTGGTTATCTGACAGACTCTTAACTTCTCGAGTTTATTGTTGAAAGTGAAACATAACATTTAAAATTAGGTAAATTACTAACTTGAAAGAGGGCGTCAAACACGTGTTAGATCATGTTAGATAAAACACATTACTCTCCATATTGGTTATAATTCTTGAACTACTAATTGTAAATTTATCGTTTATATACAATGCTTGTAAATTATAATAGAAAAGTGGAACAAGGAAGATTTTGTATGAGAGGTTTAAAATGGTCCAAAGTTATTATAATTTAGGTAGATTGAATGAGAAATTGTTATTCCGTTATGCTGCTTGAATCCAGTGAATTTGCATGGAATTGTAGTAGACTGATCTATGCCATAAGGATTTAGTTAAAAGTTGTACCTATAGTGGATTGTAACATAATATGAAATAATTCTCATTGTTTAGAAAGAGGATAATTGTAAAGAAAATATGTAGTTCCAAATGTGCTGATGATGTGAATTAATAACTATTGAAATCACCCTCACAAATAATTCTACTGATAGAGGCAGATCCTGTGATAGTCGATATAATATTTGGCTTTCAAACAAACGTTGCAGACATGTCAAATGGAAAATCAGATAAAAGTGGGAGCTGTTTAGCTGCATACATGAATTAACGTCGGATTTGCGATGATGAACTAACCTTTGCCTACACGAGGTTAGCAATAAAATCACAAAGATTATAACATGTTAGACTTACCTGTTGATGTTTGTTTCGGAGCGTCAGAGCAACTGAAGTCATCTGCCTAATCCATGCTCTTATACTTCTCCAACTATCGGGAGAAACGAGGGCTGATTGCTCTGCTCAATGTCATCAGTTTGATGGGAAGTAGAGGTTAGGGTACAGGAGTGAATCTGTATTAGTGATACGACTAACGTTTGTATCGTGGATACACAGAGAATACAAAATGAAATGTCATTTCTGATTGCCTAAAGTTTGTGTCATTAGCAAAAACTAGGGTTCTGTATAACGCGGCTTCTGTATATCAGAGCAACAAAAGAACGATTTTTTCTGTAGCTTCATTATCAGAATAAAAAAAGTTGTTACCAATGGGGTAGAAAACTGTTTGACCTGATAGTCTGTATATTGCCATGTAAGGTGACTTGGCACTTTATACTAGACTTGATTCTATTAGTTAATTACACCACAATTTGTTAAGAGAGACGAGAAGTTCAGGAAGATACATAGGAAATAGCAATTAGTATCGAAAATGACTCTTTCATATATTTAATTCTTTCCATCTCATTTATAAAGGCCAAAACTGGAGGAAATGAAACATCATCTAATTTGAACATCATATGCAAATAATTAACTTTAATTGAAATGTTTAACCTTTATTTATTTAGTATTTTAAAAAGGTTTAGATAAATAAATTTATTAGTTAAAGTATATGTTTATAGGTACAGAAGAAAGAGAAACGGAAAATAATGAATAAATTTAAGAGAAAATAATTGAATAATTAACATAGATTGATAAAATATAACTGTTAGGTAGAGGTCAGAATGGTGTCTTAGATTAGTATAAACACCATGTTGTTGTAACAACATCTATTTAAATTTTATAATATCATCAACGTCTGTCCGTCACACTTGACATATACAGTATATAGGAGTAAAAAGGTTCTAGGTAAATTCCACCACGTAAGATTCCATCGCCGGAAAATTCCACCACGGAAGATTCCATCGCCGGAAAATTCCACCAAGGAAGATTCCAAAGGAAAATACTGGATTTCATTTACAGAAGGTATAACAATTAATAAAAACTGATTTAAAGAAAAATGTGTTTTTGGTGGTAAACGAACAACATTTCATTAGTTAAAAAGTTGATAAATTATAAGAATATGTTATGTTAAGTCAAGGACTGCGAGATAAGCTAAGGCGAACATACGAAATAATAGACAGATCAAACGATCTTTTAAGTATATTAAATTTATAATCGTGTCAATTCAACAATGAAATTCCGGTGTCAGAGTGATCAACAATTTAGATCCCGTTTGATTCTCCTTTAAAGGCCCATCCCACTCTATTTTTTATTTCTCTATTCATTAGAACTAAGGTTACCGATTACAAAACTGCAAACCATTTCATAATTGGTTCTATAGTTTTATTATAATATGTAATTTAAGATTTTTTACGTTACCGGCTACGGAGTAAAAAATGGGTACGAAAGAAAAATGATTATAATTTAAACAAGAACTACCGTATCTTCGCGTAGTTTTCTTTGGCTATAACGACATTTTTCGTTCGGTTTTATGTATATTACTAATCGTTTTTCTATAAGGTAGTAGTTATAAGTGGCGGGTGGTGAAAGCGCTCTTGCGCGAGATATGAAAGTGTTATAGAATATTTATAACAAGATTTAGACTTAGATATACCAAAGAAATAATTGCATATTATAAGATCTAAGGTAAATACATTAGCTATTAAAAATAGCAATTATCCAAATACATTTTAGCATCCCTTTTCTAACTGATTTCTTTGATCTTCTGATCACATCAGGATTAGCTTTCATCATGTGGTGGGGAGGAGCTTTTTTACTCATACTCTATAGACCACCTCATTTTTTTCTAAAATTCAGTAGATTAATAATTTATTCAACTCCTTCAGTTTCATTTATTCTTCATGTTTTGATTTACTCTTAACTTGTTCCATTTATGTTAAGCTTTAATACAAATCATTTTTATTTAGTAAATTCTATTCAGTTCGAAATCGTAACAAATCGATTGCCTAGGGTAAGTTGCAAATTATCGTACAGTTCCTTATATTGATCATACAGGAAAAAAGTCGTGGCCGTAAAAATTCTCCAAGTCCCCCGCGAAAAATTCCACCATGCGGGAAGATTCCACCATGGAAAATTCCACCAGCGTTACACTGAACCCGTGGAAAATTCCATGATGGAAAATTGAAAATATGAGCAGTATGCATAATGAAGTTATTGTTACTCCCTTTTTTATCTTGGATTCAGTTAAATAATGCCTTATAAAGTATACTATTAAGTGATGTATTATGGATGAACCTATCCTTCTTTGAAACATAAATCAATTAATCGATCTTCTCTTCAGGTATATGATTTCTATCAAATAGAAATAGTGTTTCTGTGAAATGAGGCCGAAATTACTTAGTGTAGCTACCTACCGTAAAATTTTTGAGAAACTTATTATGGTGAAGCTTAAATTTAAAATAGCTTCAATATAGATTATTAAACAGTTAATGAAAGCTTCGGTTTGATATTTTTTTATTCAAAAATATGGGTGATTAGTAATACGTGTTAAATTTTATTCTTTTAATTTATTACCATGATAGTATTGAATTAATTTTTTATATTAATATTTGATACAGTGGAATATTCTACAGTGAACTCCTGTATAGCGAGTTATCATGTATGGCGAACTTACCTTTATTGTGAACATATTTAGCTTAGTCTACCACAAATATTCGTAAGTTTTCTATGAATGTCTATAAACTGTAAATTAATTATATTTCATGAAACAAGAGTTCTACCAGTGCAACTCCTCTATAGTAAACCATCCTGATTTTTAGAGTTACGAGAAATGAAGATCCCTGTATAATGAATTTATTTTGAAAAGAAAGAAAATATTTATTATAGCCTGCCATGAAAAGGCCAGTTTTCTATCCATCTCTTAAATCTTATATAGTAGAGACTAAGTAAACTCTCTATAGTGTGTCCGCCAAAAATGTATCCACTGTCTTGAATCTGCATTATTCATCATTTCACGATAATATGCATAATGAATTGGTACCATAGATACCTAGATTAATATTATTGAATAATAAATAGTACTTATAAGATATATTCGATGGCAGTGGATACATTTTTGGCGGACACACTGTATAGTGAACTAGTTGAAGTTCACTATAGAGGTAGGTACAGTAGGTATTTAAAAACTTGGCGATAGATAATATTAACAAAATATAATTTATGTATTAATTTAATATATTTAATTTTAGTATCAACATATACATGTCTAAATTTAAAAGAGAAACAATCGGGACCCAAATTGTGGACCCAGTGGAACTTCATTGTTGAGTTTACACTATATAATAGATATAATTGATTTATATATATTTTTATATATAAGTTTTCCTTGAACGTATATCGTTAGATCTGTCTCTTATTTCTCCTCGGCTTATCAGTTAGGCCGTGACTTCAAATAACCTATCCTGATCATTTCTGAACTTTTTAACCAATGAAATGATGTTGTTTCTGAGGAAGAATTTACCTAGAATTGAATTGCCAATTTAAAGAAAAGAGAAACTTGATTGAATTTAAATAGTGTAGTTCTTTTTGAATTTGTTCTCGTTTCCTAACGACAAATCTTAAAATATGATAATATAGAGATAGATACGCCTCTTCACAGTACATGACTATTTTCTGATTGTCGCTCTAGCTACATAAAGTACATAATTTGAACATGTACAAGCTATCCAGATTAATTCATTCATACTTAAATTATTTCTTCAATTGAGATGGAATGATGAGATGTCAACATGAATGTATTTGTATTTCTATATCTTGAGCATATATAACATATAATACAGTGGAACTCCTCTATAATGAACTCCTGTATAGTGAACTCACCTCTATAGTGAACATATTTAGTTCAGTATGCCACGAATATTCGTAAGTTTTCTATAATCTCTAACGGTAAATTTGTGGTATTTCATGAAACAGGAGTTCTACCAGCACAACTCCTCTATAGTGAAGTCATGTGTAGCGAACCATCCTGATTTTAATAGTTCTGAAAAATGAAATACGTTGTATGATAAAATTATTTTAAAAGGAGAGAAATGTAATACGTTGTTAAAAGGAAGACAAATATTTGTGTAGTCTGCCAAGAAAAGTCCAGTTTTCTATTCATCTCTTATATCCTCTATAGTGAACGAAATCCTCTATAGTGAACTAATTGAAGTTCACTATAGAGGAGTTATACTGCAATATATTCATGTATATATAAAATATATGCATGTATAAATGATCAATGAAAACAATAGTACTCATAATTTTTTTTAAGTAGTAACTACTGAGGGTAAAGGAAAATACTCAGGTTTGAGATTACAGGTAGCTATACAGTCAAAGAACAGTGTGTCAGCATGATGAAAATTTCACAAATCACTGATTTTTATTTATATATTATTTTCAAATTTTATAAATTTGTCATCGTGTACCCAGACCAATTACAAAATATCCATAATTATTAAAATGATTAAATTGTATATCTGCAAGCAGCAAATGTGAAATTGCTAATTAGTTTTCTGTGAGAAATCATTACAGATACAATTTTCTTTGACTGTCTGTACATAGAATATCCTATCAATAGGGCTAAAAAAAAATGAATGAAGAAGTACACACTTACTACACTAAAAAAACAACCACAATGGATGGAATGATGTCGTAGGCTATGAAGAATTTCTATTTGGTTCAAATTCTAAAAAGAAATGGGACTTGTATAAAAAGATTAGAGATTTTTTATGATATTGGTAGAGATTGTATCTCATATTGAGCATTCCAGACCTTATTTCACCAAATACAAATTTTAACTCGGACCCCAGGTAGAAATTGTAACTTGGTAACTGATCTCTCCATCTAGATCTTTCTCTAAAAAATATAAGATTAGATCTTTTTCCAATATCCTGGTAGATATAGTGAAGACGTTCATTAGGTAGACTCTGTGCTACAACAACAGGTGCTGGTATAAATAGGGCTGAGTGACAATATCCTGGTAGATATAGTGAAGACGTTCATTAGGTAGACTCTGTGCTACAACAACAGGTGCTGGTATAAATAGGGCTGAGTGACAATATCCTGGTAGATATAGTGAAGACGTTCATTAGGTAGACTCTGTGCTACAACAACAGGTGCTGGTATAAATAGGGCTGAGTGACAATATCCTGGTAGATATAGTGAAGACGTTCATTAGGTAGACTCTGTGCTACAACAACAGGTGCTGGTATAAATAGGGCTGAGTGACAATATCCTATATTCAGTTTTCGAAAGAGTCTTGGACTGATCAGTCCCATCAGCTACGTGGGACTGATCAATCTGGACTGTTCAATCCAGAAAAATGAACGCCATACCTAGTCAAGAGAAGGAAAGCAAGAATTAAGGTCCTTTCGAAATATTTGAAAGAAATTCCAGAATTATCGAATATGATGAAGATACAATTATCTGGATACCAGCTGGTAAGTTATAACTATGATTTGAATTAATTAACTTTATTCAATTATAATGCATTCAATATGTTATATAATACATCCAATTATATATGGAAAGATTTTAATGTCTATTTCTTTCAGATCCACAAAAACACTGAGAATTGGAGAGGGTGTGCCCATTAATTGCGTGATTTTATCCCAATGAAATACAGGTGTGTATTATTCATTGATTTGTTTTATTTGATTTGGATATATTTTAGTTCCATTATATGGAAAAATGTAATAGATTTATTTGAAATAAATTGTTTGTTGTTATATGTATTAATTTGGGATTATTTTTCAGATCTTCAAAACATGATAAATGGACATGTACCATCTTGCACCAGAAATATTCACAAGTGGTATACCGTCTACATGGACATGGCATTAGATCAGGCACATATACTTCAAACAGTGCAACCACCCTTGTATCTGAAACTAACAATAGCAAACCATTGCAGTTCACTTCGTCTAACATCTGTATCTAGCACTAGAATTATCCAAGATCTGCCGTCAACTTCAAGTGTTATAGAGCTCACAGTAATACTGTTTCAACAACATCGAATCTAGTAGATACCCCTGTATCTACATTAAATTCCAAACCTAAATGATTAAATAATAAAACTCGAAATACTCCTCTGAATAAAACAAAAAAAAGTGATGTTCCTCCTACAATTATGCGTAAAAAAGGTGTTTGTGAACCCTCTCGAAAGAATCAATCAATTCCAATTCTAGACTTAGAAATCGAAAATGAGGAGGATAATAGGGTCACTATTGAATCTGCAGGGTCACCTGTACAAAATAGAGCATAACTAATGATGTTACACTGGAGAGAAGCAAATGCATCGAGTGCTCAAGCTGTGAAGAGAGCTCTTGAATGCGACGTAGAAGAACTGATTGAAATGATCAGCAAAAAATATCAACACAGAATAATTCAATTATTATTCCCTTTCTTATTTTTTGATCAGAGTTTTTAATCGACATTAACACATTGATAAATATGTTCATTTATACATTAGTATGTTATATACGTTGTAAGAAGTGGACTATAATGGCCTGATCAGTGTCAGTCCATTGCAGTCCACTTCTTACAATGTCCATCATAATAAATTAATATATACAAAAGAAAAATACATTTATAAATATCTTAATGTTTATTAATAGCACTGATCATAAAAAAATAGGAAAGTGAAAAGAAATTAAATTTTTTTCTGTTGATACTTGTTGCTAATCCATTCAATCAATTCTTCTATGTCGCATTCAAGAGCTCTTTTCACAGCTTGAGCACGCAAAACATTTTCCATGAGGGAGGATTTGCTTCTCTCAAGTGTGACAACATTACCTCCCTCACCTGACAGTGTAAGTTATGCTCTATTTTGTACAGGTGATCCTGCAGGTTCAATAGTGACCCTATTATCCTCCTCATCTTCACTTTCCAAGTCTAGAATTGGAATTGATAGATTATTTAGAGAGGGTTCACAAACACCTTCTTTACGTTTAATTGTAGGAGGAACATCACTTTTTTTAATTGTCTTATTCAGAGGAGTATTTCGAGTTTTATCATTTAACCTTTTAGGTTTGGAATATCAGGTTGATATAGGTGTATCTACTATATTTGTTATCGTTGGAACACTTATATTTTGTGCTCTAGCGACACGTACTTGAAGTTGATAGCAGATCTTGGATAATTCCAGTGCCAGATGAAGACGTGGAAATTTAAACTTGATGTCTTAAACTTCTCATTGTTCGTAAATATACAAATAGAAATTTCTAAAGGGACACTGGGCCAATTCAATATCTGATGAAAATCATTCACTGACGTTTATGTATCCTGTTAGAGATTCTGATATAATCTATCCCTCATCATACACTGTTTTCGACTTATTTCAATACCCAGAAGGAGAAGGCACATTAACTACCTGACCCAATTTATTATCTGATAAAATCAGTACCCTAGTTTCGACTTATTTTAATACACTGTTAGAGACACTTATTTACTGAAAGAATAAACCTCTCATCTGATGAAATCACTACCCTATTTTATGTATCCTGTTTATTTTTTTGTGTAGTCTGTCACCTCCCGCCCCCACAAAAAGCGGATTAGGTACTAGAAGCTTACTGCCAGCATCAGCAATCTCCTATTTATTACCTCTATATGATGAGAAATAACAGTTACATACAAGTAAAGCTATTTATTTCAACGGCCAGCCTTTTTATATGTACATCAATTGTCGCTATATGTTTCGTTCAGGCAGTGATTCATACTTTGGAGTTCACGCTAGAAACGGCAATGGTTGTCTATACATAAAGTCTCATATTTTTTTTCTTGAACAGGCCGCTGTAACAGGTTTACCTGTACTTGTTATTGAACTCGATCTTTTAATAATTATTATCATATACTTTTTATATGATCGAAGGAGTGGGACAGTTTGATAATTCAGAACTTACCCTATTTGAAGATTTTGAGCACTGAAGTTTTGCTATCTGATTCGAAGAACTCTTTACCTCTTGATACCAAATTGTGGTTGCTGTTTCTCAACCATAGAAACATGCAGGGTTAAACAATATAAATGGTGATGGTAAAATATATCCCAAAATGTGAATAATTTGAAGTCAGGTGCACTTAGACAACATTATTCACGACTTGAAAGGAATGAATTAATAGAAAGACAAGGGATATTTCTTGATGCTGTATTTACAAATTTTGTTTGTAACATAAATAAAAAAATCTTATAGCTTACACAAAATTGCAAATAAATAAAATTGTTAAGTTTTCTATTCCATAGCGATAGATCATCCAAGATCTAATACGAGGAGCAAATAAATAAACTATCTGGGTAAAACATGAGATGAAGATTTCCAAAATTGGAACTCTTTGACTGTTGCATCTTAATAATATTTGTGTCCACATGGAGCCTTGACTGTTTCGGTGATGGTGTTGTACTGAGGTTTGTAAACGGTGCTGTAGACGTTACTGGTTACTGGGTACTGGGAAGTGACAGTCTGAGTTTCGACTTGTGTCTGGTACTCAGTCCTGTAAGCTGTCTCTACATCTGTAACAGTTTGTGTCTGTAGTTGAATATCAGTCTCAGTGACAGTTTTGTAAGCGGGTACCTCCTTGGTGACAGTTTGGTAGACATTTCTGTCCTCGTACTGGGTGCTGGTCTGATAAGAGACCTCAGTTGTTGTGACGTAGTTGGTTCTGAAGGCGGTCTGAAATCACGAGAAGAGTGATTTGTACATATAGACATACATATAGACAGCATATATTTTGAAAACTGGAACATGAATTTGATTGGTTATGGCTTTTTAATACCACCGGTTTCACCTACACCTCCTCCCGATCGTCTTTCACAGGGGCGTCAGCCCTTCCTTTTACACGCCTCATCCCCCTCCGACAACCATTCTAACACTCCACGCCGCCTCCTCCAGAAAAAAAACATGTTTCTGTCATATGCTTCTCAGTCTGTACAAAACACATCACGTTTCTCATAGCTTAATTTCCATAACGCTCTCTCAATCAAACTCGGATATTCCAGAACAAAAATTGTAGTCCCACACAAACCCCACATTTCTCTGTTTCTTTCCTCAAGGTTCGTTTACCTTCAATCATCATCTCCTATGCATCCACTTTAAAAAAAAAATGCTCACACAACCAGCTGCTCCCAATCCAGATCAATCAATTTTCCGAATTTATCATTTTAATATGAAATGAGTGGTTTAAATTCATACTCTAATCAGAATATGAATTTTTACAAGATGTGATTATTTTGGTGGAAGTTACAATTACACTGTTCCACGAGTACGAATATTCTTTCCCATCCTCTTATATGCAAACTACATGATCACTTATCTAAATCTTGAATCAATGTTTTATGTCTCACCGAAGTACTGTACACTACGTTGGTCTTGTACTGGAATTTGGTGACATATGAAAGCTCAGTGGTGACTTGGAATTTGGTGTTGGTAACTACGTTGACTTTGTTAGCTGTCTTGTACTGAGTTACGGTAGCGTAGGATACTTGGTTATGGTACACAGGGTTGGTGACAACCTGTAAAATTGAAAAATATTAGACTACTGAAGTTTCTGCTTCAATTCAAGTTGATTTTGATAAAGCTCTCTCACCTCAGTTTGGACGATAACTTCAGCAGGTTGTACACTAGTGACAGTCTGGACAACGTTGTAAGGCTCGGTGACAACTGTTGTCTGGACAATCTCTGAGTAAACGGTGCTGGGGAGGTATTCAGTCATAGTGACCTCTCTTAGTTGGGGTACGAAGACCTGGTCAGTGACCACAGAGTATTGCACCACAGGTTTGCATTCTTGTTTTGGGGCACCATATCTAGGTGAAGGAGCAATGGGTTTCACACTTGTTCTGGGTGGTGAAGTACTGGCCCTGGAATTGCTAGTTGCTCTGGAACTGGCACTGGCTTTGGAACTGCTACTGGCGACGACATTGCCGAATCCACGGAGAGAAAGCTGTCGGCTGATATCATCTGTTTAAAACAATATTGAATGAAGAGAATCAAATCTGTTAGAGAGGAGGGTCAAATACTGTAGAGTAATACATACGATAGACAGAGGGTTAAACACTGGGGACAACGGGCTAACTACTGTAGACAAAGGGTTAAAGGAAGACATAAGTTTAAATACGGTAAATTAAGTATTAAATACGGTAGAATAAAGGGAGAAATACGGTAAATAAAGGGTTAAACACGATAGATAAAAGGGTAAATAGGGTAGAGAAAAGTTAAATACGGTAGAAAAAAGTTAAATACGGTAGATAAAGGCTTAAACAAGGTAGACAAAGGGTTAATACGATAGACGAAGAGTTGAACATGAAAACATAGTATTAATACGGTAGAAAGAGGGTGAAATACGGTAGACAAAGGGTATATCACTATGCAAATCTATATTTTTACCTCCATTGCTTGCTGCTCCATCACCATATGTTCCAATTGCCTGAAAGAGAGAACACAGATGAAAATATTTCATTATTAAATGTTACGTATTTTTGTAGCTAGTGCATTTTGTAGTTCAATAGGTTTGCACGTGCTGTCACTAGCTTAACCTCACCCTGATCAATGGTGACTCAGCAAATACTGAGGTCACAGTCAGGAGACACGCCAAAAAAATTAATCCACGAGCCATTCTGCAACAAAAATAACAATGGATATTATCAAAATAAAACCTTTATCTAATATTATAAAAAATGTCAAACATTTTTAGCCTTTAACCCGTACCTTTATGCCATGTAATAATTTACACGTGAAAAATGTTATTTTTACTTTGGTTGTTATATATAGAAAAGGTATGCAGGTAATTTTTTTTTAAACTCACGTATTTTCTTTTTTCGCTTACGGAAATACTTCTTAGTTATCGTATAATTTACATAATATGAAAGAGGATATACTGTATGACCTCTTGGTAATGAAGGGTCAAATGTGTTGCGTGGGATAGTTGATTGTTGATGAGTTTGACAAATTGCAGTGACCCAAAGTATGCATGCTTCCTCAGAGTCAGAACACAACAATCATGAGTTAATAACAAAGTTCTGCAACATTAGAATGTCTGACCCACCTTATGATGTTTGAGATAGCACTACTGTCGAAGCGTCTGAGCAACTGAAGTCATCTGCCCAATCCATGCTCTTATACATCTCCCAGCCTCAGGAGAAACGAGGGTAACTCCTGTGCTCAATGTCACAGTACAGTCGTGGCACGTGGAGGCTAAGGATACGGGATGTATCGGTATCCGTGATACGGGATCTGTCGGTATCCGTGATACGGGATGTGTCGGCATCCACGATACGGGATGTGTCGGCATCCACGATACGGGATGTGTCGGCATCCGTGATGTGTCAGTATCCGTGATACGGGATGTATCGGTATCCGTGATACGAGATGTACCAGTCAGTATCTGTGATACGAGATGTATCGGTATAAGTGGTACGGGATGTTTCGGTATCCGTGATACGGCTAATATTTGGCATCATAGATACGATATTACACAACCAATACGTATATACAACTGTCACCCGAGAAAACCTAAAATGATTTAATTTGGAAATGCTTTTTTCATTCGTCAAAAATGTTGCCGTTAAAAAAACTAGTATTTTGAGAAGATCAAAACAGGATTTTTTGAATTAGTGTCTTTCTAATTGTGGCTTAGATGTTCTATTTAAAAAGTAGTTATTAATGAGATAGAGAGTAATGGCTTGACCTGCTAATCCTCACCTTGTACAGTGACAACTTTTTGAGGCAACTCTAACGACTTGATTGTCCTGTGTTCATTCCAGTGCGACTATAAAAAAGGTAATTGAAATTGCTTTATTTATAGGACTGTAATTTATTGTCACTCTATAAAATCTTAAATTAATTCCCATTAATTGTTATTTATAACAATACTATCAGGTTTACAGCTGCCTATATTCATCTAAATTGTGATTTGTTAGTAGGAAGTTTATTTAAAAGATGTTTTTTTTAGAAATAAATTTTCAAACAGTTAATTTTTTTAAAATAATATGTAACACCATTTTAATTGTTAATGAAATTGTATGGTAAAACAATCCATCAAATTCTATAGTAGAAAATTCTAGATACCCACCAAACTAGAAAAAAATAATGGGATTATTAATATTTGTTTTGACACTGTTTTCAATCTGTCTATTATACATTTATTTATTAAATCAATACGAATCTGATGTGCTTTGATACTTTAGTTAATTTAAACACAATAACTTCTTATAGAGGAGAGTTTAGGCCTTTATTATGTAATGCTAATTCACAAATTGTTTTCTAGGGTAAAGTCACAGTTACCAGATGTGAATAATGTACCTGGTGATAATTAAGATGGTTATTATTTAAAAAAAGTCACATTAAAATATTTCCGCTGTGAAGAGAGAAAAATTTAGTGATTATTTTGATTGGTATCCATGATACCTTCAGGTATCATGGATACTTCGCTTGAAAACCCTCTTCACTCTATCAAATATTAATATTTTTAAAGAAATACCTCTTACTTTTATTATAAAAATAAACATAAATATATAAATAAAATATTATCTATATATTGCAGAAAGACGAATTGTAAAAAATAGATTTCGTTTTAATTATATTGATATATGTATAATTAGAACCTGATATTATTGCAGTGAATTATTATTTATTATCACCATGTGTCATTGTATGAATTAATCCATACACCACACAGTCAATTAATGCAATGACTGTTCATGTGATGGCGCTGTCTCTATGCATTGACTATCACTTTTCCCATAGTTGTGTTAGAGTTTAAACATGTTGCTTAAAATCAAACTAAAAAACTTCAGGCATTCCGTCATTTTCAACTGAAATATTCCATATATTTTTATCGGCAAGGCATGTGGCTATGAAAAGAAACGAAAAAGTAAATGGTGGACGGGACCTTTGACCCGTGGGTACACTTATATGTAGTCGGGGCAAAATATTAATACTCGCACTTACAAATTTAGATATATTAACCTATGTATATATTTATATATTGATGTATATGACAGAATATAAAATTATATTATCTAATAAATTATAGAAAAAATATCGCTATAATCGTACTGGCACTAGGGTAAGTTACGAATTGTCGGTCAGTTCCACATTCTCGGTTATATAAGAAAAAACGATAAAATAAATAATTATTTTATCGTTTTTTCTTATATTCTAATTGAAAAGGGTTGGTTGTTTTCACTCAACCAATCCTAGTGAAATAAATATTATTGTATTGTTTTTTCTTATATGACCGAAAATGTGGATCTGACCGATAATTCGGAACTTATACCCTATGTAATTTTAACTAAGACACAATTTTTTGACATGTATGTGTAGTTGACATTACTGGGGCTGAAGGGAAATAACAATATTATTTGAATTTGACATTTACTTTATAAACAAATATAGCTTTAAAAATATAGGGCCCTTATTTCCTTTATAAACAAAGGTAAAATAAGTTAACCTTTCACTGTGAATTTTATTTACTACTTGAAAAAATATACGAACTGATAAAATAGAAAATCTCAATAATTCAAACTAAAATGTTTGTTTTTCTCACTTCAATACGACAGGAAATTGATTATATGCGAACGTGTGGGAAAGTCCTTCCTCTCTCTATTCTAATAAAGTTTATTGTCTATATTTGATATTATTTTTAATTGGGTCATGTGCTCTGTCCTTCAAAGTGCCATGCGTGTAGTGGGCTAAACTCGCCCGAGGTAATCAGTGTAATATTATTGTCTGGGTAGTGTTATAATTCAACTAGTGGATATGAGGTACAAAATATTAACTTCTTAAAATTTCCTTAACTTTAAATTATCTTCTGACTATAATGGAGCCATTTTATCACTTTTTTACGCTTATAGTATAGTACCCACAGGTGTTCTATCCTGAAGCTGTATGTGGTGAATGGAAGAGAAAAGGGTGTTGTGCCTTGGACCCCGAACTGTTGTAATTTGGATTATATATTGTCCTCAAAATTCATTTTGACTGTTTTCTTTCTTTAAGTCTAGAAATCTGATTTATTCAACACGTGACGTCAAAGTCAATACTAATCAGAAAGGTGTAACATAATTCATTAATAAACAAAAATCAAGTCAATTGTACCATAGATACAAATTATGATGGTATCATAGAAATAACATCGGTAGGTGAAGGTATCATAGATACATGATAGGTAGATAATGGTATCATAGATACATCATAGGTAGGCGAAGGAATCACTGATGCTAGATGATGGTATCATAGATACATCACATGTGAATGAAAAAATGTTTCCAAATTTGTAACCGGTTTATGGTGCAAGGACAATAGACAGAAGGAGATCAGTGTTGTGTACTGTGTCTAGCGTACACTGTAAACCTAACACCAATCATTAGGTTAGGTCAATAAGAGGTATACCACCAATCATTAGGTTAGGTCAATAAGAGGTATACCACCAATCATTAGATCAATCAAAAGTTCACTCAAATTGTCATTATAGGCCATAAGGGTACCAAGTTTATTGAATTGTGAACTAGCTAAACCACCATACACTATTAACATATCTAGTTCTCAATTGCAACTGGTTCACCAGTTATCCATGATAGCTGTGATGGCATCTTGCGTAAGTCAAACTCGCGACCTCTTGTTTGAGGTAAAGAAAATGATTTGAAAGTTCACATCAATTATTCTCCGACTCTGCGATTTTATTGCACTAAATTATTCTAATGGACGATATCACCATGGAAAATTGTTTAAACTTATCCAAAGACCACACAATCAGTAATGGCGCTGTCTCTTTGCATTGGCTATCCTTTTACCATTGCTATTACAATCTTTTTAGTGAAGACTTAGCTCGAAATTGAATACCAATTCAATAGAATCGAGTTTGAGATTGGTCTCTTGTTGCTAAGGTGTTTAGTTATTTCTTTATTATAAGAGTTCCTGTTACTCAGAGAGAGAAGCTACGCGGTGAATGTTTGTTGCTATCTAAATCATAGAAGGCACTGTTCAGATATTCATAATTGCTTTAAAAGTACCATGAGCAACATTGACTAGAATATTCAACAAAAATTAACCTATTGTGACTCCTGGGATCGCAGCAGAAACCGGTTGAAACAATTGACGACATTGCCTTTCATCTACCTATCTAAGTTACAATCACCTACATATTATGTATCAATGATACCATCATCCACACTATGATATATCTATGATACCATCATCCACACTATGATATATCTATGATACCATCATCCACACTAAGATATATCTATGATACCATCATCCACACTAAGATATATCTATGATACCATCATCCACACTATGATATATCTATGATACCATCATCCACATTATGATATATCTATGATACCATCATCCACACTATGATATATCTATGATACCATCATCCACATTAAGATATATCTATGATACCATCATCCACACTAAGATATATCTATGATACCATCATCCACATTATGATATATCTATGATACCATCATCCACACTATGATATATCTATGATACCATCATCCACATTAAGATATATCTATGATACCATCATCCACACTAAGATATATCTATGATACCATCATCCACACTAAGATATATCTATGATACCATCATCCACACTAAGATATATCTATGATACCATCATCCACATTAAGATATATCTATGATACCATCATCCACACTAAGATATATCTATGATACCATCATCCACACTAAGATATATCTATGATACCATCATCCACACTAAGATATATCTATGATACCATCATCCACACTAAGATATATCTATGATACCATCATCCACCATCGTCTTCCTAGAGTGTAAACATTTACCCCGACAATTGAGCCCAGGATAATTGATCACAGAAGAAATTGGGACAGAAACACAATAAAGAAGTGTATTTTTTTACTACAGAATAATGGTTTTCAATTAAGTTAATACCATAGAGTGTGATGAAAAACTAAGACCCTTAGTATTAAGAATTTATCATTGTTTAAAAAAAACAAGGCATGCATAACATTCAACTTAATGTTCATTTCTTTGTTACCGGTCTATTTGTGCGAGCAAATCAGGCTCTTTAGGTACTTGGTACTTGATTTCATGTCACTCTGCAAATATGTGAGCCATTCTTTAATTAACTCTTATATGGAAAATTTATCGAACATGTTCATTGTTAATGTTTTTAGTTATGATGTTTTAGTTTCGAAAAACATTGTTTTTTGCTTGTTTGTTTTGTTTCTTTGTTTGTTTGTTTGTTTCAGTCTGGTAGTTTTATAGCTTAAATTTGAAAATATGGGGGTAATTACGCATTCTATTTTAGTTCGGGTTAAATTTAATTTTTAGTTTCATATTTCACTTGGTTAGGTTTACTGAGGTGGAATTTGACAGCGATGGAATTTACTGAGGTGGAATTTTCCAACCTTCCATGGTGGAATTTCCGGTGGGGATACTAGCTATTATTCCACCTTCCATTTTTTGTTACTATAATATTATTTCATTACACCTTAATGATTGATGTAGACTGTGACGTCAGTTTTGCCAAGTGGTTCTTGAACTGTGACGTCAGTTTTACCAAGTGGTTCTTGAACTGTGACGTCAGTTTTGCCAAGTGGTTCTTAAACTGTGACGTCAGTTTTGCCAAGTGGTTCTTGAACTGTGACGTCAGTTTTACCAAGTGGTTCTTTAACTCTGACGTCAGTTTTACCAAGTGGTTCTTTAACTCTGACGTCAGTTTTACCAAGTGGTTCTTAAACTGTGACGTCAGTTTTACCAAGTGGTTCTATAACTCTGACGTCAGTTTTACCAAGTGGTTCTATAACTGTGACGTCAGTTTTACCAAGTGGTTCTATAACTCTGACGTCAGTTTTACCAAGTGGTTCTATAACTGTGACGTCAGTTTTACCAAGTGGTTCTTAAACTGTGACGTCAGATTTACCAAGTGGTTCTTTAACTCTGACGTCAGTTTTACCAAGTGGTTCTATAACTGTGACGTCAGTTTTACCAAGTGGTTCTATAACTTTGACGTCAGTTTTACCAAGTGGTTCTATAACTGTGACGTCAGTTTTACCAAGTGGTTCAATAACTCTGACGTCAGTTTTACCAAGTGGTTCTTAAACTGTGACGTCAGTTTTGCCAAGTGATTCTTTAACTCTGACGTCAGTTTTACCAAGTGGTTCTTGAACTGTGACGTCAGTTTTACCAAGTGGTTCTTTAACTCTGACGTCAGTTTTACCAAGTGGTTCTATAACTGTGACGTCAGTTTTACCAAGTGGTTCTTTAACTCTGACGTCAGTTTTACCAAGTGGTTCTTTAACTCTGACGTCAGTTTTACCAAGTGGTTCTTGAACTGTGACGTCAGTTTTACCAAGTGGTTCTTTAACTCTGACGTCAGTTTTACCAAGTGGTTCTTTAACTCTGACGTCAGTTTTACCAAGTGGTTCTTGAACTGTGACGTCAGTTTTACCAAGTGGTTCCTTAACTCTGACGTCAGTTTTACCAAGTGGTTCTTAAACTGTGACGTCAGTTTTGCCAAGTGATTCTTTAACTCTGACGTCAGTTTTACCAAGTGGTTCTTGAACTGTGACGTCAGTTTTGCCAAGTGGTTCTTAAACTGTGACGTCAGTTTTACCAAGTGGTTCTTGAACTGTGACGTCAGTTTTACCAAGTGGTTCTCTAACTTTGACGTCAGTTTTGCCAAGTGGTTCCTTAACTCTGACGTCAGTTTTGCCAAGTGGTTCCTTAACTCTGACGTCAGTTTTGCCAAGTGGTTCCTTAACTCTGACGTCAGTTTTGCCAAGTGGTTCCTTAACACTGACGTCAGTTTTGCCAAGTGGTTCCTTAACTGTGACGTCAGTTTTACCAAGTGGTTCTTGAACTGTGACGTCAGTTTTACCAAGTGGTTCTTTAACTCTGACGTCAGTTTTACCAAGTGGTTCTTTAACTCTGACGTCAGTTTTACCAAGTGGTTCTTGAACTGTGACGTCAGTTTTACCAAGTGGTTCCTTAACTCTGACGTCAGTTTTACCAAGTGGTTCTTAAACTGTGACGTCAGTTTTGCCAAGTGATTCTTTAACTCTGACGTCAGTTTTACCAAGTGGTTCTTGAACTGTGACGTCAGTTTTGCCAAGTGGTTCTTAAACTCTGACGTCAGTTTTGCCAAGTGGTTCCTTAACACTGACGTCAGTTTTGCCAAGTGGTTCCTTAACTCTGACGTCAGTTTTGCCAAGTGGTTCCTTAACACTGACGTCAATTTTGCCAAGTGGTTCTTTAACTCTGACGTCAATTTTGCCAAGTGGTTCCTCAACTCTGTCTAATTAATTCATTTTGTCTAGACTCTGACAGAATATTTTAAGGTCAAACTGTCAGAATGTATTTATTAGTTTGCAGTCTCTGTTCTGATAAATGAAACTAGATTTTAAATAATAAATATATGCTGTAAATAAAATCTATAAATAGATATTCTGTCCATTACTAGGTAAGTAAAAAAACATTTTATTACACTATTGTTATTAGTTGGTTTATACGTTGTACGAGAAAAAACATATATTCTAGGGCTAAGTTCCGCGTTATCGGACGTTTCTGTGTTTTCGATCAAATATGAAAAGCAAAAATAATAATTATTATTCAACTCATTATTATATTTAGTATCCACGATACCTGCAAGAAAAAAAAGTATGAATTAATAGTTTATTCATACATTCATTCTGGCTTATATAACCGAAAATCGCATGTTAGCAACAACAACGTCATGAGTTATCCATATAGACATATAAATCATAAAATGCTGATTATTATTTTGGTGAAAAAATCATCATTTTAACTCAAAAATGTACCGCTAGAGAGGCTAAATGTCCTAACGATATACCATTAAATGTACGTACATTACAAGTACTAAAATGCCTCTCCTGAAAAATAGTTTTTCTGAAGTTAGGACAGTGTTCTCGTAAACAAGCGATGAGTGGAACTGTGCAGTCTGTATCCCTTTATTTCCATTCAATGGGAATATAGTATATCTAGGTATACTTTACTTTAAAGGTCCTCCCCACTCTAAATCAGCATTTCTCTAGAATTGCTTTGAATGTGTAGAACTAAGGTTGTACAACATATCACAGTTGACAGAGATGAAATATATCAAGTATTCACTTCGTAATTAACTACATAAGAAATATTCGCATTCAGCCGTCACTGTCCAACTTTCTCAGATTAAATAAAGAAAAAGTGTCTATGAAAATCTTTTATATTGTATTATCGTAAATTAAACAGAAATTAGATATCTGGGTACAGTTTTAGGTACTTAAATGTGTTTTTTAAGTTAATGGTATTTAGATAACGATGTAGGTAGCCATTTATAACAGTTTAAAAAGCTTTGTGAGACTTTGCTATTGCTTTGAATTGATCGGCAGTTGATCATACTTTTTCTTTGCTTGAATTTCGGATGTTAGAATTTTTACCAAGAAGAATTTAAATTACATATTATAATAAAAATATAGAACCAAATATTAAATTGGTTTAGGTTTTATAATCAGTAACCTTATAGTTCTAGTGAACAGAGTAATAAAACAATTAGAGCGAAAGGGATCTTTAATGGCAATATATCCATGCACAGGTTCCTTCAGTTACTGCATATGTATCTAGGTAGTACCTAGGTATACTTTCCTGTAACATATTTAGTTTAGTTACTCTACATATTTTCTTCTTCAGGTTACAGGGAAGGAGTTGTCTTTAACTGTCAGTCAGTATTCGATTTACGAACATCAATTCGTGTTTTGTAACATTAAAAATGAATTATCCCTAAAAGCACTTTCTAAATATACGCAAAAGGACATACTAAAGTATAAAAACACAATATTCACCTGACATGGAATATATTTAATTCTATCATTGCTATAATGCTATATGCACCTGACTATACTGCTAGAAACTATGCTCTGATATAAACATTACGCTGTAGTTACAACATTCTTGTTCTTCTTATTCGATGTACATTCAGACGTGCGGACAAAGGTTAGGAATTAATATTACACAACTGATATCTCGGAACAAACAACATAATTATAAAGCTTTTCCTATTTAAAAATGGTGTCGTTATCTCTTTAATTATTTTTATTACTTTCTTATAATTATACAGGGTGTGTAATTAGTGGCATGTTTGAAAAGAGTTTGAAATGTAGAACACAACAATGTCACACCCTGTAGGATGTATATAGTTAATGCTTTTTATTTCGAGATGTTTTTCTTCTTAGTCTATAGTTGTAATTAATAGTAAATATATCTTTTAAAATTCCAAACGATAAAAAATTAATTTGTTACGCTTCACTGGGAGGATAAAAATATGTAGAAAACGCGTTATATTATTTAGGATTATAGGTGGATTCTTTTTTGTTTCACTTCTGATTATGAATTATCATATCGAAGGAAAACTGAACAAAAAGTTATGAACGCGTGTAAGGTATTAACGTGTATGGTATTAACGTGTAAGGTATTAACGTGTAAGGTATAAACGTGTAAGGTATAAACGTGTAAGGTATAAACGTGTAAGGTATTAACGTGTAAGGTAGTAACGTGTAAGGTATTAACGTGTAAGGTATAAACGTGTAAGGTATTAACGTGTAAGGTATTAACGTGTAAGGTATAAACGTGTACGGTATTAACGTGTAAGGTATAAACGTGTAAGGTATTAACGTGTAAGGTAGTAACGTGTAAGGTATTAACGTGTAAGGTATTAACGTGTAAGGTATAAACGTGTAAGGTATTAACGTGTAAGGTATAAACGTGAAAGGTATTAACGTGTAAGGTATTAACGTGTAAGGTATTAACGTGTAAGGTATTAACGTGTAAGGTATTAACGTGAAAGGTATAAACGTGTAAGGTATAAACGTGTAAGGTATTAACGTGTAAGGTATTAACGTGTAAGGTATTAACGTGTAAGGTATAAACGTGTAAGGTATTAACGTGTAAGGTATTAACGTGTAAGGTATAAACGTGTAAGGTATTAACGTGTAAGGTATTAACGTGTAAGGTATTAACGTGTAAGGTATAAACGTGTAAGGTATTAACGTGTAAGGTATTAACGTGTAAGGTATTAACGTGTAAGGTATTAACGTGTAAGGTATTAACGTGTAAGGTATTAACGTGTAAGGTATAAACGTGTAAGATATTAACGTGTAAGGTATTAACGTGTAAGGTATTAACGTGTAAGGTATTAACGTGTAAGGTATTAACGTGTAAGGTATTAACGTGTAAGGTATTAACGTGTAAGGTATTAACGTGTAAGGTATTAACGTGTAAGGTATTAACGTGTAAGGTATTAACGTGTAAGGTATTAACGTGTAAGGTATAATCGTGTAACGTATTAACGTGTAAGGTATTAACGTGTAAGGTATAATCGTGTAACGTATTAACGTGTAAGGTATTAACGTGTGGGGTGTTAACGTGTGGGGTGTTAACGTTTAGGGTGTTAACTTGTAAGGTATTAACGTGTAGGGTATTAACGTGTAGGGTGTTAACATTCGTGTATCTAAGATATCTGTAGGTAACATAGATATAAATTGAAATAAGCAGTTAACTATTATATTTTATTATTTTTTCATCGAGTTGAGAAGGGCACTTCAAATTTATTGAAAGTTAATGGTTCATTCGTCAGAGAGTATTTATGATTACAGCAGAGCAGGGACTTTGTATTTATTCTCATTAACTGACAATCTAATAGACTGCATCCATCTTGATACAAGACCCAAATTCCTGTGGTTCTAGGAAAATTTCACTAAGGAAAGTTCCACTGCGGAAAATTCTACTGGGAAAATTCCACTGAGGAATATTCCACTGAGGAAGATTCCACTAAGAAAGATTCCACTAAGAAAGATTCCACTAAGAAAGATTACACTGGGAAAATTCCACTGAGGAAAATTCCACTAAATATAAATAAATATATAAATTGTAATGCTTATTTTCTAAAACAATACTTTAAAAATTGTAATGTTCATATTATATACCCTTTTTGTGATATTCATTACAGTGTTTCTTTTTAAGTGGTTTAGTAAGTGAATACCATTATATAAATTTTCTTAATGTACGTTTTCTTTGTGCAACACCTAAGAAAAATGTATTCCAATTGAAATGAAGATATTTCTACTTAAAAAACTATTATTTCTTTTATTTAGCTTCTTGTTCCGCAAATTTGATTACAGTTAAGGGTTATTTTCATTTGGAATGTAAGTTTGAGTTTTAAGTAGGGGCAAATAAAAATATATGTTATACGATACGAAAGTGGAACGGAACTCTGGTCTACTTCGAGGTCTTGCTATAGAAATTATTAAAAAAACAGTACAAATATATTTTTTGATAAAACACAGATAAACTAATGTAAGAATAGAAGTTGTTTCACACATTTATAGTTCAAATACATTATCTGCATTAAATAGATGGTTAAGATAAAGTAAAACATTAGCTCAAGACACTATCCTACACTCTGCTAGATTAACATTGAACAGATCAAGATATTTATTTGAATGAAGGTAGCGTTTCCTAGCTAACAAGTTACAGGAACAGATCTATCACTACATATTTTGGACTGTCATTTAACCTTTTGGACAGACCAGTATTGTTTTTTTAAATAATAAATACAACTTATAATAAATAATTACAATCACAAATAAATAATTACAATCACAAATAAATAATTACATTTACAACTATATACGATTACAAACAAATACAAATTACAATAATTTTAATATATTTACAATTTAGAATAAAAATTAATAAATACAATATATACAATTTAATTTTGAATTTTGTTTAGTGGAATTTTCCTCAGTGGAATTTTCCGAGTGGAATATTCCTCAGTGAAATTTTCATCAGTGGAACTTTCCGCAGTGGAATTTTCCCAGTGGAACTTTCCGCAGTGCAATTTTCCTCAGTGGAATCTTCCGTGCACCATTCCTGCGACACCTAGACTTCTGAATGCCTAAATCAACATCGGAATCAACAAGAGTTGTGTCACCAACGAACAGTGTTGATTTAAATTCGGAAGTTATCAATGGCAAATAATCTTAGTACAAAAAATGCGCCAAACGAAACCTTCATTTCTACTCTACGATACTTGAAAATGTCTATAGTAGAAAGACGAAACGTCGTTACCTTTATTTCATTGTGCAGATTTTATTCGAGAATTCTTTTAAATAAAATAAATATAGAAACCGAAGCAAGTTTCCGTTCCTTGGAAATAAGTGTTTTTTTAAATTTGGAAATCTTAGTACAAGTTAAAAAGTAGAGCTCCCAGTACACTTCCTTGAGACTACAGTATTCCTTGGTACAGTAGGTTGAAAAATTACTCTTCATTATCACTCTTAAACTTGACCTTAAAGGTCCTCACCAGACTCCGTGAAAAATGAGTTTATTACATTATATTGTAGATCTAAGATCTAGTTCAACTCTATAGGATCTTTAATCTGAAAATTGTAATATGTTTAGTCCGATATAATTTTTATATGCTTAATACTAATCTGATGCTGAATAAAAAGATTGGACATGCTTGTTTTGTTATCCTATTAGAATTGTATAAACAAATAATTTACATTCGGTTTTGATTTAAGTTGATAATCATTATTTGAAGTAAATAAAAATAGGTATTTCGAGCATTTCCTACTTCATACCTCAACTTGAAAATTATCAATTGAAATTATTATACCTACCTAGCTGACACTAGTAAAGTAAAACACAAAATTTACTAATAATTTCATGTTGTCTACAGCCATATTGATTGAAATAATAAAGAATAATGGATTTGAAGGGAGCCAAAAATTTCTAAACTGACAAATTTGTGTCGTTTAACTACAGTGTGACCCTCCAATCAAAACTCCACAAAATAATCTCTAAATATCACCTAGTTTTCACCACTTGGCAACCTCAATGACATCTTATGTTCTGCTAACAAGAAATAGAAAATAGTAAATGTCGGACACTGGTCTGTTGTTGCAGCAGAGTTGAAATAACCAAATTTATTGAGATTGTCGTCTGAATATTTGTTTATTGTCAGTCACATTAGTGTATTTCACATGAATTGATATTAAGAAAATTTAATTCAATTGATTACAATGTGAAGAGTTATTTTTATCTATAGAATCAGTTTAGAAGAACAACAAGTGTGAGACAACCACAACATTTCATAGGCATCATAAGTAGCGCATTTGGATACGTTAGCAATAGTAGAAAACTATTTAACTTCTAAATTTAATCTAATTCCAACTGATAACATCAATAATGGCATCTTAGACAACTAACTCGAAAAACTAACCTGGGTTTACAAGACCCAAGTTGAGTAACAAGAAATAGTGTTAGTAATCCTTCGTCTGTTCTCTTATATCAGTTTCATCCTCTTAATGATCAAAATATTAAAATAGTGATAAGAGACAATAACCACTCGTTTTAAACTGCAACAGACCAATGCATAAAATATATAAAAATTAATAAAGGTCAGTAAAACAACTTAGACTGAAATTTGTAATTAAAACATAAATGTTAATAGAATAATTACCAACATCCTCATGTGAAAATACCAATTACTTAAAAACTAAATGAAATCTTGAAATCAGAATACTGAATATATTAATTACTTAGAAGCGCTAACTGAAATCATACTGATAGACAGAATGCTGAATATCTTATTTATTTAGAAACTCTAACTGAAATCATGCTGATAAACAGAATGCTGAATATCTTATTTATTTAGAAACTCTAACTGAAATCATGCTGATAGACAGAATGCTGAATATCTTAATTACTTAGAAACTCTAACTGAAATCATGCTGATAGACAGAATGCTGAATATCTTAATTACTTATAAACTCTAACTGAAATCATGCTGATAGACAGAATACTGAATATCTTAATTACTTAGAAACTCTAACTGAAATCATGCTGATAGACAGAATGCTGAATATATTAATTACTTATAAACTCTAACAGAAATCATGCTGATAGACAGAATGCTGAATATCTTAATTACTTAGAAACTCTAACTGAAATCATGCTGATAGACAGAATGCTGAATATCTTAATTACTTATAAACTCTAACAGAAATCATGCTGATAGACAGAATGCTGAATATCTTAATTACTTATAAACTCTAACTGAAATCGTGCTGATAGACAGAATGCTGAATATCTTAATTACTTATAAACTCTAACTGAAATCATGCTGATAGACAGAAGGCTGAATATCTTAATTACTTAGAAGCTCTAACTGAAATCATGCTGATAGACAGAATGCTGAATATCTTAATTACTTATAAACTCTAACTGAAATCATGCTGATAGACAGAATGCTGAATATCTTAATTACTTATAAACTCTAACTGAAATCATGCTGATAGACAGAATGCTGAATATCTTAATTACTTATAAACTCTAACTGAAATCATGCTGATAGACAGAATGCTGAATATCTTAATTACTTAAAAACTATAACTGAAATCATGCTGATAGACAGAATGCTGATTATCTTAATTACTTAGAAACTCTAACTGAAATCATGCTGATAGACAGAATGCTGAATATCTTAATTACTTAGAAGCTCTAACTGAAATCATGCTGATAGACAGAATGCTGAATATCTTAATTACTTAGAAACTCTAACTGAAATCATGCTGATAGACAGAATGCTGAATATCTTAATTACTTAGAAACTCTAACTGAAATCATGCTGATAGACAGAATGCTGAATATCTCAATTACTTATAAACTCTAACTGAAATCATGCTGATAGACAGAATGCTGAATATCTTAATTACTTAGAAACTTTAACTGAAGAAATCATGCTGATAGACAGAATGCTGAATATCTTAATTACTTAGAAACTCTAACTGAAATCATGCTGATAGACAGAATGCTGAATATCTCAATTACTTATAAACTCTAACTGAAATCATGCTGATAGACAGAATGCTGAATATCTTAATTACTTATAAACTTTAACTGAAGAAATCATGCTGATAGACAGAATGCTGAATATCTTAATTACTTAGAAACTCTAACTGAAATCATGCTGATAGACAGAATGCTGAATATCTCAATTACTTATAAACTCTAACTGAAATCATGCTGATAGACAGAATGCTGAATATCTTAATTACTTAGAAACTCTAACTGAAATCATGCTGATAGACAGAATACTGAATATCTCAATTACTTATAAACTCTAACTGAAATCATGCTGATAGACAGAATGCTGAATATCTTAATTACTTATAAACTCTAACTGAAATCATGCTGATAGACAGAATGCTGAATATCTTAATTACTTAGAAACTCTAACTGAAATCATGCTGATAGACAGAATAGTGAAAATCGTAGGCTAAATATAGTATATCTTATTTTTCAACATTAAAGGTAAAACATTTCATTACAATAAGAAAATCATATTAAAATATAGTCTAACTTGACTAAGCGGTAATTTCTATAATAAAACCATGCATAAATGGTAATTACTAAAATGTAACAATGCATAAAGGTATTATTTTGTTTTAGCAAAATTCATCAACGGAACTCCACAAAGTTACAGAAACTTAGAATCTTTTGAAGAAATTCCTGAAGATTCTAAGCTTGGACTTATTTTTAATTTCATTCTTTTGTTGTTCAGCTTCTCGTTGTTCAGCTTCTCGCTTTGCAGCTTCTCGTTGTTCAGCTTCTCTCTTTGCAGCTTCTCGTTGTTCAGCTTCTCGCTTTGCCGCTTCTAGTTGTGCAGCTTCTCGTTGTTCAGCTTCTCGCTGTTCAGCTTCTCGTTGTTCAGCTTCTCTCCGTTCAAAATCATGCTGCATGAAGAAGAATTCTTTTTACTACATTTGAGTGTTATTTTTATTTACAAACTATTTTTCAAATCTATTCTCATCGAATTGTGATAATTAGAGTTTAGATGCACACTAGTGAAATGTTTTCTAATTTTATTCACTCACCAAACAGAGTATCAAGCTTCTCGATTTGTCTTTATTCACCCTGTAAGTAAATAAAAGTGAGATGAGACAGCAAAGTAACATACATTAGGTTTACATGTAACGATTAACACAAATGTTAATATAAAATGGAACTAATTTTAATTTGCATTAAGTAGCCACATTTTTATTAAACCTATTTAAAATGTTTTACTAATTATACATAATTTTTTTAAAATATTGTAGATTTTTTAGAAGTTTGGTCAGATTTTTTTTTTAATTTATAATTTTTCAGTAGTTTTGTAAATTATTTCATCTCAAGTCATAATATCTCATACAAGTCATATATGGTACATCTCTCAGTGTATGGCTAATTGGTACATTTTATCTACATTATTTTACACAATTTAAAAATTTCTAATTAGTTAAATCAAATATTTTTGATATTACATTACAATTTACAAATGGTATATTTTCGGTCATCCGATTCTCTTGTGGCCAAAAGGTTGGAGTGTTGACTTTGAACGAAAAGAGTCAAGAGTTCGAATCAAGTCCTTTAATACTGTTACTACTTACTAGGCCATGTCATTGCTTTGAACGAAAAGAGTCAAGAGTTCGAATCAAGTCCTTTAATACTGTTACTACTTACTAGGCCATGTCATTGCTTTGAACGAAAAGAGTCAAGAGTTCGAATCAAGTCCTTTAATACTGTTACTACTTACTAGGCCATGTCATCGCTTTGAACGAAAAGAGTCAAGAGTTCGAATCAAGTCCTTTAATACTGTTACTACTTACTAGGCCATGCCATTGCTTTGAACGAAAAGAGTCAAGAGTTCGAATCAAGTCCTTTAATACTGTTACTACTTACTAGGCCATGCCATTGCTTTGAACGAAAAGAGTCAAGAGTTCGAATCAAGTCCTTTAATACTGTTACTACTTACTAGGCCATGTCATCGCTTTGAACGAAAAGAGTCAAGAGTTCGAATCAAGTCCTTTAATACTGTTACTACTTACTAGGCCATGTCATTGCTTTGAACGAAAAGAGTCAAGAGTTCGAATCAAGTCCTTTAATACTGTTACTACTTACTAGGCCATGCCATTGCTTTGAACGAAAAGAGTCAAGAGTTCGAATCAAGTCCTTTAATACTGTTACTACTTACTAGGCCATGTCATTGCTTTGAACGAAAAGAGTCAAGAGTTCGAATCAAGTCCTTTAATACTGTTACTACTTACTAGGCCATGTCATCGCTTTGAACGAAAAGAGTCAAGAGTTCGAATCAAGTCCTTTAATACTGTTACTACTTACTAGGCCATGCCATTGCTTTGAACGAAAAGAGTCAAGAGTTCGAATCAAGTATTTTAATACTGTTACTACTTACTAGGCCATGCCATTGCTTTGAACGAAAAGAGTCAAGGGTTCGAATCCAGTCCTTTAATACTGTTACTACTTACTAGGCCATGCCATTGCTTTGAACGAAAAGAGTCAGGAGTTCGAATCAAGTCCTTTAATACTGTTACTACTTACTAGGCCATGCCATTGCTTTGAACGAAAAGAGTCAAGAGTTCGAATCAAGTCCTTTAATACTGTTACTACTTACTAGGCCATGTTATTGCTTTGAACGAAAAGAGTCAAGAGTTCGAATCAAGTCCTTTAATACTGTTACTACTTACTAGGCCATGTCATTGCTTTGAACGAAAAGAGTCAAGAGTTCGAATCAAGTCCTTTAATACTGTTACTACTTACTAGGCCATGTCATTGCTTTGAACGAAAAGAGTCAAGAGTTCGAATCAAGTCCTTTAATACTGTTACTACTTACTAGGCCATGTCATTGCTTTGAACGAAAAGAGTCAAGAGTTCGAATCAAGTCCTTTAATACTGTTACTACTTACTAGGCCATGCCATTGCTTCGAACAGCTGATTACTGAAATCATAACAAACCTCCAGCGCCCATTATTTAGGTTGATATAAATAGAAAAAGTGGGTTACTGTCTCCATCAAAGGATATATTTTAATAGTTCTAAGTGAAAATTTAATTTGTTATTTATACAGTGTATTCATTATAATCTCAGATATCGCATGAAAACTGATAAGATATACCTAGTATTTTACCCACATTTACATGCCTATTGTGGTGTACCTAGTAGGTACTAGTAGTGCAGTGTACGCTACCATAAAGTGTACCTTTAACTAGCTAGTAGTGAACTTACTACTTCACGTACTATTAATGTTTTCTTAAATTCCTAGGTATAGGTATTACTATAGTTTAAATATAATACATATTACACATACTATATTCTTGCTTTAGATGGCTTCATTGCTGTATCCATCTGATCACAAAACATTCTAGTTACATTGTAATTACAGATATAGACTGTTCAAATTTAAACAATACAAAAAAGTGTTTCATGATATTGCCGAGATTACACTGAAATCAATTCTACTCATTATCATTTAAATATTTTTTATTCAATTTAAATTAATGAGCGCGTAGCGGTTTGTTACAATTTTGTCGATCAGATTTCAACTACAAGGGTCAGGTTTAGCACAGTATAGATGGCCTTGCTCGAAAGTAAGCAGTGGGAAATATCAGAAAAAATATTTAGTGAGTAACCTTTCACTCTAATAAAAAAATATCACTCACAAGCCTCATACCCGCTCATCAGCCTCTCTCTCAATCACTAGTTTCACCTATCAGCCTCACACTCACTCACAAGACTCACACTCACTCACCAGCCTCACACTCACTCACTTGTTTCACCTATCAGCCTCACACTCACTGACGAGACTCACACTCACTCACAAGACTCACACTCTCTCCTCACTCACCAGTCTCACACTCACTCACCAGTCTCACTATCACTCACTAGTCTCACTCTCACTCACCAATCTCATACTCACTCACCAGTCTCACAATCACTCACCAGCCTCACTCTCACTCACCAGCCTCACTCTCACTCACCTTTCCTCCTCCACTTCAGTTCTTTCTCCCTCTTCTGTTCTTATTTTCTCTCCCTCTAACTTCTTCAGCAGGTCATTGGCGTCAGTGTCTGTCAGATGACATCTAGTCAACTCTATAGTACTGAATCTGAAAAAATGAAGTAATTAGAGCGAGAAAAGAGAGAAAAAACAAAAATAAAGTTGCTAAATAATTAATTACAATTCATAATGTTCATATAATAGTTATACAATATTTTATTATTTAATATATTTCCACAAAAGTTGTCACCTGTGATATATATATTAATATTCCTGGGATTTTAAAAGGTAATTTACAGGTGAATGTAGAATCCCAAATACAATTGAAAGTAATAAAGTATAGGGAAGTAAAAAATTGACAGGTGATGCAGAAGCTATTTTGATTAAAACTAATTAGAATATTTATTTGCGTTATAGTCCGTACAAATTTTTTAATTTAACATCAGGCATAAGGCACGCATCCCTTTACATCTAACTGATAAGTTATATTTGTAACTCAGACCGAATGTTTCGATACCAGAAAATTACGAGACAGAATTTTCCGCTCAATTCTCATGTTAAATAAATGTCAAAAAATGTAAAATTATAATGTTGCGTATCCTCTTTAAAAGGTTAATGATGTTATCCGCTATTAATATACATACATATACACTACGCATTTTAGTACTCATGATTTCAACCTTTTCTATTGTTGTTCTTTTATATAATCATTAGAAAAGGAGACAGAATTCTCCGAGACCAAATTTTCCTAGAACCCATATTGATACATATACATATACAATATTTAGTCTAGTAACAGTGCAATATTTTGCGAGTATAGAAAGGTATATATGGTAATGTAACCTATAGTAATACAAATGTATTTTAATATTGTATAATAATAGTAGTGGATAAAAAATACACAAAGAATATTAATAATAACACTAGTTATTGCACAATGCACACGGTAGGTGTGGAAAAACTATATAATAAAGTTTTATATAAAAAGAGTATTGCATTGGATAAAATAAATATAATGATAAAGTCTATTGAAACTCAAAAAATAACATTCACAGAAAATGGATTGGAAGAGAGTAACTACGCTACTTTTTTAATATCACCAATAATTGAAGAATAAACCCATAAATTGATACAATTTAGACCTCTTTTTTATAATAATAATCCGAGTTGTTCTGTACTCTATATTTTATTTGTGTGCATTTCATGGAAAACAAATAGACGGGGAATACTTTATATTATTAATTTTTCTCAGATCTATAATGTAAAGATAATGTAACCATTTCATCAACATTTTTCTTCTTCAAAGGAATTAACTACATTGAAGTGCCACTTGGGTAATAAAAGCAAACTACAAAATTACTGAAAATAATCGAAAAGGCAATGGACCAAAAGGGGTTAGCGGTGAACCTACTTCTGGTTCATTGGTTGTGGACCCCTTTGGGAAACCCTGCTCTACATAAATAAGAATGAATTTATACTTTATCTAAATTAGGAACATATTAAAGGATAAAACTATCAAATATGTAATTCATTACTTGACGGTAGAAATCTCTCTGTACACTTAATATTATTTGTAAGATGATATTTAATGTTTTTCAATGGCAGTATATTGGAAATGTAACATCACTCTTTTCTAAGTCTCACTTTTTCAAATTTCCGAATGAAATGTTCACTCCTACTGTTTAAGTGAACATTATTTTTTGTTTCTTTTCCATAACTAAGTACAGATAAATTCCTTACAGCGGACGATCTATGAACGCCCCCCCCCCCCTTACAAAGGACAAAAAATTCCCGTTCTACCGGACTGCAGCTCGCTATAACGAACTCTTTAAAATATATGGTTTAACAAATACTTTATGAAATATTTGACCAACTATCTATTCAAACATTGATTATATTCAGAGGCATTACAATTTGCAAACAACATTTAATATATTGTTTTTAAGATTTTCACTATTTTGATTTTGTTACCCTTTTCCGACGTATTTCCTTTGATTAGAAATAGAGTTTGATTTTCAATAGAAATTTAAAAAAGGTACAACTATTCTATATTATATTTTGAAATACATTTTATTTATTCATACCAAAAAAAAATAAGAATCAGGAAATTAAATAATCTTATCATTATATTGTTTCCAGTTTAATAAACGATTATTAATTATGCTATGTGTATTAGTTTGCATGTAGATATATAGATATCTATGTAAGTTATGTTAAAGAATAGCATACTTTTTTTTACATTTTATAGTACTTTAAGCGACAGTTATACCTACCTTATTATTTCGTACATATATATTATTAATAAGTCATATAAATGTAAGATTTTCATTAATATTTTCTTTTAATAATAATCTGAGATTGTTTACCTTCATTAGCGATTTTTGAAATGCTGTTAAATAAACCTTTAAATTTTAAATCTGCAACTAAACTAAAATGTATATCGTTACAACGACCACTTATCGGCATAGCGAACCACTTTTCCGGTACATGTACATGTACTGTCAGATGTAAGGAGTTTACCTATATATAAGTAACTAAACACAAAGACTATTTTTGCCTGGATAACAAGGCGATAACTAAACACTATTAGTTATATATTTTTTTAATTTACTGATAGTTTTAATATACTAATATCACTCACTGTTTTGATTTAGGAGAAAGGAACATTATCATCTTGTAGACATGATCTTTGCCACCAGCAGGTATTTTGTCTATGGTTAGGCGGGTATTTTCCGTAACAGGATTGCTGCCAGTATTGGGGCAGTCATCGGTGTATTTGACTATCACAGCTGCAATGTAAAACGAGTTAGTAACCAGAGATAAATATGTTGTAAAAATACATTTTAACAACATCAATGAGCTGAAAAGTAATTCTAGATTGACAATTCAATCAGTAGAGAGATATTCTACTACTTTGGAGATCAGAGGTTCAATTCCTAGTAAAATCGTAATTCTTCTTATGGATATATACTTATATAAGATATTTTTGTATAAAGTTGCACCTTTCATTCTGTGTCTGATATGTCTAGAGAAAATCTTCAAGCAGAGTGACCGTAATTAGGGTAATAACTCAAAATGAAATCGTAAGCTCAATACATGAAGCAATATTTGATATGAAACAATTTTAAAGATTGATGTGTTATCACTGGTTCAAACTCTTTTCACTGAAAATACTTTCGCTGAAGGACACTTTTGACGAAAATATGACCATTTTTAGCAGAATTAGGAATACACTTTCGCAAGACCTCCGGAAGCGAAAGTGTCCACCAAAGATGAGTCATGAACAAAAGTTAGAGGATCGAAGGGGATCAGATACCGCCCTACTTATAATCCTAAACGATCAATTCACCGAGCAGGGTGATCCAGAAAAGTGCCTTATTTTTTCACGAAGTCTTATTATACAATTTTTTTCCATATTTTTCATCTGACTTAGAGAGCAGGCATGGGAGATTATTTTGATATTAATAAGTGGTGACCGGAGAATTCGCCGTTAGGAGAATTCGCTGTTTGGAAGATTTGCCGTGAGGAATATTTAAATAATTTTTAAATAATAATTTAACTGAATATATTTATTTCTATGTATGTTAATAACTATATGGAAATAATATAAATAATAATATATGACTAAACATATTATATTCCTATTTATACGTCATAGGACGTTGTAATCGCAGATTTTTATGGATTCTAAAATAGAAATGAATGGAATTTTAGCTTAGGGAGATCACATACACTCACAAGAGAGATATTTTAAATGTAGCATTCTTATCAGTGTACTTAGCCACTGTACTACCTTGAAATATTTGTGCCATGCACAATAATTCAGATTTCAAGTGGTGAACCGTACAATGTAATTCCGAATAAAAAAAAAAACAATAATTAGGTAGGTATGAAACCATCAATAATTAGAAAAACTTTATCTTGAACACACAATATTAAATACACTGGAACTCTTAAAACTTTTAAGAAGAAATGATGCAAACCGATTAGCTAACTTTATCAGTAGTAATCTTATTCATTTTTACTGAACATCTTTTTCAACAAAGAAATTGGCTTCGACTATTAACCCAGATAAAATTAAGAGAGTGTCTTCGATGATTTAAGAGCGTTTATGGCAGAGAGAATAAAACGTAGACGGAACACCGATAAATTGCCGATAAATTCTCATCGGCGATTGACTGTAGAGGATTATCGAATGATCTTCAACGAATCATGGTTGATTCTACTTCCTTGAATTGATGAGGAGATTTCTTCGATGAATCTTCAGCGAGTTATGGAAGACTCAACTTCCCCGAATTACAGCAGGCAGCTCATAGATGTATCTTCGGTGAGTTATGGAAGACTCATCTTCCCTGAATGACAGCAGGCAGGTCATAGATGTATCTTCGGCGAGTTATGGAAGACTCATCTTCCCTGAATGACAGCAGGCAGGTCATAGATGTATCTTCGGCGAGTTATGGAAGACTCATCTTCCCTGAATGACAGCAGGCAGGTCATAGATGTATCTTCGGCGAGTTATGGAAGACTCATCTTCCCTGAATTACAGCAGGCAGCTCATAGATGTATCTTCGGCGAGTTATGGAAGACTTATCTTCCCTGAATTACAGCAGGCAGCTCGTAGATGTATCTTCGGCGAGTTATGGAAGACTCATCTTCCTTGAATTACAGCAGGCACCTCGACCTCGTAGATATATCTTCGGCGAGTTATGGAAGATTCATCTTCCCTGAATTACAGCAGGCAGCTCGTAGATGTAGCTTCGGCGAGTTATGGAAGACACATCTTCCATGAATTACAGTAGGCAGCTCGAAGATATACATATCTTCGCGAGTTATGGAAGACTCATCTTCCCCGAATTACAGCAGGCATGTCTTCGATGATCATCGACGTGTTATGATAGATACATCGTCCCCTAATTATTCCAGGAATGAATTATAGCAGACACGTATTCGATGAAGATCGCTGAGTTACGACAGACTCATCTTCCTCGAATAATAGTGGACATTTCTTCGATGATCTTCAGTGAATTGTATGAGTTATCTTATACATTTAAAGGTGTCCGTGATTCAATAATTGTAATTACGGTATATGTATATATAATACCATACATATTTTCCATCTTTTAGAATAGAAAAGAAAAGATACAAAAAAAATAATATTCATTCATAAGAACTTTAAAAACACGCGGGTTATCATATTGGATAACTATCAACCAAATCTTGTTTCTGCCATGTCCAAGATGGCTCAGTGGATATGTAACTGACTTCAATTCTTCATGAGACTACAGTCGCAGGAACGAGTCCTGGCCACACCACTTCATTTCTTTCTCCATTTTTCCATTTAATATGTATATAAAAGTATGTATCATTAAACTAATCGATGTAAAGCAAAACGTACGTGTGTACCCTACATGATATAAAGTAAAAAATAAAACAAAATCGTAAATACCTTTCAAATGATAATTTATATTTTATTTAACCCTATAAATTGAATAAATCTGCTTAAGATCATGCTTGAATCGCCCATAATATTGAGGTGATTATGTGAATTGTTTTCGTATGAATCTTCCATGAAACGGCTTAAAATCGCACTTGAATCATCGTTGGTTTAAAGACGGTTACAGTCAGTTATGCATGTGCTTCTTCGATGAATCGACGATCATCCTGCCTTATTTTATACGAAAAATCTTGGATAAAACGGACATTTCTTCGAATATTTATCGATGATTCATCGTCAATACGCCGATTCATGTTTAGGTACTCTTCCAAAAATCGGCTATACATCGGCCTTAAAAATCAACTGGGAAGTCAACCAATCAAACACTCCAAATGTTATACAGCGTCCTCTCGTGAGTCCGTGCCACAAAATTATACGATTACTGATTAAAATATTCATTGCATATATGAACAGTTAACTCACATCGTATAGTTATTTAACAAATTGGTTAAATAATCGTATAGTTATTTAATCGTATAGTTATTTAACAAATTGGTTTACTTTATATTTATCAATATTTTTTATCAATACTTATAGGTATTTGAATTGTTATGGTCTCTATAATTTCTTCTTCACGACGAATATTCCTCACGGTAAATTTTCCTAACGGCGAATTTTCCAACGGCGAAAATTCCGACGGCGAAAACTTCGACGGTGAATTATCCTATGGCGAAAATTCCTAGAACCTCCATATCCAGTTGGAATCTGTGCTACGCAGCAGCAGATAAAAATCATTGAATCGTATTTTGCCACAAAATCAGTTCTTCGATCACAGCGGCAATGCAGAAGAGATTTTGGTAAAAAGCAATGTACCTGATAGAAGTACAATTCAACATTTGATTGCCCAATTTCTGGAGACAGGAAGTATGTTTGAGATTGAGCCCAGAAGCGCATATTCTGCGCTAATTAATATGTGCCCACTCCAGTGACTGTGAACCTCGTCACTAAATAAAATCACATTTAAAAACTCAGGGTTATTCTCAATCCTTTGACTGATTTTTTCACAATATATTTCTCGTTCTGCCTTATTGCGATCAGTTTGACTTAACAAGAACGAATTTTGTAGGGAAACAGCTTAAATTCATTACGATGAATCCTCATAACTGATCTTCTCGAAATGCCAGTTTCTTGTGAAAAACGGAGTGTAGATTTTCTGCGGGATTCCAAAAGGCGTTCTCACAATTTCTGAATGATTTCATGAATGATGACTGAACGATATCGACAAATGGGCTCAGGCTCAGTTCTACTTCCGGTCTCCCAAACCTTGGCAACCAAAAGTTGAATTGTTCTTCTCTCAACATGGTACACTGTTCTTTCCAAAATCTCTCCTGCATTGCCGCTGTGTCACAAGAACTGATTTTGTTGCAAAGTACGATTCGATGATTCTTATCCTCCGCTGCATAGAAGAGCGTCCAACAGAATCTATACTGATGACAGAGAATCTCCCATGCCTTTTGTCTACATCATATGAAAAATACCGAAAAAATGGTAAAACTGGTGAAACACAACATATTACCGGATGCAACAAACTAAAAATCCTTTTCATGTAATCAATCTTAGAGATTAACCAATTGGATGTCAAACAAAATGGGATGTGGAACCAATAGGATCTCAGACCAATAAGGTGTCCGACTATTGAGAAGTCCTAATTCCTTCCGACCGGACCTCTGATTGACTCAAATCTCAGTCGCGGTACATCTCAATATATTTCTAAGTTATAGTTATTTTTTAATTTTCGGCAAAAGTGTTTTCGGCGAAAGGAACGGACACGATTGATACTACATATATAGCTATAAGGGTGTTCAGTTTTCACACTACAGAAGCTAAGGGTGTTAACACTACAGGTAGCTAAGGGTGTTAACACTACAGGTAGCTAAGGATGTTAACACTACAGGTAGCTAAGGGTGTTATCACTACAGGTAGCTAAGAGTGTTAACACTACAGGTAGCTAAGGGTGTTAACACTACAGGTAGCTAAGAGTGTTAACACTACAGGTAGCTAAGGGTGTTAACACTACAGGTAGCTAAGGGTGTTAACACTACAGGTAGCTAAGGGTGTTATCACTACAGGTAGCTAAGAGTGTTAACACTATAGGTAGCTAAGAGTGTTAACAATACAGGTAGCTAAGGGTGTTAACACTATAGGTAGCTAAGGGTGTTAACAATACAGGTAGCTAAGGGTGTTAACACTATAGGTAGCTAAGAGTGTTAACAATACAGGTAGCTAAGGGTGTTAACACTATAGGTAGCTAAGAGTGTTAACAATACAGGTAGCTAAGGGTGTTAACACTATAGGTAGCTAAGAGTGTTAACAATACAGGTAGCTAAGGGTGTTAACACTACAGGTAGCTAAGGGTGTTATCACTACAGGTAGCTAAGAGTGTTAACACTATAGGTAGCTAAGAGTGTTAACAATACAGGTAGCTAAGAGTGTTAACACTATAGGTAGCTAAGAGTGTTAACAATACAGGTAGCTAAGGGTGTTATCACTACAGGTAGCTAAGAGTGTTAACACTACAGGTAGCTAAGGGTGTTAACACTACAGGTAGCTAAGGGTGTTAACACTACAGGTAGCTAAGGGTGTTATCACTACAGGTAGCTAAGAGTGTTAACACTATAGGTAGCTAAGAGTGTTAACAATACAGGTAGCTAAGGGTGTTAACACTATAGGTAGCTAAGGGTGTTAACACTACAGGTAGCTAAGGGTGTTAACACTACAGGTAGCTAAGGGTGTTAACACTACAGGTAGCTAAGTGTGTTAACACTACAGGTAGCTAAATGTGCTAACACTACAGTTAGCTAAGGGTGTTAACACTACAGGAACTAAGAGTGTTAACACTGCATGTAGCTATGAGTGTTAACACTACAGGTGGCTAAGGATGTTAACACTACAGGTGGCTAAGGATGTTAACACTACAGGTAGCTAAGGGTGTTAACACTACAGGTAGCTAAGGGTGTTAACACTACAGGTAGCTAAGGGTGTTAACACTACAGGTAGCTAAGGGTGTTATCACTACAGGTAGCTAAGAGTGTTAACACTATAGGTAGCTAAGAGTGTTAACAATACAGGTAGCTAAGGGTGTTAACACTATAGGTAGCTAAGGGTGTTAACACTATAGGTAGCTAAGAGTGTTAACAATACAGGTAGCTAAGGGTGTTAACACTATAGGTAGCTAAGAGTGTTAACAATACAGGTAGCTAAGGGTGTTAACACTATAGGTAGCTAAGGGTGTTGGCACTATAGGTAGCTAAGAGTGTTAACACTATAGGTAGCTAAGAGTGTTAACAATACAGGTAGCTAAGGGTGTTAACACTATAGGTAGCTAAGGGTGTTAACACTACGGGTAGCTCATTGTGTTAACACTACGGGTAATTAAGAGTGTTAACACTACATGTAGCTAAGGGTGTTAAAACAACAGGTAACAAAGGGTGTTAAGACTACAGGTAGCTAAGAGCCTAAGGGTGTTACTGCTACAGGTAGATAAGGGTGTTAACACTACAGGTAGCTAAGGGTGTTAACACTATGGGTAGCCAAGAGTGTTAACACTACAGGTAGCTAAGGGTGTTGACACTATAGGTAGCTAAGAGTGTTAACACTATGGGTAGCTAAGGGTGTTAACACTACAGGTAGCTAAGGGTGTTAACACTACAGGTAGCTAAGGGTGTTAACACTACAGGTAGCTAAGGGTGTTAACACTACAGGTAGCTAAGGGTGTTAACACTACAGGTAGCTAAGGGTGTTAACACTACAGGTAGCTAAGTGTGTTAACACTACAGGTAGCTAAATGTGCTAACACTACAGTTAGCTAAGGGTGTTAACACTACAGGAACTAAGAGTGTTAACACTGCATGTAGCTATGAGTGTTAACACTACAGGTAGCTAAGGGTGTTAACACTACAGGTAGGTAAGGGTGTTATCACTACAGGTAGCTAAGAGTGTTAACACTACAGGTAGCTAAGAGTGTTAACACTACAGGTAGCTAAGAGTGTTAACACTACAGGTAACTAATGGTGTTAACACTACAGGTGGCTAAGGGTGTTAACACTACAGGTAGGTAAGGGTGTTGACACTACAGGTAGCTAAGAGTGTTAACACTACAGGTAACTAATGGTGTTAACACTACAGGTAACTAAAGGTGTTAACACTACAGGTAGCTAAGAGTGTTAACACTACAGGTAACTAATGGTGTTAACACTACAGGTAACTAAGGGTACAGGTTAATTCACTCACCTATTTCTCCTTTGTATCCCTCTAATGTGGCAAAGCTGACATCACATACAGACACAGTGCTGATACACAGATAATCATCATCATCACTCATAACACTCCTCACAATGGAGAGATGCTCCGATGACTCCACACAAGCACTGAATACGCTAACTTCACACCTGTAATTAAGAAAAGAAATTAATATAATTGTGCTACGCCTCATATACCTAGTCATTGATAATCTTCGGCAACATCGCGTTTTTAAATCAAAGGGTTATTATCAAAGCTGATTATTAAACCTACCTGTAGATATTTAATAAGATTTAAACATACATGTTAGCATAAAAATAGTGTTTTCCATCCTGTCTATTTACTGCTAAATAATGTTTAGATTAGTTCGGGTGTCTATATATTCAGGAGTTGTTTGAACTATAATTGAACCCAGCTATTAAAGTTTTTCCTGAAAATTCGAATATCTCTTTCCTCTGATTTGAACTATCAGTACTCTAATTCCCTCTCATTCAAGCCATTAACTACGAGACTTAGTATACCTTTAATATTGCACGTTCTTATTTTCATGTCTTCTTCCTCTACGAAGTCCCTTTAAATTTCATTGTTTCTTTCATCTGTCTATCATTATGTACATAACTTCTTATTCGTTTTCATTCATTCCATTATTTTAGTTCATCCCAATCTCATATCTTCATTAAATAAATTAGTTTATCGTAATATTTAGCCACAAGATATTATAGTATGTAATAATAATTTTAAGCTGCAACTTTGGGTACCACTGTATTTAAGTTTTGCATTATTATCTCTACTCACTCGTTAATGTTAATTTTCCATGTTCAATTAGGGTTCCTATATTGTTCTACAAAACAAATAAAATATAATTACTGCGCTTATTATAAGAAAATAATAAAAAGTTTAATTATAAAAATTTCATCAAACTGGTTTAAAAGTAAGTGGTTGACATTTGTTAATTTGTGTTACAGTTACAGGCGTATGGATTCAACAATGAAGATTGAAACCTTTTCCTTCCCCGTCGAATTCATGCTTTCACCGTCGAATTTTTTCCACATTTATATTTGAAATCAGTTGTTTATTATAAAATGAGTTATAGCTCAGAACTATAATATATAACAAGAAAATTCAATTTATTATTCATGTATATTTGACTGTGCATTTATTAATAATATCTAATTGATTAATATTCAAATTTTTCTAATATTAATGTGTGTATTGGATTGGTTGATAATTACTGCAGCCGTTAAAGCGTAAATAAACAAACAAATAAAAGATAAATAAGGAGTAAATTGTAATAAGTTTTAATCATCAATATTTTTCATTACAGATAGAGTTATTTTTTATTTCATATAATTTATGCAGTTGTTGAAGTACAGAGCATATAAGTAACTAATAAAATTAACTAACCTGCTATTCTTGAGCTGTGAGTAGAATTCCCCATTCAGTGGTTGGAAATTTAAGAGACTGTGTTTGAAATAAAGCATAATTTCACTGCCATCTTTAACCACTGACATCAACTTGCCTAAATTAACACAGTCGGAGTCTGTTAGAGACTCAGAAAATTCCAACCCAAAAGTTTCGGCAGTTTGCCTCATCTTCAGTAATTCATTCAAGGGTCTAATGTGACGAGTGTAACGTAGCCAATATTTATACTCATCTTCCAGGGCATTAGAGACAATTGAGACGATGGCAGAGTCACAGTTTGAAGAGGCTACCAAATCATAAAGATAGTCAGGAGGGACATCACCTTCTGGTACAAAGTATTCCCTGAGCACTGCAGTGAATGTTCTGGTGAAGCTTTTCAACTTACCATTTTCTGACGTTTCCAAAATCAGAAGTTTGATGATATTACCATACCTGGTGATAATAAAATGAACACATTATTGTAAAGGAGCCAATTGTCTATTTACAGTTACAAATAAATGAATAAATTACTCAATTTGTATTTCATTATTAACAATAACATCAAGAGAACTTTAGTATTTATGTAGTGTATTCTTGTACACACTTGTGTGTAGTTTGTACTCACTTGTGTGTAGTTTGTACGCACTTGTGTGTAGTTTGTACGCACTTGTGTGTAGTTTGTACTCACTTGTGTGTAGTTTGTACTCACTTTTGTGTAGTTTGTACACACTTGTGTGTAGTTTGTACTCCCTTGTGTGTAGTTTGTACTCACTTGTGTGTAGCTTGTACTCCTTTGTGTGTAGTATGTCACTCTATACTTATAATGTAACAGATGATGTCACTCTGTACTTATAATGTAACAGATGATGTCACTCTGTACTTATAATGTAACAGATGATGTCACTCTGTACTTATAATGTAACAGATGATGTCACTCTGTACTTATAATGTAACAGATGATGCCACTCTGTACTTATAATGTAACAGATGATGTCACTCTGTACTTATAATGTAACAGATGATGCCACTCTGTACTTATAATGTAACAGATGATGTCACTCTGTACTTATAATGTAACAGATGATGTCACTCTGTACTTATAATGTAACAGATGATGTCACTCTGTACTTATAATGTAACAGATGATGTCACTCTGTACTTATAATGTAACAGATGATGTCACTCTGTACTTATAATGTAACAGATGATGTCACTCTGTACTTATAATGTAACAGATGATGTCACTCTGTACTTATAATGTAACAGATGATGTCACTCTGTACTTATAATGAAACAGATGATGTCACTCTATACTTATAATGTAGCAGATGATGTCACTCTGTACTATATATAATGTAACAGATGATGTCACTCTGTACTTATAATGTAACAGATGATGTCACTCTATTATATAGAATAATATTTAGTTACTTTAATAATGGTTGGAGTGACAGATAGTAACTTAATATCAATATATCAGCTTAAATATAATTACTTACCTCTCTACTTTCTTCTTAACACCAGACAACGTTTCTTCATCAAAAGCTGTAAACTCATCTTCACTATCAGATCCATCAGAAGTAGATTCATCAGAAGTAGATCCATCAGAGAGTGAAGTAGATGCACCAAGACAGTCTAGAAACTGTGACCGTAGACTATCTTCTGAACACTCCTCTGAATTCCAGTCAATGTTACTCTCTTTCATGTTCTTGTACATTTGCCCTACTGCCAGATATTCCTGAATGGAGCTGTGTGTGAAGGCGTAAGTCAACGTTTTCTCTGACCTAAAAGAGGTCTCCGGGGTTAAGATGCACGAAAATACCCATTTAATGTCCACATCATAGCTGGATATTTTTTGTAAACAATCATTGCTCAAACTTAGAAATTCTTCTTTATCAAAGAAATATTTCTTTATCCTGAAAAGCCTGAGACTGTGGTCACTGAACACTTCTAGCAACAATTTAGCTCTCAATTCAGGATTTGCAATGTTGTTCTCTTTCAACTTCTTCTCTATCTCTTCGGAGAACATTTCTCTTATTACTTTGTAAGCACTTTGTTCATTGTGCAATTGGGACAAAGAGTCTCGGTGGTTCACGAACAGTGAGATTAATAATGCCAAAAGAACTGGACAGAAGAAAACTTTCTGTGCAGAATCATTCAGATTCTCAAAGCTTTTCACCAGTTCATTAGAATCAACATCACTCATCTTATCACCATATCTCCTCAAGAGGCTCACTTTGTCGCTCATTTCACTGATGGGTTCGATGAGCATTTCATCATAACTCAATCTTCTCTCATTCAGAATGCTAATGAAGTTATTTCCCGCATCAACTCTGCCAGAAACAATGCAAGTGGCGTTGTATTTGCTGCAGAATTCTATTGCATCTTTTACAAGCTCTCTGCTTTTATCATTGACTTCATCGTAGCCATCAATTATGAAGACCTGTCCCGTCACGTGTTTGAATGCTTCATAAATGACCTCTTTAGATAGATTTAAATTTCTAAAACTTTCCTTCAGGAAATCACGAAGATTGTTCTGTCGCTCAGTTCGGCATTCTAGGTAGATAGGAACTCTAAATTTCTCTATGCCCTCATAACTCGTCTCGCTTCCATTAACAGCATTTTTTAAAATATTTTGGAAAATATGTCTTGTTAGAGTGGTTTTTCCGGAGCCTGGACCTCCGTTAATTACCACAAACTTATTAGAGACATGGTTGCATATCTCACTGGATTTGAAAACAATTTTATTGTTTTTCGAGTCACCTGTAGCATTTTTTTGCCTTTTTGTCTCATCTTTGTTTGCAACTGTATCATCTTTTACCATTTTTGTCTCATCTTTGTCTTTAACTGTTTGATCTACCAAATTGGTCTCATCTTTGTCTTTAAGTGTTTGATCTACCATTTTGGTCTCATCTTTGTCTTCAACTGTTTGATCTACTAATTTTTTCTCATCTTTGTCTTTAAGTGTTTGATCTACCATTATGGTCTCATCTTTGTCTTTAACTGTTTGATCTACTAATTTTGTCTCATCTTTGTCTTTAACTGTTTGATCTACTAATTTTGTCTCATCTTTGTCTTTAAGTGTTTGATCTACTAATTTGGTCTCATCTTTGTCTTTAACTGTTTGATCTACTAATTTTGTCTCATCTTTGTCTTTAACTGTTTGATCTACTAATTTTGTCTCATCTTTGTCTTTAAGTGTTTGATCTACTAATTTTGTCTCATCTTTGTCTTTAAATGTTTGATCTACTAATTTTGTCTCATCTTTGTCTTTTAGTGTTTGATCTACTAATTTTGTCTCATCTTTGTCTTTAACTGTTTGATCTACTAATTTTGTCTCATCTTTGTCTTTAAATGTTTGATCTACCATTTTGGTCTTGTCTTCGTCTTTAACAGTGACTGACATATTTACAGACTCAAATATCTCAGTAGAATCTATCTTCCCAAGACCTGCTGGTAAAGGAACACTAAATAATGAGGAATACTTTTCTAGCATGAAAGTAGGACATTCACGTTCTATTTTGTTCGTGACATGCTGAACAGCGTACTCATAAGAGCTGCTTGTCTTCTGCATTATGTTGGCAAACTTAGCATCCAAATTAGCAACTTTTGCATCGATTTCACTCTGGTCTTTGTTGTAGAGTGTACCAGCAGTTCTGATGCAGTTTTGCATCAACTGTTTTTTGTCTTCAATTTTGGGATCTTCAGTTGATTTAGAGTATTCATGACTCACATCATTTCTGAAGTTCTTTATTTCTTTAAGAAGATACTCGATACTTGTTGTATCTTTGAGTTTAGCTTCATATTCTGTTCCACCTGTTTGATCCACTTTGTCGTAGCAGAGAACTGGCAGAAGATCATGTAGAGTAGTTACATCAAAGCTGGAAAAGTCTTCTTTTTGGAGTGCATCGTTATTTTTCTTTAACCAATTTTTCAGATTTCTGCCACAGTTCTCTTCAATCTTTTGGTCTTTAAGATGTTCAATTATCTTAACTCCTTCGGGTTTTTCAAAGCCCCACTCTATTATGGTCTGATAGACCAGAGGACCACAATCAAACTTGATAAGGTCATTCCTCAGTAAATTCAGATCCTCTTGTGAAAGAGTCTGATGTGATAAAGACATTGTGCTCAGGAGTACAACCTGCAGGAGAGACAAATAGAAATGAAAGGATACTACAAATCACGAGGTGGTCTGAAACAAATATTACGGTCAAAGTAATTGTAAAGTAAATGACTACTGGAAGTTATTGTTTTTTAAAATTGAATTCTACTTGTGAAGAATACCGCTATAATTAAATTTTATAAACATAATTTTTCATAGATATGAATTTCTTCGATGATATTTAATTAAGTATTTTTATCTGCAACTATGAACCACGATTAAAAATTTTAAATACCCAGTCAAATTTGAGTCGCAACACATTCCGGTTTTCAGCAATAATTCCATATATTCTTAATAATATACAATTGAAATTACAGGTCCCCATCGTCAATTTTCTCTTGTTTCAAGAATGAGGTTATTGTCTGTCATCATTTAGCTGCAAACCATATGAAATTGTACATATAGCATTTTATTGAACTATAAGTTTTTATGTTTTTTTTTAATCAATACAATGCAATATTCATATTTACTTTCGAGTTGTTAATTTTAAACAAGCAATTAATCTATGAACAAATATTTTCTCTCTTGTTGATAAATAGGTGGAGAGACTTAAATAATATAATAAATATAGTCATTTTACTACTAAAATTATATTTCAAAAACATATTTAATCAATTCATAACAGCAGCGCCACCTACAGACAGAATTCACATATACAATATAGAACAAATGATAGATCGTTAACTTTGCACACTGCCAATATGTTTTAATTTACATTCCATTAAATCTAGCTGTTTAATAACAGATGTAACTTACAGTATATTGAACCCAATGATGCCAATTTAGGTCTCATCATTGACGTATATCTAGGCTCTAATAAAGTTCAATTTCGTTGATATACAGCTGATTGTGTAAACAAACAGATGGCAGAGACATTCTATCCGATGTGGTGAAACAGAATTACATGCAAATAACTAGATGACGAACCTTCGATTGTAAATGACCTTGACCATCCAATAATCCTTGAATTATCAATGACCTTGACCTTTGACTCGTTCCCTCGCAAAATCTAATGAAATGGTTCCTGCATAGTGACCATCGTCCCACCAAATTTGAGACAATTTGGTTGAATACCTTTTGAGTTATTGAGTTATAAATGACCTTGACCTTTGACCTTTAACCCGATTGCTCGCAATATATAACCAAATGGTTCCTGGATTTTGTTTCGTCCCCCAGAATTACAGGTAATTTATTTGAATACTTTTTGATTTATTAATGACCTTGTTTGACCTTTGACCTGAGCACTCCTAAAACGAATAAACCAGTTCCTGGATAATGACCGATCGTTTCAGTCATTTTCGGGCAATTTGGTTGAATACTTTTGAATTATTAAGTAATAAATTATCTTGATCTTTAAGCGGATTACTCCCAAAAACTTAGCAAATTGTTCCTGAATATTGAACAATCATCCCACCAAATTGCAGGCAATTTATACTCATAGTAAGTAACTAAAGTAAGTGACACACACTAACACACGCTACCGTATTAATATATACTCATAGTAAGTGACTAAAGTAAGTGACTCACACTAACACACGCTACCGTATTAATATATACTCATAGTAAGTGACTAAAGTAAGTGACTCACACTAACACACGCTATCGTATTAATATATACTCATAGTAAGTGACTAAAGTAAGTGACACACACTAACACACGCTATCGTATTAATATATACTCATAGTAAGTGACTAAAGTAAGTGACTCACACTAACACACGCTATCGTATTAATATATACTCATAGTAAGTGACTAAAGTAAGAGATTCGCACTAACACACGCTATCGTATTAATATATACTCATAGTAAGTAACTAAAGTAAGTGACTCACACTAACACACGCTATCGTATTAATATATACTCATAGTAAGTGACTAAAGTAAGAGATTCGCACTAACACACGCTATCGTATTAATATATACTCATAGTAAGTGACTAAAGTAAGTGACACACACTTACACACGCTATCGTATTAATATACACTCATAGTAAGTGACTAAAGTAAGTGACACACACTAACACACGCTATCGTATTAATATATACTCATAGTAAGTGACTAAAGTAAGAGATTCGCACTAACACACGCTATCGTATTAATATATACTCATAGTAAGTGACTAAAGTAAGTGACACACACTTACACACGCTATCGTATTAATATACACTCATAGTAAGTGACTAAAGTAAGTGACACACACTAACACACGCTATCGTATTAATATATACTCATAGTAAGTGACTAAAGTAAGAGATTCGTACTAACACACGCTATCGTATTAATATATACTCATAGTAAGTGACTAAAGTAAGTGACTCACACTAACACACGCTATCGTATTAATATATACTCATAGTAAGTAACTAAAGTAAGTGACACACACTAACACACGCTATCGTATTAATATATACTCATAGTAAGTAACTAAAGTAAGTGACTCACACTAACACACGCTATCGTATTAATATATACTCATAGTAAGTAACTAAAGTAAGTGACTCACACTAACACACGCTATTGTATTAATATATACTCATAGTAAGTAACTAAACTAAGTGACTCACACTAACACACGCTATCGTATTAATATATACTCATAGTAAGTAACTAAAGTAAGTGACTCACACTAACACACGCTATCGTATTAATATATACTCATAGTAAGTAACTAAAGTAAGTGACTCACACTAACACACGCTATCGTATTAATATATACTCATAGTAAGTAACTAAAGTAAGTGACTCACAATAACACACGCTATCGTATTAATATATACTCATAGTAAGTAACTAAAGTAAGTGACTCACACTAACACACGCTATCGTATTAATATATACTCATAGTAAGTAACTAAAGTAAGTGACTCACACTAACACACGCTATCGTATTAATATATACTCATAGTAAGTAACTAAAGTAAGTGACTCACACTAACACACGCTATCGTATTAATATATACTCATAGTAAGTAACTAAAGTAAGTGACTCACACTAACACACACTATCGTATTAATATATACTCATAGTAAGTAACTAAAGTAAGTGACACACACTAACACACACTATCGTATTAATATATACTCATAGTAAGTAACTAAAGTAAGTGACTCACACTAACACACACTATCGTATTAATATATACTCATAGTAAGTAACTAAAGTAAGTGACACACACTAACACACACTATCGTATTAATATATACTCATAGTAAGTAACTAAAGTAAGTGACACACACTAACACACACCGTACGAATCGAAGAAAAAGTACGTTTTTTTCACTATTGTCGAAATATAATAAAATGGTTGTGTTCTGTTAGAATATTGTGGCGATTTAATATAATTTGATAAATTTTGAGTAATTTGGTCTAGCGTGAACAGGGCTAAAGAATATCAAATTATTCCTTCATACAGCTTGACATACACATATATAATTCAGCTTACCATACATATTACTTTTCTTATCATTTTTAGGGAGCAGACACCAAATGAATAAATAAATAAACAAACACACGACGGAGATTAATAGGATAGATGTTAAACAAACCAATGCATGTAAAGACCATCCTTCTGTCATCAGTATTTTCATTGTGTATTATTTGTTCCCTTAATTTGCTTAAATCTAATTACAGAGAGTGTGACGGACGGACAAACTAACCAAGGAAGGAACAAGCAGAATCACCCCATAAATAATCACTCCCATAAATAGTTTGCTTATTTTTATTTTATCAGAGGTTATATATAAGGTCAAAATATCATTTTTCGTCTTTTTTGTCTGATATCTATAGACACATCTCTACAATAATGTGAAAACAGAATTGCAAAATGCTCACTTCAGTCGTACAAACGTACCTACAAACGTACTGCAGTGATAGGTTCAGAGCGTTTCCTGCCTAATAAGTTTCCAATCTGATGTCTGATGGTTATGCAATGGAGTGGAGGAAAGATGGGTATCCACTGTCCAAAAGTCCCCCTTCACAATGAAGTTGTGCAACCGATAAAGTCACAGTGGTATGCTGTTATCAGCAGGCAAAACTCTTTTTCAAACTTTAGAACCCTAAAACTTTAGAGCCATTTTCTCCTATTTCATTTTTTGCACATTTTGAAAATTGAAATCGATTCTTCTTCTGTTATTCAACGTTAAAAATTAAGGTAAATTCCTAGGCTACAATCCCTGGGTTCATAAATTTCAAAATTTGTTCAAAAAATATCTATGAAATTTTTGGTGTAGAAAATACCGGAAAAGCATTCAATTTTTACTTTTTCGGTATTTTCTAAAATTTGGTCATGATTTTCAAATAACAATGCACGTGGAAAAGTTTTCATACCTTTTAGCTATGTTATGAACCATAAAACCGAAATATTGGTCAAAAATTGTTAAAGAAGATACATTTTGAAAATTTAAAAAAAATCTCATAAATAGATCAAATTCTCATCAACTTTCAAAATATCAAAATTTTTGGGAAATGATATGAACAAAAATGTCTCAGAATTTTTTTCTACATGTGCCTTACATGTTTCAGAAACATCAAACGGTAAAAATCAAATAAACCTCATTTAGGAAAAGCTCTTCTTAAACTCAGCGTTGAAGGTATTTTTGGTTCCAAGATTTAGAATAGAGAGATTTTTATTCATCATCAGGAGAAGGCTCTTTCTTAATAAATAGATTACGTGCACTCCTCGGTAGAGCACATACCTTCGCCACCGCTCATCCGTTTGCTACCAAAATCTAATAAACTGATGATTGTATAGTGACTAATCGTTCCACCAAGTTTCATGCAATATGGTTCAATACTATTTTGAGTTATTGAGTTATAAATGACCTTGACCTTGACCTTTTATCGGATCATTCCCAAAATTCAACCAGATGGTTCCTGGACAGTGTTCAATCGTCCGATTAACTTTCAGACAATTTGGTTGAATACTTTTTGATTTATTGAGAAATAAATGGCCTTGACCCTTATCATTGACCTTTGTCCCGATCGCTCCCAATATCTAACAAAATGATTCCTGTATATTGACCAATCGTCTCACCAAGTTTCATACAAGATGGTTCAATACTTTTTAAGTTATAAATGACCATGACCTTAACCTTTGACCAAGTTGCTCCCAAAATTCTACCAGCAGGCCCCTGAATATTGTCTAATCGTGTCACTAAATTTCAGGCAATTTGTTTGTACACTTTTTCAGTTATGCTAATAACAAGATGATAAATAAATAAATAAATAAATGCCGTTAATAATATAACTATTAACAATAGAAAGATTGTTAATACGCTGAACTTGTATCTTTACTTAATCTTTCAATTTCTATAATTTGATAATCATTTAATCAGACATAATCTTTTTAATCTTGTACACTGTTCATTAGAAGGAAATGCTATTTAAATTTATGGTCATGTTATTCTCGCTAGGAGCTCGAATATAATTATAAACGAATAGCTTTGATGTAAGCCGCTAATATAACTCGTAACTTCAGAACATAACTTTATAACTTGTAACCCAGAGCTATAACTTGTAACTCAGAATATAACTTTATAATTTGTACTAAGTTATATAACTTCATGAACTTTGTAAATCAGTTATACAACTTAGAATATTGAGTTCTTTTTCTATAGATAGAATTGAAATTAATACTTAATTAATTTAAAAAGAATTAAGTAAGTACTTCAATTATTCTAATTGAAATACTTAATTAATAGTTAGGAACTTGTAACATTTCTGATCATGTATAGGTTAAACAGGACTCTGAAATAGTATGCTTAAATTTGGATGTTTATTAGTAAATCAGGTTTCACTAAAATGAACTATTAGTAAATCTGATCGATCTATATGTTAATCGTATAGAAAGCCATTACCACTAGCGTGTTAAATTTGAATAATGCATTGTGTGTTATTTCTATCTGCAGTGAGTAGAAAAACATCTTTGAAAAGTACTATCAGTACCTTAACAGAAGTTTATTCACTCACTGGAGGGTTGGACTCTCCAGTTCACTCTTTAAATACCATTGGCACCTAGCTAAAGTGTTCATAGTTCGCGATGGTCTCTTGAAGACTGGTTGGTCGGACCAAGTCCGGTCGGACTTGTCCATCCACGGGTTTCGTGAGTCGGCAACTCAAACCCTTGTTTATTTTAAACCCTTAAGTTTACTCAACCGCTAGTTTATTTAAAACTTGTGTTGTGTTATTTAAAGACTTGTGCGTAAGTCTTAGAACTCTGTACTATTCGAACTTTAATATAAGTACACCCATTTAAAACTTCCTTGTGTTTAATTTACTTCCTAAAAACTTTTACCGTTTAGTCATTTGTCAGTTTAATAGAATTCAATCAATTACCTCCAAGTCTCTTCAAGTTAAGAAATACAAATAATTGTTAAAGAACCCGGAGACTTATTTTGCCCTATGGGATAAGTTTATTAACAAGCCTCATCTACATAGAAAATAGGTGATAATTTACTATCAATCCCATAGGAAAAGGGCAATTTAATATTGGCATCTTCAAACGGTCTTGAAGAAAAGAGGGAGGAAAAAAGAGGTTAGAATCTATTAACGAAAAGAACTGACTTAATATAAATGGTTTAAAGATTTTAGAGAAGTAAAAGGAAAGTTGGAAAGACAGTGTCAGTGATAAAGAGGGTACAAAACCAGAACTATGAAACCCTAGTGTTATACAGTGCTAATCACTAGGTAAGCATTGAATGAAATGCGAGTGAACTAGCCAATCACACTCCTTCCGATAAAAGGACATTACGGGAGCAACTCTACAATGCCGATAAGAGAACACACTCTTCCATCACATATGGGAGAACACACCCTTTCAACTCACATACGGAAGTCCTGCAGCACTTCATAAAAAAGGAAGGAAAAGCAACAGAAAAGATTCACATGACATGTGAAAGGATACTTTTCAAGTTAAAAGCAGTTAACTATAAAAACTGTTCTAGAATACCATTAATATTCTAAAGACCGGTGAGAAAATTCGAGCTGAGTATAAAACGAGCGGTGCGCTTAAATAAACCCAATCATCCAAGCTGCAACACAAACTTCGAGCTGAGCACGGATACGCCAAATTAAGTGAAGGTGGCTAGGCACTAGAGTCAAAGTACTAACAGCGACAAAGTACTAACAGCGACAAAAATACATCGCGACAGAAACTCACTTTTACCTGGCGGTAATCACCCAAGGGATTACGAAGGAAAGGCAGTAAGAAGAGGACAAGAAACAGCGCAAGTAGAAAAAAGGAGAGCATACGAGGCAATACTTCATGAAATCTACACTACCATCTGGTAAACAGGCAGCTAAACAACGAGAGGCAAATTAGGTGATGCTATTTAACTATTTAACCTAAAGTTAATATATTGTAATGAATTTTGTGTCTGGAATATAATAATGTCTACTTATATTTTTGTATTGTGAATTTTTATATTGTCTTTATTAATCTTTACTAATTATTAATCTTTACAGTGCATATTGAAAGGTTTTGTTAGATAAGGTAGTATGTAATAAAGAATGGCTTTACCAAAATACGACACAAATAGTTACAACTTGCCGCGAATGTTCCTATAGTAATATAAAGTGTAGTTATGACACTACATTCCTGGGGGGAATGATAGATTTATATCATAGTCTCAAATAGTGGAGTAAAAAGTAGTGTCAAAGACCAGTAGCCTCAAATAGCGCAGTTAGTAGTAAAGTAAGATGATATGACAATTTTAGTCAATGCGTATCATTTAAAGGTAATAAACTTTTAACAGATATAATTGAATCTGGGAATATATTAATTGCATAGAATATTTTAGATGTGTCGGGATAGTGAAAACTATTTACATTTTGACAGGCTAATAATACCATGTATTTCAGTACTTTTATAATTATCTGACTGAGAACGACATTTAAATCTAATTTATTTTGCATAATTATTCTATAAGTAAAATCATTGAAAACTAATGGAACGTATGTTTCAGAAAGTGAAAGTTGTATAAATAACTATTAACTTTCTCAGTAAATTAATTAGGTCGATTGTTATAATTAGATCGATTGTTAATAATAACAAAATAACTGTTGTTGTCCTATAAAAGGCGAAGTATAATTATAATAAATAATTATAAAGGAATTCAGAAAATCGTATATAAGAATTTCGAAGAAGCTTAGAGAGAAAGTTCAAATGATGAGAACGAACTTAAAATACTATTTTGAAAGTATGAATTTTTAAAGTATTAAGTAAAAAACATTAGAACAATGTTTAAATGAGCTAATATAGTTGCAAATATATTAGTAGTAACCTGTGTACTCATAAATAGAGATACAGATGGAATATGTAACTGTATATTCACCGATAAGGAGAATAAAAATATTCCAAGTCGATGATAAATTAAATGGGTCTTATAACCTGTGAATTTGTCATGTAAATAACCAAAGGTGAATTTGGTAAAGTAACGATATACCTATTTTATATTAACGAGGTAATTTTGCATATTTTTAGTACTGGAATGGAAGTAATTAACCCATTCTCGTATTTCATTAATTTTGCATATTTTAATGAAATGATATTTATTGTTTGTGGCTTAAAAAGCAATAACGTCGATAAAAATCTTTGGAAATTATAAATTACGCTGTTTTATTTAGTAGGTAATATCAAGAGAAAATGAAATCGAGAGAAGTTGATATCATAAGAAACGGTTATATCATATAGAAATATACCGAAAGTACAGTCACGAATGTGAATATCTGACTATAGGGTCAAAACATCCTTTAAGTCAGTGAAAGTCAAATGAGTTGTGATATTATAAGATATAAAAAGGGTTTCAGGTAAAACCGCAAATACCTAAGATACAACATTGAGTTGTGATATTATAAAATATAAAAAGGGTTTCAGGTAAAACCGCAAATACCTAAGATACAACATTGAGTTGTGATATTATAAGATATAAAAAGGGTTTCAGGTAAAACCGCAAATACCTAAGATACAACATTGAGTTGTGATATTATAAAATATAAAAAGGGTTTCAGGTAAAACCGCAAATACCTAAGATGTGCACGTATTGTACATATATGACGAAATCATACCTAATTTTCAGGGATGAAGTCAATAGATAATTATAATGTCAATTTATATTTATAAAAATAAACAAGGTTTCAGGTAAACCGGAAATACCTATGATATGCACGTAAACGTACATATGTAACGAATCATACCTAATTTTCAGGGATGAAGTCAATTGATAATTATGATGTATTCCTATTCAAATAGTAATAATCGCAGTGTTTGAAAAAAGAACCTGTCAATCGTTTCAGTGATTAATGATAATCGAGTCAGATTAAGATATAACGTAAATATTAAACTCAGAGGTATGACTCAGTATAAAAAGAGTGAAACATTTTAAAGGATTGACAAGGAATGATATAGATATATATATATATCTTGAATATTTAAATGACTATTTTGATATTAATATTGTATATTAAATATTTTTGAAGAGATTTAAAGTTACCTAGAGGTTAATACTGCTTAACCATAGTTAATGTAATATCGGGTAATATGTGGTAACATAGAGGGGAAAAGTAGGTTTGATACTAAATAATCAATATGTGATCTAGTTTCAAACTATATTCCTGTAATAATTAAAAGTAAGAAATAATTGATTTGATTAAAGGTTACTGTTTAACGTAATTAAATAATTATATTCTTTAACGTAAAATCTCCAGTAACTCAATAATGAACGAAATAACGATATAAGAAAGATTCAATGCAGTTTACGTATATTGAATATATATTGAGTATAAATAATTATCCGTTAAATAAGAAGTTGTTGTAATTATTCCAGTGACGAATAATAACTTATAATAATCGCCAATGGTGATTAGTTCATATGAACGAAATAATCGTATAAAAAACGATGTGAATTCAGACAATTGTATTTGTCAGACGATAATTCTGAGAAAGAAAATACTATAAGAGCAAAGATTTGCTGAATTTTATAATTAAATTGCAAGACTTGATTTGAATAGTGAATTAAATGCAAGCAATCGAACATAAATGTATAAGAGATAAAACAATTATCTTAAGACTATTTTTCTATTAATAAAGTATAAAATATAGCAAACGTTATATATATAAAAATATAACTTAACGTAAAAATAACTTAACGTAAAAATATAACGCAACTTGATTATATAATAGTTGACTAGTAAAAAGTCAAGACTAAACGTAATCTTGAAGGAAGCGATGTAAATTTTCAAGTGGGAAGTTATTGTCAACAGAGCTATTAAAATTAGTCGAGGTGGTACAGTCAGTAACACTATAGTTGACGATAGCAAGGATATAATATGAATAAAATAATGAGTATTATATGGAGAATAAAACATCTAGGAATTAATGTGATTATTCCAGTAGGTTACTCAGAAATAATAATTAATTATTTAATTAATTATTTGATAAAATAAATGAGTTTGAAAGAGAGCTCTTGATGATTTCTTTTATGATAACTGTAATGTTTGATAAATAAATGAGTTACAGGTTCTTCGTCGAAATAAAATCATGGAATTAATGGCATGAAATAAGTGTAATATCATAATTTAATAATATGATAAATTTGAGGAACTTAAGTAATATAAGTTATTACTTGTGTGGGAATTAGAACCTGTAAGAACAATGTATGAATAAGAATTAATAGTTATTTATAATTAAATGACATGAAGTAATCCATCTACTGTTCTCTATGAACTATATTGTAATACAATCCAAGATGTAGCAGGAACTAATATTTGAAACACCATAACAAACAGAGGGTTTAACGAATGATTTGAATGATAACAAGATACGAAGCAAATATTTCAATTAATATTATTTCACATTTAATTTGAATTCTTTTATTTATAATAGAAGTGTAATATTTTATGTTGAATTTTTGATTTTCAAGATGATAAATAAAAATGTTTGTACTTGTTAATTAAAATAAAGATACTGAATTCTTGATATATAAATTTAGAAATGAATTCTAAATAAATAGTCGAATATTATTGAATGTATAATGAACAATGAAAACATGCAATATAATATACATGTACTTAAATTCTAATGTTTATGTACAATGATATATAAAATAATTGCTGAAAAATATAGTTCGTTAAAACTTTTATATATGATAATATATAAATATATAACCATTCTGTTATGAAGGAAATGTTTGAATCAATCTTAAGGGGAACATTCTATTTATTCCTCTCAGAATGAAGAATAAAATAGACCCTAAAGAATTTCCAAACATAAGTTAGGCGAACATTTCTATTTATTCCTCTCAGAACGAAGAATAAAATAGACTCTAAAGAATTTCAGAATAATCTCAGGGGAACATTCTATTTATTCCTCTCAGAGTGAAGAATAAAATTAGACCCCAAAAAGATTACAATAATGAATTGAAGTGTAATTAAGTGTGATTATACATGGAATTGTGGGATAAATATATTAGAAAGTTATAAATTAAGATGTATAATAATTTATATGTTGATATTTGAAAAAAGGGGATATTCCTAATACATAAAGAATATTCATTCTAAACTGTAAGGGTAAATATTACTAAGAGAAAACAGTAATTGCAGGTTCAAAGGTCAACCAGAGTACAGTAAATACCCTGAAAAGAAAATCTTCTTTTAAAGAAAAATTTCAAGGGGGAACCGTAATATTTCAAGATTTATAAAAGAATGAATGTAGTTGATTTCACATGAGTATAAAAAGGATTAAAATGAAATCGTAAATAATAAAAGCGATCGAATAGAACGGATATATTTCATAAAAATAAATGTAACGAGAATTGTAAAATACGTTCATGTTACGTATATGAATTTATTAATTAAACTCAGTATAGCAGTTTAAATGAAAAAAGTTTGAGTTTAAAAGGGACAGTTATATAATTTAATAAATAATGTATGGATTCAAATAAAGAAAACGTTTGAAAAGTTTAATGATACTGAAATAAGAGTAAAAGGCTCTTTAGTGATAAATGGGAATTACGATAATATTTTTGAGTATTGAGTTTAATGATAACAAGAATCTTGATGATATTTAAATTATTACTTGAAAAAGTAAATGAATACATTAAACTTGAGTTAAAGCAAATGAAAAAAAATAATGAGATTTAATTCTGTACAAGAATTTATGATTATAAAAGGAACATAACGAAATATAATGAATAGCTAAAAAACGACATAGTTTGTGTTCAATTAATTTCTTTCAATGGTTAGATCAATAACATTAACTCTTAAGGGTAACTACAATATACACTGATGTTTAAAGAAATGTAAATTATATATATATATAATGCATTGATGTTTAGTGAAACATAAAATATATATAAATAACTATGTGTTTGTAAGTTAAGAGTAATTAAGAAAATTATGTTGACTAACACTTATAATTATTGATGAAATGTAATGTAATGGTAGATAAATAATCTATGTAAGATGTAAGTTTCTTGTATAAGCTAGTAAAGTTCACCTGTAATTGCAGAAACACACGTAAAGGAGGCTAACCAAAAGCAATGAACCCCATCCATCTGACGATCTGACGTTATGGGCAAGACATCGGTTGAAGGTGAATTACTTGATTTTACTATGAATTTATCACTATAAGTGAAAGTCTTGTAAAGTAACGTAACAATAAAAAGAAACATAACAGTTTTGATTGTGTCCAAGATTTTCATGAACCTAGTTTTAAGTGAAAAATATGTTATATATATAAACTAACCCCTTCTTTACAGTTTTATAATAATAGGAATATGTATTGTAAACTGAATGAGGTATATTTTGAAATAAATGTTATGTGAGATATATATTATCAAACTATAATATTACTTGAAGGATTATAACAATACTATAATATTAAAGAATTTTGTAGAATCATTGTACAAAATTTTGGAAATAATTAAAACAATCATGTTTTAGCAATGGTAAAATAGTAATATCCTTCAACTGTAAGTCTAAAAGAAATAGTTAGGTAAAAATATAATCCTAATTATACTTAAATTAATGATTTATTTTTTCCCAAAACTTGAAAAACATCTCTCGAGAAACTGGAGCAGAGCAATAACAAACCAGATGTTGGAACAATCCAACACCAGTAACTTGTTGATCCGAAAAGGATAAGCCGAGCTACGCCTAGTGACGAGAAGGCTGAGCAGTGGAGCACACTTGGTGATGACTTCACAGTCATACTTGATGATGACTTCACAGTCATACTTGATGATGACTTCACAATCATACTTGGTGACGACTTCGCAGTCATACTTGGTGACGTCACAAACCAATGCCCGATAACCTGAGGGAACCATTCATTCTGAAGGAGGAGAATGAACATGGGGGCTTCAACTCTCATGTACCTACTTTGAGAAGTCTTCTCTGATGGTACCGACACATTTAGATCATTTCACCTTGATCTTATTATTCTAAATTTTGGATTATTACTTTAGTCCAATTATCTTAGATTTCTATACTTTGAATTTACTTTAAAGAAAGTTTATATATTAATTGCTTATTGAAACATTCAGGTTATGAGCATTTAATCATTGATGTTTATTTTGAAAATTAATTCTTTAAAGGATTACTTAAGATTTCATTTGATAGTTTACAGATTTCGAAGTGGAACATTTGATTTAAAGTAACTTTTAATTTCATTGGATATTTTAAACGAAATCTGAATATGTTTATTCAATACGAATAAAAATAGGTTATGTAAGGCTAACAATAGTATAGATGAATACTAACCAATAATATAGCTAGTATAATATTACATAACATATATAACCATAGTTTAAGAAGAGAGAAGTTTAAGATAAGTAATAACGAATTTAGTTATACTCATATATTTTGAAATGAATATTTTGGAATTAGAATAAACTATAATGAAGTTTCGATTTTGATGTAAGATTATATTCATTTGAGATATAAAAGTTAATTAAGTTCTATTGACTATAGCTTATATTCATTTGAGATATAAAAGTTAACTAAGTTCTATTGACTATAGCTTATATTCATTTGAGATATAAAAGTTAACTAAGTTCTATTGATTATAGATTATATTCATTGGATATATGAAAAGTAATTAATCTCTATTGATTTTGAAATTAATTTCATTTGAAAATCACTTAACTTTATTTCCGACGTTTCAAATTACGATGCTTAAAGTAGAAGATATAATAATAGTAGATATATTATAATCGTATGATTAGATTTTATTGATAATCTTATTTGTAAGCATTATAATTTTGGTTTTTGAATGAAAGTAAGATGTTTATAGTTGGACTATATTGCAGTAAATTATTAAACGAACTTTATATTTTGAAGAAAAACTTTAAGAGTGTTTTCAATGACTAGACATTCACCTGGATACTATTTCCATTTAAGTGTTTAAGAATTGAGAACATACATATTTAATTTTTAGAAAGGTAATGGTTACTTTTATTTAAAAAATTAAAATATAAATTTAGCAGTTATAGATTGAAGTTTTATGATTGTTCAACTTGAATTTGAGATTTATAATTTGATGTTTCATGTTTTGAAATTTTAGAACTGGATGAAATGGGATTTCAGGTTCAATTTTGAATAATTATAAACAAGGTTAGATATTTGAATATCTTTATTAGTTAAATAAATTCCATAAAATGAAAATATATTTTTGATGTATGTTTCTGAATATGAGTAGAATAACTTATAAATTTTTACTCTATTTTGATTTAATATCTTGACCAGAGGTAGAATTCATGATTACATATATGATAGGAATTGTCTTGTCATCATATTTTTGTACACACAAATTTTATGATGAAAAGACTGATCTATTTAGCAGATCAAATTTTAATCTGAAATTCATAATACATGAATCGAGTGATTAAATTTCTTTTGTTTTAATAGATATAATTTGTGTTTCGGACTTAGAAATTTTAAGAAATTTCATAGGATGTTTTCCGAGTGTTGTTCGAAATTTCTTTGGATATTTTTCGATTGGATTTCGATAATAAGGGTTTAGAAATTGAAATTCAACCGACAAGTCGGTTGAAACATGAAGGGGGGAGTGATATTAACAATAGAAAGATTGTTAATACGCTGAACTTGTATCTTTACTTAATCTTTCAATTTCTATAATTTGATAATCATTTAATCAGACATAATCTTTTTAATCTTGTACACTGTTCATTAGAAGGAAATGCTATTTAAATTTATGGTCATGTTATTCTCGCTAGGAGCTCGAATATAATTATAAACGAATAGCTTTGATGTAAGCCGCTAATATAACTCGTAACTTCAGAACATAACTTTATAACTTGTAACCCAGAGCTATAACTTGTAACTCAGAATATAACTTTATAATTTGTACTAAGTTATATAACTTCATGAACTTTGTAAATCAGTTATACAACTTAGAATATTGAGTTCTTTTTCTATAGATAGAATTGAAATTAATACTTAATTAATTTAAAAAGAATTAAGTAAGTACTTCAATTATTCTAATTGAAATACTTAATTAATAGTTAGGAACTTGTAACATTTCTGATCATGTATAGGTTAAACAGGACTCTGAAATAGTATGCTTAAATTTGGATGTTTATTAGTAAATCAGGTTTCACTAAAATGAACTATTAGTAAATCTGATCGATCTATATGTTAATCGTATAGAAAGCCATTACCACTAGCGTGTTAAATTTGAATAATGCATTGTGTGTTATTTCTATCTGCAGTGAGTAGAAAAACATCTTTGAAAAGTACTATCAGTACCTTAACAGAAGTTTATTCACTCACTGGAAGGTTGGACTCTCCAGTTCACTCTTTAAATACCATTGGCACCTAGCTAAAGTGTTCATTGTTCGCGATGGTCTCTTGAAGACTGGTTGGTCGGACCAAGTCCGGTCGGACTTGTCCATCCACGGGTTTCGTGAGTCGGCAACTCAAACCCTTGTTTATTTTAAACCCTTAAGTTTACTCAACCGCTAGTTTATTTAAAACTTGTGTTGTGTTATTTAAAGACTTGTGCGTAAGTCTTAGAACTCTGTACTATTCGAACTTTAATATAAGTACACCCATTTAAAACTTCCTTGTGTTTAATTTACTTCCTAAAAACTTTTACCGTTTAGTCATTTGTCAGTTTAATAGAATTCAATCAATTACCTCCAAGTCTCTTCAAGTTAAGAAATACAAATAATTGTTAAAGAACCCGGAGACTTATTTTGCCCTATGGGATAAGTTTATTAACAAGCCTCATCTACATAGAAAATAGGTGATAATTTACTATCAATCCCATAGGAAAAGGGCAATTTAATAATAACCTTCCCGCATTCTGCAAAGGTAATGAAGAGAATTCTCTTTATTTGTATGTCTGTCATTTTGTCTGTCTGTCTGTCTGTGGCATAGAGTTATGATAAACTACTCTAGAGAGAGGAAGTGTTGCAGCGATTGCAGGACGCTTAGGGAGACTGTGTAAAACCTTATTTTTTGTTTCAGTTAAATCATATCTCCATTAAATTTTGTTTCAGTTATATCATTTCTCCATTAAACTGACGCTAGATTGCCAGTCACGTGACCCAAAAATAAGGATTTCAGCGTACCGCAAGACGCAATATTATTTTGGCCACTGACTCACCACTTGGTCTGTGGTCTGTCACACATTTAGTAATATTCAGAAAATTAGGCTAAATAAGTTAACAGGTGGTAGCATGAATACCGGTTCTGGGGATAAATTATTTCATTAAATGAATCAGAAATTATTTAAACTCTACAGTGTAAGTTTATAAAGAATTCTTTGCAGCATTTGTCATAAAACTTAAATTCTCTACGAGTCTATTTTCTATGATATAATAATAATATCGTAATTATTCAATTATTAGCTTCAATTACATCTGAGGGAACGGACCAGAAGTGTGGATCGTTAAATTACACAAATACTGACAGTGATGCAATTGAAAATACGTTATTCTTAATGGGCAAGTACACTAGTTACCTTACATTCATTTGTCTGTCTGTCTGTGGTCTGTAACGCTTTAAGTAATATTCTGAAAATCGGAAATTACAGAAAAATCGGAAATTACAGAAAAATCGGAAATTACAGAAAAATCGGAAATTACATAAAAATCGGAAATTACATAAAAATCGGAAATTACAGAAAAATCGGAAATACAGGAAAATCGGAAATTACAGAAAAATCGGAAATACAGGAAAATCGGAAATTTCAAAAACTTCGAAAAACTGAGAATACGAAAATTTCAAAATGCGGATTAAAAAGAAAAAGAAATCAGGAATACTGAAAATGAAAAAATAATCTGTCAATAAAAACATCAGCTACCAGAAATAATTTCGAAGAACATAATTTTTTATCGTCCGTCATTTTTGACGGGTAATACACTAGAGTCCTACACAGGAAAATCCTGGAAGCAGAAAAATCCCTGTAAAAAACAGAACAAATCTGGAAACCGAAAACTCAAGAAAACCGGATAAAATAACAGAAAAAATTGATTATTAAGAAAAATCCGAGGGTCTTTCCTAGTATAGAGGCACAAAATATTTATTATTATGATTATTTTTAATACCATTATTTGTTAATTTATTAGAGGCACAGTAATAATTACAAATTAGCTACCTGAGTCTGTGATACAATAAAGAACGGAAATCAAAACTAAATTTAGCCCTTTTCATAGATGTGTTCTAATGCTCTTCCGAAATATAATCTACAAACTTAAGAACTGAAGAAGATCCATTTTCTTATTAAGTTCAATAAATTGCGGCACAACAACATGAACTTATAGTTCAATAAAAATATTTCATTGTAAATACTTTATTATTTAAATGATTTATAGATAAATAGTTCATAGTTCAATGAATCTTGGTATCCTAATTTTCATTTTATTTTATTAACTTGGGATCTATGATACACATTTGTATCTCTATTCCAAGAAAACCCGAATCCGACAGATATATTCGGAAAAATTTTAAATCCAAAAAAACTGATAATCGGATGGAACGAAAATCCGGAAAATATAAAAAAGGAAAACAAAAAACACAGGAAAAACAAAAATATGTAAAAAAAACAAGATCAGGAAAACCGGAAATCCAGAAAATCGGAAATACCGAAAATCTGGGAAGCCTAAAATCGGGAAACTGTAAATACGGAAAACCGATAATCCGGAAAAAAGAAAACCCAGAAAATCTTGAAATGCAGAAAATACGCAAAGCAGAAAAATACAGAAAAACTATTGCACTGTCATTTTGACGAGTAATACACTTTCTGGTAGTTGCTTACACCCCAGTGAGTTGCAGTCGCCTCCTTAGCTAATCCTTTTATTTTGATTGAGTTCTTACACAGCAGTGAATATCTTCTTTATCAGTGAGAGTTAACAAGATCTACTAAAAAGTGGTAAGTCACTCACAAGTTCGTATATTTATTTTCCTCTTCAAACTGACATAAGAGTTTGAAGTCCTGTTAAAGTATTTAGGTACTTACATGCAATTATTCCTTCTATATTCACTTTAAATTGTTGCACACATCACTCTCTTTGACACTATTGAACTTATTTGTTCTTTTGAAGATAAAATTCTGTTACTGTACACACAGGCTGCAGTCTCTTGCAGGATATGCTAATCTGCAATGGATATTATGACGTCAGCAACTAGATAAGATGTACAAATAAATAAACATTTCGCTATATACATGTACAAGTTCTTAACCCTGCTCAAATTTAAATATTTAATATATTAAAGTAGATATTTTATTTCTAGTTTGAAGTTTTAATATATTCTATTTTGGAAGTTATAATAGTGTATGTCCTTTTAATTAAAATTCTTTCTCTAATTTTAGAAATATCTACGATTAATTCTCTTGGTCTAATCTGCCACATGTATAAGCTACATCGTTGTCCTTTTTTAACTGCTCCAATACCAAGAAGGATTAGAGCAGTTAACGTCTGACTGTGACTTACACGCGACTTGTGCAGTTGCATCTGACTGTTTCGACTGTTTTCTGCAATTCCACTGTAGAAAAACACAATTGGAACTAGTGTAAATAGTGGATAGCAATAAAAGTGTTTGAAAGCTATTATAAACGACTAAAATTGATTAAAATTGAAAGAAGTATTTGCATATATTGTATATCTGGCAGCGACCACCTCAGCATTAACCTAATATTTTATGTAGATTGAATATCTCGCATACAAATCACATACTCGTCTAAAAGAATATTTTCGAAATGAAGTTCCTTTTCTGAAATTTAAGTAAGACATAGTAATTTGTTACCATTGAGAAAATAAAATAAGTGCTGGTATTGTGAAGTGATATTCATTTCTTATCTTTCACTTGGTGATAAGAAAATTAATCTGAGAGATAGGAGGAGGGGGGGGTGGGTGCCGTATACGAGTCCTGCACTCATTTAGTTTGTATTCGATGTATGCAACATAAATAATAATAAACTAAACGGTAGTCCATTTCTTTTAAAACCCCTTCATCCACCTTCTAGTTTCCTTGTGTTAAATCAACTTTTATTTATATTATATGATTAATCTGAATCATTGACGTATATTTAGGACAACTGATTACGTAAAGTTGTGAATAAACAGTTCGCAGCACCATTCTGCCGATGCGGTAAAACTCGCAGTTACACTCATATGATATTATTCAGTTTTTCACGAATTTATTCAATTATTAACAACATTTTCATGAATAAATTAATTTGCAATGTACTTGTAAAGAAAATATATTAAAAGAATATAATGATATGAGTTCAAAAATTATTTAGATTCTAGATGAACATTCTAGATAAAGTATTTAATAATTAGGGATCTCCTGTAGATTACGCACCCCATTCGAAAAAGTGGAACTGTCCGGTAACTCGAAACTCACCTCACGTAGATTTTACGTACTACTGTCACTTTCCACAATTAAGATTTTGTTTTATCATTTTACTTTAATTGTTAATGTTTTTCTTGTCTATAGGTTCTTCTTATTGTCTCTTGTTGTAACTTATAATAAATAATAGATTATAAAATTCCAAATAATAAAAACTTAATTCGTTTCGCTTCCATGGGAGGTGAAAAATCCGAAGAAAACACGTGAAGAACACGTTAAAAGAAAGATTATGTTACTAGAAATATTAGATGAAATTTATAATAATTGGTAGATTTTTTTACCTTTTCATTACAGGTAAGAAATTTAACAAAGTAAGGTATAAAAGTGTAACTGTGTATGGTGATAACGTGAAGATATTAATGAGTTAATAATAGGTGTTTATTCATGTATCTATGATACCAGTAGGTAACATAGATACCAATTACAATAACCAATTAACTATATTTTTATTTAGTTGAGAAAGGAACTTCAAATTTATTGAAATTTAGGGGATTATTCGTCAGAGAGTATTTATGATTACAGAAGAGCAGATATTAAAGTTACATTCTCATTAACTGACAATCTAATAGACTGCACCCATCTTGATACAAGACACAATTTCCTGGGACACCTATAGATATCAAAATGCCTAAATCAACATCAGCGTCAACAAGAGTTGTGTCATCAACGAACAGTGTTGATTTAAATTCGGAAGTTATCAACGGCAAGTAATCTTAGTACAAAAATTGCGCCAAATGAAACCTTCATTTCTACTCTACGATACTTGAAAATGTCTATAGTAGAAAGACGAATGTCGTTACCTTTATTTCATTGTGCAGATTTTATTCGAGAATTCTTTTAAATAAAATAAATAAAGAAACCAAAACAAGTTTCCGTTCCTTGGAAAAAAGTGTTTTTAAATTTTTTTAAAGTTAAAAAGTAGAGCTCCCAGTACACTTCCTTGAGACAATACAGTATTCTTTGGTACAGTATGTCGAAAAATTACTCTTCATTATCACTCTTAACCTTAAAGGTCCTCACCAGACTCCGTGAAAAAATGAGTTTATTACATAATATTGTAGATCTAAGATCTAGTTCAACTCTATAGGATCTTTAATCTGAAAATTGTAATATGTTTAGTCCGATATTATTTTTATATGCCTAATACTAATCTGACGCTGAATAAAAAGATTGGACATGCTTGTTTTGATTTCCTATTAGAATTGTATAAACAAACAATTCACATTCAGTTTTGATTTAAGTTGATAATGATTATTTGAAGTAAATAAAAATAGGTATTTCAGGCATTTCCTATTCCATACCTCTACTTGGAAATTATCAATTGAAATTATTATACCTACCTAGCTGACACTATTAAAGTGAAACACAAAATTTACTAATAATTTCATGTTGTCTACAGCCATATTGATTGAAATAATAAAGAATTATTGATTTGAAGGGAGCCAAAAATTTCTAAACTGACAAATTTGTGTCGTTTAACTACAGTGTGACTCTCCAATCAAAACTCCACAAAATAATCTCTAAATATCACCCAGTTTTCACCACTTGGCAACCTCAATGACATCTTATGTTCTGCTAACAAGAAATAGAAAATAGTAAATGTCGGACACTGGTCTGTTGTTGCAGCAGAGTTGAAATAACCAAATTTATTGGGATTGTCGTCTGAATATTTGTTTATTGTCAGTCACATTAGTGTATTTCACATGAATTGATATAAGAAAATTTAATTCAACCGATTACAATGTGAAGAGTTATTTTTATCTATAGAATCAGTTTAGAGGAACAACAAGTGTGGGACAACCACAACATTTCATAGGCATCATAAGTAGCGCATTTGGATACGTTAGCAATGGTAGAAAACTATTTAACTTCTAAATTTAATCTAATTCCAACTGATAACATCAATAATGGCATCTTAGACAACAAACTCGAAAACTAACCTGGGTTTACAAGACACAAGTTGAGTAACAAGAAATAGTGTTAGTAATCCTTCGTCTGTTCTCTTATATCAGTTTCATCCTCTTAATGATCAAAATATTAAAATAGCGATAAGAGACAATAACCACTCGTTTTAAACTGCAGTCAGACCAATGCATAAAATATATAAAAATTAATAAAGGTCAGTAAAAAAACTTAGACTGAAATTTGTAATTAAAACATAAAGGTTAATAGAATAATTACCAATCCTCATGTGAAAATACCAATTACTTAAAAACTAACTGAAATCTTGAAATCAGAATACTGAATATATTAATTACTAGAAACTCTAACTGAAATCATGCTGATAGACAGAATACTGAATATCTTAATTACTTATAAACTCTAACTGAAATCATGCTGATAGACAGAATACTGAATATATTAATTACTTATAAACTCTAACTGAAATCATGCTGATAGACAGAATGCTGAATATCTTAATTACTAAAAGCTCTAACTGAAATCATGCTGATAGACAGAATACTGAATATATTAATTACTTATAAACTCTAACTGAAATCATGCTGATAGACAGAATGCTGAATATCTTAATTACTAAAAGCTCTAACTGAAATCATGCTGATAGACAGAATACTGTATATCTTAATTACTTATAAACTCTAACTGAAATCATGCTGATAGACAGAAAGCTGATTATCTTAATTACTTAGAAACTCTAACTGAAATCATGCTGATAGACAGAATGCTGAATATCTTAATTACTTAGAAACTCTAACTGAAATCATGCTGATAGACAGAATGCTGAATATCTTAATTACTTATAAACTCTAACTGAAATCATGCTGATAGACAGAATACTGAATATCTTAATTACTTAGAAACTCTAACTGAAATCATGCTGATAGACAGAATGCTGAATATCTCAATTACTTATAAACTCTAACTGAAATCATGCTGATAGACAGAATGCTGAATATCTCAATTACTTATAAACTCTAACTGAAATCATGCTGATAGACAGAATACTGAATATCTTAATTACTTATAAACTCTAACTGAAATCATGCTGATTGACAGAATACTGAATATCTTATTTACTTAGAAACTATAACTGAAATCATGCTGATAGACAGAATGCTGAATATCTTAATTACTTAGAAGCTCTAGCTGAAATCATGCTGATAGACAGAATGCTGAATATCTTAATTACTAAAGCTCTAACTGAAATAATGCTGATAGACAGAATGCTGAATATCTTAATTACTTAGAAACTCTAAATGAAATCATGCTGATAGACAGAATGCTGAATATCTTAATTACTTATAAACTCTAACTGAAATCATGCTGATAGACAGAATACTGAATATCTTAATTACTTAGAAACTCTAACTGAAATCATGCTGATAGACAGAATGCTGAATATCTCAATTACTTATAAACTCTAACTGAAATCATACTGATAGACAGAATACTGAATATCTTAATTACTTAGAAACTCTAACTGAAATCATGCTGATAGACAGAATACTGAATATCTTAATTACTTATAAACTCTAACTGAAATCATGCTGATAGACAGAATGCTGAATATCTTAATTACTCAGAAACTATAACTGAAATCATGCTGATAGACAGAATGCTGAAAATCGTAGGCTAAATATAGTATATCATATTTTTCAACATTAAATGTAAAACATTTCATTACAATAAGAAAATTATATTAAAATATAGTCTAACTTGACTAAGCGGTAATTTCTATAATAAAACCATGCATAAATGGTAATTACTAAAATGTAACAATGCATAAAGGTATTATTTTGTTTTAGCAAAATTCATCAACGGAACTCCACAAAGTTACAGAAACTTAGAATCTTCTGAAGAAATTCCTGAAGATTCTAAGCTTGGACTTATTTTTAATTTCATTCTTTTGTTGTTCAGCTTCTCGTTGTTCAGCTTCTCGCTTTGCAGCTTCTCGTTGTTCAGCTTCTCGCTTTGCAGCTTCTCGTTGTTCAGCTTCTCGTTGTTCAGCTTCTCGTTGTTCAGCTTCTCGTTGTTCAGCTTCTCTCTTTGCAGCTTCTTGTTGTTCAGCTTCTCGCTTTGCCGCTTCTAGTTGTGCAGCTTCTCGTTGTTCAGCTTCTCGTTGTTCAGCTTCTTGTTGTGCAGCTTCTCTCCATCCAAAATCAGGCTGCGTGAAGAAGAATTCTTTTTACTACATTACATTTAAGTGTTATTTTTATTTACAAACTATTTTTCAAATCCGTTCTCACCGAATTGTGATAATTGAATTACTAAATAATGAGTACTATTTTTATTTACAAACTATTTTTTATTAGAGTTTAGATGCACACTAGATAAATGTTTTCTAATTTTATTCACTCACCAAATAGAGCATCAAGTCTCTCGATTTGTCTTTATTCACACTGTAAGTAAATAAAAGTGAGATGAGACAGCAAAGTAACATACATTAGGTTGACATGTAACGATTAACACAAATGTTAAAATAAAATGGAACTAATTTTAATTTGCATTAAGTAGCCACATTTTTATTAAACCTATTTAAAATGTTTTACTAATTATACATAATTTTTTAACAATATTGTAGATTTTTTAGAAGTTTGGTCAGATTTTTATTAAAATTTCAAATTTTTCTGTAGTTTTGTAAATTATTTTATCTCAAGTCATAATATCTCATACAAGCCATATATGGTACATCTCGCAGTGTATGGTTAATTGGTACATTTATAAATTTCTAAGTAGTTAAATCAAATATTTTTGATATTACATTACAATTTACAAATGGTATATTTTCGGTCATCCAATTCTCTTGTGGCCAAAAGGTTGGAGTGTTGGCTTTGAACGAAAAGAGTCAAGAGTTCGAATCAAGTCCTTTAATACTGTTACTACTTACTAGGCCATGCCATTGCTTTGAACGAAAAGAGTCAAGAGTTCGAATCAAGTCCTTTAATACTGTTACTACTTACTAGGCCATGTCATTGCTTTAAACGAAAAGAGTCAAGAGTTCGAATCAAGTCCTTTAATACTGTTACTACATACTAGGCCATGTCATTGCTTTGAACGAAAAGAGTCAAGAGTTCGATTCAAGTCCTTTAATACTGTTACTACTTACTAGGCCATGTCATTGCTTTGAACGAAAAGAGTCAAGAGTTCGAATCAAGTCCTTTAATACTGTTACTACATACTAGGCCATGTCATTGCTTTGAACGAAAAGAGTCAAGAGTTCGATTCAAGTCCTTTAATACTGTTACTACTTACTAGGCCATGTCATTTCTTTGAACGAAAAGAGTCAAGAGTTCGAATCAAGTCCTTTAATACTGTTACTACTTACTAGGCCATGCCATTACTTTGAACAGCTGATTGCTGAAATCATGACAAACCTCTAGCGCCCATTATTTAGATTGATATACATAGAAAAAGTGGGTTACTGTCTCCATCAAAGGATATAATTTAATAGTACTAAGTGAAATTTTAATTTGTTATTTATACAGTGTATTCATTATAATCTCAGTTATCGCATGGAAACTGATAAGATATACCTAGTATTTTACCCACATTTACATGCCTATAGTGGTTTACCTAGTAGGTACTAGTAGTGCAGTGTACGCTACCATAAAGTGTACCTTTAACTAGCTAGTAGTGAACCTACTACTTCAAGTACTATTAATGTTTTCCTAAATTCCTAGGTATAGGTACTACTATAGTTTAAATATAATACATATTACACATACTATATTCTTGCTTTAGATGACTTCATTGCTGTATCCATCTGATCACAAAACATTCCAGTTACATTGTAATTACAGATATAGACTGTTCAAATTTAAACAATACAAAAAAGTGTTTCATGAAATTGCTTAGATTACACTGAAATCAAAATTCTACTCATTATCATTTAAATATTTTATTCAATTTAAAGTAATGAGTGCGTAGCGGTTTGTTACAATTTTTTCGATCAGCTGTTCAACTACAAGGGTCAGGTTTAGCACAGTATAGATGGCCTTGCTCGAAAGTAAGCAGTTGGAAATATTTAAAAGAATATATTTAGTGAGTAACCTTTCACTCTAATAAAAAAAAACACTCACAAGCCTCATAATCACTCACCAGCCTCATAATCACTCATCAGCCTCATACTCACTCACTAGTTTCACCTATAAGACTCACACTCATTCACCAGCCTCACACTCACTCACAAGACTCACACTCACTCACAAGACTCACACTCAATCACTAGTTTCACCTATCAGCCTCACACTCATTCACCCATCTCACACTCACTCACAAGACTCACACTCACTCACCAGCCTCACACTTACTCACCAGCCTCACACTCACTCACTCACCAGCCTCACACTCACTCACTCACCAGCCTCACACTCACTCACTCACCATCCTCACACTCACTCACCAGTCTCACACTCACTCACTCACTCACCAGCCTCACACTCACTCACTCACCAGCCTCACTCTCACTCACCAGCCTCACTCTCACTCACCAGCCTCACACTCACTCACTCACCAGCCTCACTCTCACTCACCAGCCTCTTCACTCTCATTCACCAGTATCACTCTCACTCACCAGCCTCACACTCACTCACCAGTCTCACACTCACTCACTCACCAGCCTCACACTCACTCACTCACCAGCCTCACTCTCACTCACCAGCCTCTTCACTCTCATTCACCAGTATCAGTCTCACTCACCATCCTCATACTCGATCACTAGCCTCTTCATTCTCACTCACCAGGCTCACACTCACTCACCAGACTCACAATCTTTCACCAGTCTCACTCTCACTCACCAGGCTCACACTCACTCACCAGACTCACAATCTTTCACCAGTCTCACTCTCAAGCCTCACACTCACTCTCAAGCCTCACTCTCACTCACTAGCCTTACACTCACTCACCTTCTCTTCTCCACTTCAGTTCTTTCTCCCTCTTCTGTTCTTATTTTCTCTCCTTTTAACTTCTTCAGCAGCTCACTGGCGTCAGTGTCTGTCAGATGACATTTATCTAAATCTATACGTCTGAATCTGAAAAAAAATGAAGTAATTAGTGCTAGCAAAAAGAGAAAAACTCAATAAAGTTGCTTAATAATAAATTGCAATTCATAATGTTTATGTAATAGCTTTATATTATTTTATATACTTCCACAAAAGTTGTCACCTGTGATATATATTAATGTACCTGGGATTTTAAAAGTTAAATTACAGGTGAATGTAGAATCATGAATACAATTTAAATTGATAAAGTAGAGTGAACTGAAAATTTAACAGGTGATGCAGTAAACTAATTAAAATATTCATTTGCGTTATATTCCGTACACTTTTTTAAAAATTTAACATCAGGCATAAGGCACGCATCCCTTTACATCTGACTGATAAGTTATATTTGTAACTCAGACCGAATGATTCGATACCAGAAAATTACGAGACAGAATTTTACGAGACCGAATTTTCCGCTCAAATCTCATGTTGAATAAATGTTAAAAACTGTTAATGTTAAAAGTATAATGTTACGTATCCTCTTTGAAAGGTTAATGATGTTATCCGCTTTTAATAAATACACTAAGCATTTTAGTACTCATGATTTCAACCTTTTCTATTTTTGTTCTTTTATATAATCATTAGAAAAGGAGACAGAATTCTCCGAGACCAAATTTTCCTATAACCCATATTGATACATTAGTCTAGTGCAATATCTTGCGATTATGGAAAGTATATATGGTAATGTAACCAATGGTAATACAAATGTATTTTAATTATTTAATAGTGGTGATGGATAGAAAATTCACAAAAAATATTAATAATAACACTAGTTATTTTGCACAATGCACATCGTATGGAAAAACTAATAATTGAAGAATAAACCCATGAATTGATACAATTTAGACCTCTTTTTTATAATAATAATCCGAGTTTTTCTGTACTCTATATTTTATTTGTGACCATTTCATGGAAAACAAATAGACGGGGAATACTTTATATTAATATTTTTTCTCAGATCTAAAATGTAAAGATAATGTAAACATTTCATCAACATTTTTCTTCTTCAAAGGAATTAACTACATTGAAGTGCCACTTGGGTAATAAAAGCAAACTACAAAATTACTGAAAATAATCGAAAAGGCAATGAACCAAAAGGGGTTTGCGGTGAACCTACTTCTGGTTCATTGGTTCACAGTGGACCCCTTTGGGAAACCCTGCTCTACATAAATAAAAATATATGTTTACTTTTCCTGTTCTAAATTAGGAACATATTAAAGGATAAAACTATCAAATATGTAATTCATTATTTGACGGTAGAAATCTCTCTGTACACTTAATATTATTTGCAAGATGATATTTAATGTTTTTCAATGACAGTTAATTGGAATTGTAACATCACATTTTTCTAAGTCTCACTTTTTCAAATTTCCAAATGAAATGCTCACTCCTACTGTTTAAGTGAACATTATTTTATGTTTCTTTTCCATAACTAAGTACAGATAAATTTCTTACAGCGGACGATCTTTGAATGTTCACCCCCCTACAAAGGACACAAAATGCACGTTCTACCGGACTGCAGCTCGCTATAACGAACTCTTTAAAATAAATGGTTTAACAAATACTTTATTAAATATTTGACCAACTATCTATTCAAACATTGATTATATTCAGAGGCATTACAATTTGCAATCAACATTTAATATATTGTTTTTTAGATTTTCACTATTCTGATTTTGTTACTCTTTTCCGACGTATTTCCTTTGATTAGAAATAGAGTTTGATTTTCAATAGAAACTTAAAAAAGGTACAACTATTCTATATTATATTTTGAAATATATATTATTTATTCATATCAAACAAAAAAATAAGAATCAGGGAATTAAATAATTTATTTTTATATTGTTTTCAGTTTATTGAACGATTATAGATTATGCTATGTGTATTAGTTTGCATGTAGGTATATATAGATATCTTTGTAAGTGAAATTAGGAAATAACTCACTTTTTTATTATATTTTAAAATACTTTAAGCGACAGTAATACCTACCTTATTATTTCGTACATTTATATTAGTAAGTTATAGAATTATAAGATTTTCATTAATATTTTCTTTTAATAATAGTCTGAGATTGTTTACCTTCATTATCGTGTTTTGAAATGCTGTTAAAGAAAACTTATAAAATTTAAATCCCCAACTAAACTGAAATTTAACATTACAACGAACGCTGATTGGCATAACAGACCACTTCTCCGGTACATGTACTGTCAGATGTAAGGGATTTACCTATATATAAGTAACTAAAGACAAAGACTAGTTTTGCCTGGATAACAAGGCGATAACTAAACACTATGTTATATATTTTTTTAATATACTAATATCACTCACTGTTTTGATTTAGGACAAAGGAACTTTATCATCTTGTAGACATAATCTTTGCCATCAGCAGGTATTTTGTCTATGGTTAGGACGGTATTCTCCGTAACAGGATTGCTGCCAGTATTGGGGCAGTCATCGGTGTATTTGACTATCACATCTGCAATGTAAAACGAGATAGTAACCAGAGATAAATATGGTGTAAAAATACATTTAAACAACATCAATGAGCTGAAAGGGAATTGTAGATTGACAATTCAATCAGTAGAGAGATATTCTACTACTTTGGAGATCAGAGGTTCAATTACTAGTAGAATCGTAATTCTTCTTATGGATATATACTTATATAAGATATTTTTGTATAAAGTTGTACCTTTCATTCTGTGTCTGATATGTCTAGAGAAATTCTTCAAGTAGAGTGACCGTAATTAGGGTTATAACTCAAAATGAAATCGTAAGCTCAATACATGAAGCAATATTTGATACGAAACAATTTTAAAGATTGGGGTGTTATCACTGGTTCAAACTCTTTTCACTGAAAATACTTTCGCTGAAGGACACTTTTGACGAAAATATGACCATTTTTAGCAGAATTAGGTATACACTTTCGCAAGACCTCCGGAAGCGAAAGTGTCCACCAAAGATCAGTCATGAACAAAAGTTAGAGGATCGAAGGGGATCAGATACCGCCCTACTTATAACCCTAAACGATCAATTCACCGAGCAGGGTGGTCCAGAAAAGCGCCTTATTTTTTCACGAAGTCAATTGTTATACAATTTTTTTCCGTATTTTTCATTTCACGTAGAGAGCAGGCATGGGAGATTATTTTGATATTAATAAGTGGTGACTGGAGAATTTGCCGTGGGAAATTTCGCCGTCGGAATTTTTGCCGCCGGAATTTTTGCCGTTGGAAAATTTGCCGTTAGGAGAATTCGCTGTTAGGAAGATTTGCCGTGAGGAATATTTAAATAATTTTTAAATATTAATTTAACTGAATATATTTATTTCTATGTATGTTAATAACTATATGGAAATAATATAAATAATAATATATGACTAAACAAATTATATTCCTATTTATACGTCATAGGACGTTGTAATCGCAGATTTTTATGGATTCTAAGATAGAAATGAATGTAATTTTAGCTTAGGGAGATCACATACACTCACAAGAGAGATATTTTAAATGTAGCATTCTTATCAGTGTACTTAGCCACTGTACTACCTTGAAATATTTGTGCCATGTACAATAATTCAGATTTCAAGTGGTAAACCGTACAATGTAATTCCGAATAAAAAAAAACAATAATTAGGTAGGTATGAAACCATCAATAATTAGAAAATCTTTATCTTGAACACACAATATTAAATACACTGGAACACTTAAAACTTTTAAGAAGAAATAATGCAAACCGATTAGCTAACTTTATCAGTAGTAATCTTATTCATTTTTACTGAACATCTTTTTCAACAAAGAAATTGGCTTCGACTATTAACCCAGATAGAATTAAGAGAGTGTCTTCGATGATTTAAGAGCGTTTATGGCAGAGAGAATAAAACGTAGACGAAACACCGATAAATTGCCGATAAATTCTCATCGGCGATTGACTGTAGAGGATTATCGAATGATCTTCAACGAATCATGGTTGATTCTACTTCCTTGAATTGATGAGGAGATTTCTTCGATGAATCTTCAGCGAGTTATGGAAGACTCAACTTCCCCGAATTATAGCAGGCAGCTCATAGATGTATCTTCGGTGAGTTATGGAAGACTCATCTTCCCTGAATGACAGCAGGCAGGTCATAGATGTATTTTCGGCGAGTTATGGAAGACTCATCTTCCCTGAACGACAGCAGGCAGGTCATAGATGTATCTTCGGCGAGTTATGGAAGACTCATCTTCCCTGAATGACAGCAGGCAGGTCATAGATGTATTTTCGGCGAGTTATGGAAGACTCATCTTCCCTGAATGACAGCAGGCAGGTCATAGATGTATCTTCGGCGAGTTATGGAAGACTCATCTTCCCTGAATTACAGCAGGCAGCTCATAGATGTATCTTCGGCGAGTTATTGAAGACTTATCTTCCCTGAATTACAGCAGGCAGCTCGTAGATGTATCTTCGGCGAGTTATGGAAGACTCATCTTCCTTGAATTACAGCAGGCACCTCGACCTCGTCGATATATCTTCGGCGAGTTATGGAAGATTCATCTTCCCTGAATTACAGCAGGCAGCTCGTAGATGTATCTTCGGCGAGTTATGGAAGACTCATCTTCCCCGAATTACTGCAGGCATGTCTTCGATGATCATCGACGTGTTATGATAGACACATCGTCCCCTAATTATTCCAGGAATGAATTATAGCAGACACGTATTCGATGAAGATCGCTGAGTTACGACAGACTCATCTTCCTCGAATAATAGTGGACATTTCTTCGATGATCTTCAGTGAATTGTATGAGTTATCTTATACATTTAAAGGTGTCCGTGATTCAATAATTGTAATTTCGGTATATATATATATATAATACCATACATATTTTCCATCTTTTAGAATAGAAAAGAAAAGATACAAAAAAAATAATATTCATTCATAAGAACTTTAAAAACACGCGGGTTATCATATTGGATAACTATCAACCAAATCTTGTTTCTGCCATGTCCAAGATGGCTCAGTGGATATGTAACTGGCTTCAATTCTCCATGAGACTACAGTCGCAAGGACGAGTCCTGGCCACACCACTTCATTTCTTTCTCCATTTTTCCATTTAATATGTATATAAAAATATGTATCATTAAACTAATCGATGTCAAGCAAAACATACGTGTGTACCCACATGATTTAAAGTAAAAAATAAAACAAAAATCGTAAATACATTTCAAATGATAATTTTTATTTTATTTAACCCTATAAATTGAATAAATCTGCTTAAAATCATGCTTGAATCGCCCATAATAAATATTGAGGTGATTATGTGAATTGTTTTCATATGAATCTTCCATGAAACGGCTTAAAATCGCACTTGAATCATCGTTGGATTAAAGACGGTTACAGTCGGTTATGCATGTGCTTCTTCGATGAATCGACGATCATCCTGCCTTATTTTATACGAAAAATCTTGGATAAAACGGACATTTCTTCGAATATTTATCGATGATTCATCGTCAATACGCCGATTCATGTTTAGATACTCTTCCAAAAATAGGCTATACATCGGCCTTAAAAATCAACTGGGAAGTCAACCAATCAAAACACTCCAAATGTTATACAGCGACCTCTCGTGAGTCCGTGCCACAAAATTATACGATTACTGATTAAAATATTCATTGCATATATGAACAGTTAACTCACATTTTAGGAATCTTAGTTTTATCAGATATACAATATTATATAAACACCTACAATTAATATTTACAATTATAAATTCTTATAAAAATTTAAAATCATCTAAAATTTTCAATCGTATAGTTATTTAACAAATTGGTTTACTTTATAATTATCAATATTTTTTATCAATACTTATAGGTATTTGAATTGTTATGGTCTCTATAATTTCTTCTTCACGACGAATATTCCTCACGGTGAATTTTCCAAACGGCGAATTTTCCAACGGCGAAAATTCCGACGGCGAATTATCCTACGGCGAAAATTCCTAGAACCTCCATATCCAGTTGGAAGCTGTGCTACGCAGCAGCGGATAAAAATCATTGAATCGTATTTTGCCACAAAATCAGTTCTTCGATCACAGCGGCAATGCAGAAGAGATTTTGGTAAAAACAATGTACCTGATAGAAGTACAATTCAACATTTGATTGCCCAATTTCTAGAGACAGGAAGTATGTTTGAGATTGAGCCCAGAAGCGCATATTCTGCGTTAATTAATATGTGCCCACTCAAGTGACTGTGAACCTCGTCACTAAATAAAATCGCATTTAAAAACTCAGGGTTATTCTCAATCCTTTGACTGATTTTTTGACAATATATTTCTCGTTCTGCCTTATTGCGATCAGTTTGACTTTGCAAAAACGAATTTGGTAGGGAAACAGATTAAATTCACTACAATGAATCCTCATAACTGATCTTCTCGAAATGCCAGTTTCTTGTGAAAAACGGAGTGTTGATTTTCTGCGGGATTCCAAAAGGCGTTCTCACAATTTCTGAATGATTTCATGAATGATGACTGAACGATATCGACAAATGGGCTCAGGCTCAGTTCTACTTCCGGTCTCCCAAACCTTGGCAACCAAAAGTTGAATTGTTCTTCTCTCAACATGGTACACTGTTCTTTCCAAAATCTCTCCTGCATTGTCGCTGTGTCACAAGAACTGATTTTGTTGCAAAGTACGATTCGATGATTCTTATCCTCCGCTGCATAGAAGAGCGTCCAACAGAATCTATACTAATGACCGAGAATCTCCCATGCCTTTTGTCAACATCATATGAAAAATACCGAAAAAATGGTAAAACTGGTGAAACACAACATATTACAGGATGCAACAAACTAAATTTTCTTTTCATGTAATCAATCTTAGAGATTAACCAATTGGATGTCAAACAAAATGGGATGTGGAACCGATAGGATCTCAGACCAATAAGGTGGCCGACTATTGAGAAGTCCTAATTCCTTCCGACCGGACCGCTGCATGACTCAAATCTCAGTCGCGGTACATCTCAATATATTTCTAAGTTATAGTTATTTTTTAATTTTCGGCAAAAGTGTTTTCGGCTAAAGGACCGGTCACGATTGATACTACATATAGCTATAAGGGTGTTCAGTTTTCACACTAAAGGTAGCTAATGGTGTTAAAACTACAGGTAGCTAAGTGTGTTAACACTACAGGTAGCTAAGAGTGTTAACACTACAGGTAACTAATGGTGTTAACACTACAGGTAACTAATGGTGTTAACACTACAGGTAACTAAGGGTACAGGTTAATTCACTCACCTATTTCACCTTTGTGTCCCTCTAATGTGGCAAAGCTGACATCACATACAGACACAGTGCTGATAGCCAGATTATCATCATCATCATCTCTCATAACACTCCTCACAATGGAGAGATGCTCCGATGACTCCACACAAGCATAGAATTTGCTAACTTCACACCTGTAATTAAGAAAAGAAATTAATATAATTGTGCTACGCCTCATATACCTAGTCATTGATATATCTTCGGCAACATCGCGTTTTTAAATCAAAGGGTTATTATCAAAGCTGATTATTAAACCTTCCTGTAGATATTTAATAAGATTTAAACATACATGTTAGCATAAAAATAGTGTTTTCCATCCTGTCTATTTACTGCTAAATAATGTTTAGATTAGTTCGGGTGTCTATATATTCAGGTGTTGTTTGAACTATAATTGAACCCGGCTATTAAAGTTTTTCCTGAAAATTCGAATTTCTCTTTCCTCTGATTTGAACTATCAGTACTCTAATTCCCTCTCATTCAAGCCATTAACTACGAGACTTAGTATACCTTTAATATTGCACTGTCTTATTTTCATGTCTTCTTCCTCTACGAAGTCCCTTTAAATTTCATTGTTTCTTTCATCTGTCTATCATTATGTACATAACTTCTTATTCGTTTTCACTCATTCCATTATTTTAGTTCATCCCAATCTCATATCTTCATTAAATAAATTAGTTTATCGTAATATTTAGCCACAAGATATTATAGTATGTAATTATAATTTTAAGCTGCAACTTCGGGTACCACTGTATTTAAGTTTTGCATTATTATCTCTATTCACTCGTTAATGTTAATTTTCCATGTTCAATTAGGGTTCCTATATTGTTCTACAAAACAAATAAAATATAATTACTGCGCTTATTATAAGAAAATAATAAAAGTTTAATTATAAAAATTTCATCAAACTGGTTTAAAAGTAAGTGGTTGACATTTGTTAATTTGTGTTACAGTTACAGGCGTATGGATTCAACAATGAAGATTGAAACCTTTTCCTTCCCCGTCGAATTCATGCTTTCACCGTCGAATTTTTTCCACATTTATATTTGAAATCAGTTGTTTATTATAAAATAAGTTATAGCTCAGAACTATAATAAATAACAAGAAAATTCAGTTCAATTCATTATTCATGTATAGTTGACTGTGCATTTATTAATATTATCTAATTGATTAATATTTAAATTTTTCTAATATTAATGTGGGTATTGAGATTGGTTGATAATTACTGCAGCCGTTAAAGCGTAAATAAACAAACAAATAAAAGATAAATAAGGAGTAAATTGTAAGAAGTTTTAATCATCAATATTTTTCATTACAACTAGAGTTATTTTTTATTTCATATAATTTATGCAGTTGTTGAAGTACAGAGCATATAAGTAACTAATAAAATTAACTAACCTGCTATTCTTGAGCTGTGAGTAGAATTCCCCATTCAGTGGTTGGAAATTTAAGAAACTGTGTTTGAAATAAAGCATAATTCTACTGCCACCTTTAAGCACTGACATCAACTTGCCTAAATTAACACAGTCGGAGTCTGTTAGAGACTCAGAAAATTCCAACCCTACAGTTACGTCAGTTTGCCTCATCTTCAGTAATTCATTCAAGGGTCTAATGTGACGAGTGTAACGTATCAAATATCCATCCTCATCTCCCAGGGCATTAGAGACAATTGAGACGATGGCAGAGTCACAGTTTGAAGAGGCTACCAAATCATAAAGATAGTCAGGAGGGACAGCACCTTCTGGTACAAAGTATTCCCTCAGCACTGCAGTGAATGTTCTGGTGAAGCTTTTCAACTTACCATTTTCTGACGTTTCCAAAATCAGAAGTTTGATGATATTACCATACCTGGTGATAATAAAATGAACACATTATTGTAAAGGAGCCAATTGTCTATTTACAGTTTCAAATAAATGAATAAATGACTCAATTTGTATTTAATTATTAACAATAACATCAAGAGAACTTTAGTATTTATGCAGTGTATTCTTGTACACACTTGTGTGTAGTTTGTACACACTTGTTTTAGTTTGTACTCACTTGTGTATAGTTTGTACTCACTTGTATGTAGTTTGTACTCACTTGAGTGTAGTTTGTACTCACTTATGTGTAGTTTGTACTCACTTATGTGTAGTTTGTATTCACTTGTGTGTAGTTTGTACTCACTTGTGTGTAGTTTGTATTCACTTGTGTGTAGTTTGTACTCACTTGTGTGTAGTTTGTACTCACTTGTGTGTAGTTTGTACTCACTTGTGTGTAGTTTGTACTCACTTGTGTGTGTTTGTACTCACTTGTATGTAGTTTGTACTCACTTGAGTGTAGTTTGTACTCACTTGTATGTAGTTTGTACTCACTTGAGTGTAGTTTGTATTCACTTGTGTGTAGTTTGTACTCACTTGTGTGTAGTTTGAACTCACTTGTGTGTAGTTTGTACTCACTTGTGTGTAGTTTGTACTTACTTGTGTGTAGTTTGTACTCACTTGTATGTAGTTTGTACTCACTTGAGTGTAGTTTGTACTCACTTATGTGTAGTTTGTATTCACTTGTGTGTAGTTTGTACTCACTTGTGTGTAGTTTGTACTCACTTGTGTGTAGTTTGTACTCACTTGTGTGTAGTTTGTACTCACTTGTGTATAGTTTGTACTCACTTGTATGTAGTTTGTACTCACTTGAGTGTAGTTTGTACTCACTTATGTGTAGTTTGTATTCACTTGTGTGTAGTTTGTACTCACTTGTGTGTAGTTTGTACTCACTTGTGTGTAGTTTGTACTCAGTTGTGTGTAGTTTGTACTCACTTGTATGTAGTTTGTACTCACTTGAGTGTAGTTTGTACTCACTTGTGTGTAGTTTGTACTCACTTGTGTGTAGTTTGTACTCACTTGTGTGTAGTTTGTACTCACTTGTATGTAGTTTGTACTCACTTGAGTGTAGTTTGTATTCACTTGTGTGTAGTTTGTACTCACTTGTGTGTAGTTTGTATTCACTTGTGTGTAGTTTGTACTCACTTGTGTGTAGTTTGTACTCACTTGTGTGTAGTTTGTACTCACTTGAGTGTAGTTTGTACTCACTTATGTGTAGTTTGTATTCACTTGTGTGTAGTTTGTACTCACTTGTGTGTAGTTTGTACTCACTTGTGTGTAGTTTGTACTCACTTGTGTGTAGTTTGTACTCACTTGTGTGTAGTTTGTACTCACTTGTGTGTAGTTTGTATTCACTTGTGTGTAGTTTGTACTCACTTGTATGTAGTTTGTACTCACTTGAGTGTAGTTTGTACTAACTTATGTGTAGTTTGTATTCACTTGTGTGTAGTTTGTACTCACTTGTGTGTAGTTTGTACTCACTTGTGTGTAGTTTGTACACACTTGTGTGTAGTTTGTACTCACTTGTATGTAGTTTGTACTCACTTGAGTGTAGTTTGTACTCACTTATGTGTAGTTTGTTTTCACTTGTGTGTAGTTTGTACTCACTTGTGTGTAGTTTGTACTCACTTGTGTGTAGTTTGTACTCATTTGTGTGTAGTTTGTACTCACTTGTGTGTAGTTTGTACTCACTTGTATGTAGTTTGTACTCACTTGAGTGTAGTTTGTACTCACTTATGTGTAGTTTGTACTCACTTGAGTGTAGTTTGTACTCACTTATGTGTAGTTTGTATTCACTTGTGTGTAGTTTGTACTCACTTGTGTGTAGTTTGTACTCACTTGTGTGTAGTTTGTACTCACTTGTGTGTAGTTTGTACTCACTTGTGTGTAGTTTGTACTCACTTGTATGTAGTTTGTACTCACTTGTATGTAGTTTGTACTCACTTGAGTGTAGTTTGTACTCACTTATGTGTAGTTTGTATTCACTTGTGTGTAGTTTGTACTCACTTGTGTGTAGTTTGTACTCACTTGAGTGTAGTTTGTACTCACTTATGTGTAGTTTTTATTCACTTGTGTGTAGTTTGTACTCATTTGTGTGTAGTTTGTACTCACTTGTGTGTAGTTTGTACTCACTTGTGTGTAGTTTGTACTCACTTATGTGTAGTTTGTACTCACTTGTGTGTAGTTTGTATTCACTTGTGTGTAGTTTGTACTCACTTGTGTGTAGTTTGTACACACTTGTGTGTAGTTTGTACACACTTGTGTGTAGTTTGTACTCACTTGTATCTAGTTTGTACTCACTTGAGTGTAGTTTGTACTCACTTATGTGTAGTTTGTATTCACTTGTGTGTAGTTTGTACTCACTTGTGTGTAGTTTATACTCACTTGTGTGTAGTTTGTACTCACTTGTGTGTAGTTTGTACTCACTTGTGTGTAGTTTGTACTCACTTGTATGTAGTTTGTACTCACTTGAGTGTAGTTTGTACTCACTTATGTGTAGTTTGTATTCACTTGTGTGTAGTTTGTACTCACTTGTGTGTAGTTTGTACTCACTTGTGTGTAGTTTGTACTCACTTGTGTGTAGTTTGTACTCACTTGTGTGTAGTTTGTACTCACTTGTGTGTAGTTTGTACTCACTTGTGTGTAGTTTGTACTCACTTGTGTGTAGTTTGTACTCACTTGAGTGTAGTTTTTACTCACTTGTGTGTAGTTTGTACTCACTTGTGTGTAGTTTGTACTCACTTGTGTGTAGTTTGTACTCACTTGTGTGTATTTTCTACTCACTTGTGTGTAGTTTCCACTCACTTGTGTGTAGTTTGTACTCACTTGTGTGTAGTTTGTACTCACTTGTGTGTAGTTTGTATACACTTGTGTGTAGTTTGTACTCACTTGTGTGTAGTTTGTACTCACTTGTGTGTAGTTTGTACTCACTTGTGTGTAGTTTGTACACACTTGTGTGTAGTTTGTACACACTTGTGTGTAGTTTGTATACACTTGTGTGTAGTTTGTACTCACTTGTGTTTAGTTTGTACTCACTTGTGTGTAGTTTGTACTCACTTGTGTGTAGTTTGTACTCACCTGTGTGTAGTATGTCACTCTGTACTTATAATGTAACAGATGATGTCACTCTGTACTTATAATGTAACAGATGATGTCACTCTGTACTTACAATGTAACAGATGATGTCACTCTGTACTTATAATGAAACAGATGATGTCACTCTGTACTTATAATGTAACAGATGATGTCACTCTGTACTTACAATGTAACAGATGATGTCACTCTGTACCTATAATGAAACAGATGATGTCACTCTGTACTTATAATGTAACAGATGATGTCACTCTGTACTTATAATGTAACAGATGATGTCACTCTATACTTATAATGTAACAGATGATGTCACTCTGTACTTATAATGTAACAGATGATGTCACTCTGTTATATAGAGTAATATTTAGTTACTTTATTAATGGTTGGAGTGACTGATAATAACTGAATATCAATATATTAGCTTAAATATAATTATACTCACCTATTTACTTTCTTCCTAACACCAGACAACGTTTCTTCATCAAAAACTGTGAACTTATCTTCACTATCAGACCCATCAGAAGTAGATTCATCAGAAGTAGATTCATCAGAAGTAGATCCATCAGAAGTAGATCCATCAGAGAGTGAAGTAGATGCACCAAGACAGTTTAGAAACTGTGACCGTAGACTATCTTCTGAACACTCCTCTGAATTCCAGTCAATCTTACTCTCTCTCATGTTCTTGTACATATGCCCTACTGCCAGATATTCCTGAATGGAGCTGTGTGTGAAGGCGTAAGTCAACGTTTTCTCTGACCTAAAAGAGGTGTCCGGGGTTAAGATGCACGAAAATACCCATTTAATGTCCACATCATAGTTGGATATTTTTTGTAAACAATCATTGCTCAAGCTTAGAAATTCTTCTTTATCAAAGAAATATTTCTTTATGCTGAAAAGCCTGAGACTGTGGTCACTAAACACTTCTAGCAACCATTTAGCTCTCAATTCAGGATTTGCAATGTTGTTCTCTTTCAACTTCTTCTCTATCTCTTCACAGAACATTTCTCTTATTGCTTTGTAAGCACTTTGTTCATTGTGCAATTGGGACAAAGAGTCTCGGTGGTTCACGAACAGTGAGATGAATAATGCCAAAAGAACTGGGCAGAAGAAAACTTTCTGTGCAGAATCATTCAGATTCTCAAAGCTTTTCACCAGTTCATTAGAATTAACATCACTCATCTTATCACCATATCTCCTCAAGAGGCTCACTTTGTCGCTCATTTCACTGATGGGTTCGATGTGCATTTCATTGTAACTCAATCTTTGGTCGTTCAGAATGCCAATAAAGTTATTTCCTGCATCATCTCTGCCAGAAACAATGCAAGTGGCATTGAATTTGCTGCAGAATTCTATTGCATCTTTTACAAGCTTTCTGCTTTTATCATTGACTTCATCGTAGCCATCAATTATGAAGACTTGTCCCGTCACGTGTTTGAATGCTTCATAAATGACCTCTTTAGATAAATTTAAATTTCTAAAAGTTTCCTTCAGGAAATCACGAAGATTGTTCTGTCGCTCAGTTCGGCATTCTAGGTAGATAGGAACTCTAAATTTCTCTATGCCCTCATAACTCGTCTCACTTCCATTAACAGCATTTTTCAAAATATTTTGGAAAATGTGTCTTGTTAATGTAGTTTTTCCAGAGCCTGGACCTCCGTTAATCACCACAAACTTATTAGAGACATGGTTGCATATCTCACTGGATTTGAAAACAATTTTATTCATTTTCGAATCACCTGTAGCATTTTTTTGCCTTTTTGTCTCATCTTTGTTTGCAACTGTATCATCTTTTACCATTTCTGTCTCATCTTTGTCTTTAACTGTTTGATCTACCAAATTGGTCTCATCTTTGTCTTTAAGTGATTGATCTACCATTTTGGTCTCATCTTTGTCTTTAAGTGTTTGATCTACCATTTTGGTCTCATCTTTGTCTTTAAGTGTTTGATCTACCATTTTGGTCTCATCTTTGTCTTTAAGTGTTTGATCTACCATTTTGGTCTCATCTTTGTCTTTTAGTGTTTGATCTACCATTTTGGTCTCATCTTTGTCTTTAAGTGTTTGATCTACCATTTCGGTCTTGTCTTTGTCTTTAAGTGTTTGATCTACCATTTCGGTCTTGTCTTTGTCTTTAAGTGTCTGATCTACCATTTTGGTCTCATCTTTGTCTGTAAGTGTTTGATCTACCATTTTGGTCTCATCTTTGTCTTTAAGTGTTTGATCTACCATTTTGGTCTCATCTTTGTCTTTAAGTGTTTGATCTACCATATTGGTCTCATCTTTGTCTTTAAGTGTTTGATCTACCATATTGGTCTCATCTTTGTCTTTAAGTGTTTGATCTACCATTTTGGTCTCATCTTTGTCTTTAAGTGTTTGATCTACCATTTTGGTCTCATCTTTGTCTTTAACTGTTTGATCTACCAATTTTGTCTCATATTTGTCTTCAGGATCTTCTACCATTTTGGTCTTGTCTTCGTCTTTAACAGTGACTGACATATTTACAGACTCAAATATCTCAGTAGAATCTATCTTCCCAAGACCTGCTGGTAAAGGAACACTAAATAATGAGGAATACTTTTCTAGCATGAAAGTAGGACATTCACGTTCTATTTTGTTCGTGACATGCTGAACAGCGTACTCATAAGAGCTGCTTGTCTTCTGCATTATGTTGGCAAACTTAGCATCCAAATTAGCAACTTTTGCATCGATTTCACTCTGGTCTTTGTTGTAGAGTGTACCAGCAGTTCTGATGCAGTTTTGCATCAACTGTTTTTTGTCTTCAATTTTGGGATCTTCAGTTGATTTAGAGTATTCATGACTCACATCATTTCTGAAGTTCTTTATTTCTTTAAGAAGATACTCGATACTTGTTGTATCTTTGAGTTTAGCTTCATATTCTGTTCCACCTGTTTGATTCACTTTGTCGTAGCAGAGAACTGGCAGAAGATCGTGTAGAGTGGTTACATCAAAGCTGGAAAAGTCTTCTTTTTGGAGTGCATCGTTATTTTTCTTTAACCAATTTTTCAGATTTCTGCCACAGTTCTCTTCAATCTTTTGGTCTTTAAGATGTTCAATTATCTTAACTCCTTCGGGTTTTTCAAAGCCCCACTCTATTATGGTCTGATAGACCAGAGGACCACAATCAAACTTGATAAGGTCATTCCTCAGTAAATTCAGATCCTCTTGTGAAAGAGTCTGATGTGATAAAGACATTGTGCTCAGGAGTACAACCTGCAGGAGAGACAAATAGAAATGAAAGGATACTCCAAATCACGAGTTTACCTACGAGGTGGTCTGAAACAAATATTACGGTCAAAGTAATTGTAAAGTAAATGACTACTGGAAGTTATTGTTTTTTAAAATTGAATTCTACTTGTGAAGAATACCGCTATAATTAAATTTTATAAACATAATTTTTCATAGATATGAATTTCTTCGATGATATTTAATTAAGTATTTTTATCTGCAACTATGAACCACGATTAAAAATTTTAAATACCCAGTCAAATTTGAGTCGCAACACATTCCGGTTTTCAGCAATAATTCCATATATTCTTAATAATATACAATTGAAATTACAGGTCCCCATCGTCAATTTTCTCTTGTTTCAAGAATGAGGTTATTGTCTGTCATCATTTAGCTGCAAACCATATGAAATTGTACATATAGCATTTTATTGAACTATAAGTTTTTATGTTGTTTTTTAATCTATACAATGCAATATTCATATTTGCTTTCGAGTTGTTAATTTTAAACAAGCAATTAACCTGTGAACGAACATTTTCTCTCTTGTTGATGAATAGGTGGAGAGACATAAATAATATAATAAATATAGTCATTTTACTATAAAAAATATATTTCAAAAACATATTTAATCAATTCATAACAGCAGCGCCACCTACCGACGGAGTTCACATATACAATATAGAACAAATTATAGATCGTTAACTTTGAACACTGCCAATATGTTTTAATTTACATTCCATTAAATCTAGCTGTTTAATAACAGATGTAACTTACAGTATATTGAACCCAATGATGCCAACTTAGGTCTCATCATTGACGTATATCTAGGCTCTAGAAAAGTTCAATTTCGTTGATATACAGCTGATTGTGTGAACAAACAGATGGCAGACACATTCTATCCGATGTGGTGAAACAGAGTTACATGCAAATAACTAGATGACGAACTTTCGATTGTAAATGACCTTGACCATCCAATAATCCTTGAATTTTAAATGATCTTGACCTTTGACTCGTTCCCTCGCAAAATCTAATAAAATGGTTCCTGGATAGTGACCATCGACCAACCAAATTTGAGACAATTTGGTTGAATACCTTTTGAGTTATTGAGTTATAAATGACCTTGACCTTTGACCTTTAACCCGATTGCTCGCAAAATAAACCCTATGGTTCCTGGATTTTGTTTCATCCCCCAGAATTTCAGGTAATTTATTTGAATACTTTTTGATTTATTAATGACCTTGTTTGACCTTTGACCTGAACACTCCTAAAAACGAATAAACCAGTTCCTGGATAATGACCAATCGTTTCAGTAATTTTCGGGCAATTTGGTTGAATACTTTTGATTTATAAAGTAATAAATTATCTTGATCTTGATCTTTAAAGGGGCAGTTCAGTCAAAATCAAACTATCGCCAAATTGGTCCTAAATCGATTTAGTATATTTATATATGTATCATTAGATAATTCGTTGATTTTAGAAATGTTTATATAAAAAGTATATTGTAAATTAGTGGCGCCATCTGTGGACTGCGGTGGACCGCGTAACTAATCATTGTAGTACGTAAAGAAAATGATAACCAGTTCCGGAAAATGGTGAAAAGAATTTGTGAAATTGAAAACTGTCCTTAGTGACAATCAGATTTAGTTTTGAAAAGAAAACCATCACTTCATAAATTACCTGTTAATACTGTTGATAGAAAAATTGTTCACATGTTATCAGCTGTAAAATGTAAACAAATAGTACAGAGTGGTGGCGCCATCTGTAGGAGGACGCAGGAACTAAATCGAATTCATAAAATATGATATATCCCTTATTATATTTTTTTCAACCGTTTAATTCTACAAGAATGCTTTATTCTTACTAAGTGATCGTTCAAAATTAATATTATGAAAACAAAAATTGACTGAACTGCCCCTTTAAGCGGATTGCTCCCAAAAACTTAGCAAATTGTTCCTGAATATTGAACAATCATCCCACCAAATTGCAGGTAATTTATACTCATAGTAAGTAACTAAAGTAAGTGACTCACACTAACACACGCTATCGTATTAATATATACTCATAGTAAGTGACTAAAGTAAGTGACTCACACTAACACACGCTATCGTATTAATATATACTCATAGTAAGTAACTAAAGTAAGTGACTCACACTAACACACGCTATCGTATTAATATATACTCATAGTAAGTAACTAAAGTAAGTGACTCACAATAACACACGCTATCGTATTAATATATACTCATAGTAAGTAACTAAAGTAAGTGACTCACACTAACACACGCTATCGTATTAATATATACTCATAGTAAGTGACTAAAGTAAGTGACTCACACTAACACACGCTATCGTATTAATATATACTCATAGTAAGTAACTAAAGTAAGTGACTCACACTAACACACGCTATCGTATTAATATATACTCATAGTAAGTAACTAAAGTAAGTGACTCACACTAACACACGCTATCGTATTAATATATACTCATAGTAAGTAACTAAAGTAAGTGACTCACACTAACACACACAGTACGAATCGAAGAAAAAGTACGTTTTTTTCAGTATTGTCGAAATATAATAAAATGGTTGTGTTCTGTTAGAATATTGTGGCGATTTAATATAATTTGATAAATTTTGAGTAATTTGGTCTAGCGTGAACAGGTCTAAAGAATATCAAATTATTCCTTCATACAGCTTGACATACACATACATAATTCAGCTTACCATACATATTACATTTCTTATCTTTTTTAGGAAGCGGACACCAGATGAATAAATAAATAAACAAACTCACGACGGAGATTAATAGGATAGATGTTAAACAAACCAATGATTGTAAAGACCATCCTTCTGTCATCAGTATTTTCATTGAGTGTTATTTGTTCCCTTAATTTGCTTAAATATAATTACAGAAAGCGTGATGGACGGTCAAACTAACCAAGGAAGGAACACGCAGAATCACCCCATAAATAATCACTCCCATAAATAGTTTGCTTATTTTTATTTTATCAGAGGTTATATATAAGGGTCAAAATATCATTTTTCGTCTTTTTCGTCTGATATTAATCTATAGACACATCTCTACAATACTGTGAAAACAGAATTGCAAAATTCTCACTTCAGTCGTACAAACGTACCTACAAACGTACTGCAGTGATAAGTTCAGAGCGTTTCCTGCCTAATAAGTTTCCAATCTAATGACTGATGGTTATGCAATGGAGTGGAGGAAAGATGGGTATCCACTGTCCAAAAGTCCCCCTTCACAATGAAGTTGTGCAACCGATAAAGTCACAGTGGTATGCTGTTATCAGCAGGCAAAACTCTCTTTCAAACTTTAGAACCCTAAAACTTTAGAGCCATTTTCTCCTATTTCATTTTTTGCACATTTTGAAAATTGAAATCGATTCTTCTTCTAAAGTTTTCAACCGATTTTTGTTATTCAACGTTCAAAATTAAGGTAAATTCCTAGGCTACAATCCCTGGGTTCATAAATTTCAAAATTTGTTCTAAAAATGTCTATGAAATTTTTGGTGTATAAAATATCGGAAAAGCATTCAATTTTTACTTTTTCGGTATTTTTAAAATTTGGTCATGATTTTCAAATAACAGTGCACGTGGAAATGTTTTCATACCTTTTAGCTTTGTTATGAACCATAAAACCGAAATATTGGTCAAAAATTGTTAAAGAAGATACATTTTGAAAATTTAAAAAAAATCTCAAGAATAAATCAAATTCTCAATAACTTTCAAAATATCAAAATTTTTGGAAAATAATATGAACAAAAATGTCTCAGAATTTTTTTCTACATGTGCCTCACATGTTTCAGAAACATCAAACGGTAAAAATCAAATCAACCTCATTTAAGAAAAGCTCTTCTTAAACTCAGCGTTGAAGGTATTTTTGGTTCCAAGATTTAGAATAGAGAGATTTCTATTCATCATCAGGAGAAGGCTCTTTCTTAATAACTAGATTACGTGCAATCCTCGGTAGAGAACATACCTTCGCCACCGCTTATCCGTTTGCTACCAAAATCTAATAAACTGGTGATTGTATAGTGACTAATCGTTCCACCAAGTTTCATGCAATATGGTTCAATACTATTTTGAGTTATTGAGTTATAAATGACCTTGACCTTGACCTTTTATCGGACCATTCCCAAAATTCAACCAGATGGTTCCTGGACAGTGTTCAATCGTCCGATTAACTTTCAGACAATTTGGTTGAATACTTTTTGATTTATTGAGAAATAAATGGCCTTGACCTTAATCATTGACCTTTGACCCGATCGCTACCAATATCTAACAAAATGATTCCTGTATATTGACCAATTGTCTCACCAAGTTTCATACAAGATGGTTCAATACTTTTTAAGTTATAAATGACCATGACCTTAACCTTTGACCAAGTTGCTCCCAAAATTCTACCAGCAGGCCCCTGAATATTGTCTAATCGTGTCACTAAATTTCAGGCAATTTGGTTGTACACTTTTTCAGTTATGCTAATAACAAGATGATAAATAAATAAATAAATAAATGCCGTTAATAATATAACCTTCCCGCATTCTGCAAAGGTAATGAAGAGAATTCTCTTTATTTGTATGTCTGTCATTTTGTCTGTCTGTCTGTCTGTGGCATAGAGTTATGATAAACTACTCTAGAGAGAGGAAGTGTTGCAGCGATTGCAGGACGCTTAGGGAGACGGTGTAAAACCTTATTTTTTTTTTCAGTTATATCATTTCTCCATTAAATTTTGTTTCAGTTAAATCATATCTCCATTAAATTTTGTTTCAGTTATATCATTTCTCCATTAAACTGACGCTAGATTGCCAGTCACGTGACCCAAAAATAAGGATTTCAGCGTACCGCAAGACGCAATATTATTTTGGCCACTGACTCACCACTTGGTCTGTGGTCTGTCACACATTTAGTAATATTCAGAAAATTAGGCTAAATAAGTTAACAGGTGGTAGCATGAATACTGGTTCTGGGGATAAATTATTTCATTAAATGAATCAGAAATTATTTAAAATCTACAGTGTAAGTTTATAAAGAATTCTTTGCAGCATTTGTCATAAAACTTAAATTCTCTACGAGTCTATTTTCTATGATATAATAATAATATCATAATTATTCAATTATTAGCTTCAATTACATCTGGGGGAACGGACCAGAAGTGTGGATCGTTAAATTACACAAATACTGACAGTGATGCAATTGAAAATACGTTATTCTTAACGGGCAAGTACATTAGTTACCTTATATTCATTTGTCTGTCTGTCTGTGGTCTGTAACGCTTTAAGTAATATTCTGAAAATCGGAAATTACATAAAATTCGGAAATTACAGAAAAATCGGAAATTACAGAAAAATCGGAAATTACAGAAAAATCGGAAATTAAATAAAAATCGGAAATTACAGAAAAATCGGAAATTACAGAAAAATCGGAAATTACATAAAATTGGAAATTACAGAAAATTTGGAAATTACAGAAAAATCGGAAATTACAGAAAAATCGGAAATTACAGGAAAATCGGAAATTACAGGAAAATCGGAAATTACAGGAAAATCGGAAATTCCAAAAACTTCGAAAAACTGGGAATACGAAAATTACAAAATGCGGATTAAAAAGAGAAATAAATCAGGAATACTGAAAATGGAAAAAAAGGAAAAAATAATCGGTCTATAAAAACATCAGCTACAGAAATAATTTCGAAGAACATAATTTTTTTATTGTCCGTCATTTTTGACGGGTAATGCACTAGAGTCCTACACAGGAAAATCCTGGAAGCAGAAAAATCCGTGTAAAAACAGAACAAATCTGGAAACCGAAATAAAATAAATTATATTGTAAATACTTTATTATTTAAATGATTTATAGATAAATAGTTCATAGTTCAATGAATCTTAGTGTCCTAATTTTCATTTTATTTATTAACTTGGGATCTATGATACACATTTGTATCTCTATTCCAAGAAAAACCCGAATCCGAAATTACAAGAATATTCGGAAAAATTTAAAATCCAAAAAAACTGAAAATCGGAAAGAACGAAAATCCGGAAAATATAAAAAATGAAAACAAAAAATACAGGAAAAACAAAAATATGTAAAAAAAACAAGATCAGGAAAACCGGAAATCCAGAAAATCGGAAATACCGAAAATCTGGGAAGCCGAAAATCGGGAAACTGTAAATACGGAAAACCGATAATCCGGAAAAAAGAAAACCCGGAAAATCTTGAAATTCAGAAAATACGGAAAGCAGAAAAATACAGAAAAACTATTGCACTGTCATTTTGACGAGTAATACACTTTCTGGTAGTTGCTTACACCCCAGTGAGTTGCAGTCGCCTCCTTAGCTAATCCTTATATTTTGATTGAGTTCCTACACAGCAGTGAATATCTTCTTTATCAGTGAGAGTTAACAAGATCTTCTAAAAAGTGGTAAGTCACTCACAAGTTCATATATTTATTTTCCTCTTCAAACTGACATAAGAGTTTGAAGTCCTGTTAAAGTATTTAGGTACTTACATGCAATTATTCCTTCTATATTCACTTTAACATGTTGCACACATCACTCTCTTTGACACTATTGAACTTATTTGTTCTTTTGAAGATAAAATTCTGTTACTGTACACACAGGCTGCAGTCTCTTGCAGGATATGCTAATCTGCAATGGATATTATGACGTCAGCAACTAGATAAGATGTACAAATAAATAAACATTTCGCTATATACATGTATAAGTTTTTAACCCTGCTCAAATTTAAATATTTAATATATTAAAGTAGATATTTTAATTCTAGTTTGAAGTTTCAATATATTCTATTTTGGAAGTTATAATAGTGTATGTCCTTTTAATTAAAATTCTTTCTCTAATTTTAGAAATATCTACGATTAATTCTCTTGGTCTAATCTGCCACATGTATAAGCTACATCGTTGTCCTTTTTTAACTGCTCCAATACCAAGAAGGATTGGAGCAGTTAACGTCTGACTGTGACTTACACGCGACTTGTGCAGTTGCATCTGACAGTTTCGACTGTTTTCTGCAATTCCACTGTAGAAAAACACAATTGGAACTAGTGTAAATAGTGGATAGCAATAAAAGTGTTTGAAAGCTATTATAAACGACTAAAATTGATTAAAATTGAAAGAAGTATTTGCATATATTGTATATCTGGCAGCGACCACCTCAGCATTAACCTAATATTTTGTGTAGATTAAATATCTCGCATACAAATCACATACTTGTCTAAAAGAATATTTTCGAAATGAAGCTCCTTTTCTGAAACTTAAGTAAGACATAGTAATTTGTTACCATTGAGAAAATAAAATAAGTGCTGGTATTGTGAAGTGATATTCATTTCTTATCTTTCACTTGGTGATAAGAAAGTTAATCTGAGAGATAGGAGGGGGGGGAGGCCGTATACGAGTCCTGCACTCATTTAGTTTGTATTCGATGTATGCAACATAAATAATAATAAACTAAACGGTAGTCCGTTTCTTTTAAAACCCCTTCATCCACCTTCTAGTTTCCTTGTGTTAAATCAACTTTTATTTATATTATATGATTAATCTGAATCATTGACGTATATTTAGGACAACTGATTACGTAAAGTTGTGAATAAACAGTCCGCAGCGCCATTCTGCCGATGCGGTAAAACTCGCAGTTACACTCATATGATATTATTCAGTTTTTCACGAATTTATTCAATTATTAACAACATTTTCATGAATAAATTAATTTGCAATGTACTTGTAAAGAAAATATATTAAAAGAATATAATGATATGAGTTAAAAAATTATCTAGATTCTAGATGAACATTCTAGATAAAGTATTTAATAATTAGGGATCTCCTGTAGATTACGCACCCCATTCGAAAAAGTGGAACTGTCCGGTAACTCGAAACTCACCTCACATAGATTTTACGTACTACTGTCACTTTCCACAATTAAAATTTTGTTTTATCATTTTACTTCAATTGTTAATGTTTTTCTTGTCTATATGTTCTTCTTTTTGTCTCTTGTTGTAACTTATAATAAATTATAGCTTTAAAAATTCCAAATAATAAATAGTTAATTCGTTTCGCTTCAATGGGAGGTGAAAAATCCGTAGAGAACACGTTAAGAACACGTTAAAAGAAAGATTCTGTTACCAGAAATATTAGATGAAATTTATAATAATTGGTAGATTTTTTTACCTTTTCATTATAGGTAAGAAATTTAACAAAGTAAGGTATAAAAGTGTAACTGTGTATGGTGATAACGTGAAGATATTAATGTGTTAATAACAGGTGTTTATTCATGTATCTATGATACCAGTAGGTAACATAGATACCAATTACAATAACCAATTAACTATATTTTTATTTAGTTGAGAAAGGAACTTCAATGGCATTGAAAGTTAGGGGATTATTCGTCAGAGAGTATTTATGATTACAGAAGAGCAGATATTAAATTTATATTCTCATTACCTGACAATCTAATAGACTGCACCCATCTTGATACAAGACACAATTTCCTGCGACACCTAGACTTCAAAATGCCTAAATCAACATCGGAATCAACAAGAGTTGTGTCATCAACGAACAGTGTTGATTTAAATTCGGAAGTTATCATCGGCAAATAATCTTAGTACAAAAATTGCGCCAAACGAAACCTTCATTTCTACTCTACGATACTTGAAAATGTCTATAGTAGAAAGACGAATGTCGTTACCTTTATTTCATTGTGCAAATTTTATTCGAGAATTCTTTTAAATAAAGTAAATATAGAAACTAAAACAAGTTTCCGTTCCTTGGAAAAAAGTGTTTTTAAATTTTTTTAAAGTTAAAAAGTAGAGCTCCCAGTACACTTCTTTAATGACAATACAGTATTCTTTGGTACAGTATGTCGAAAAATTACTCTTCATTATCATTCTTAACCTTAAAAGTCCTCACCAGACTCCGTGAAAAAATGAGTTTATTACATTATATTGTAGATCCGAAATCTGAAAATTGTACAATGTTTAGTCCGATATAATTTTTTATATGCTTAATACTAATCTGACGCTGAATAAAAAGATTGGACATGCTTGTTTAGATTTCCTATTAGAATTTTATAAGCAAACAATTCACATTTGGTTTTGATTTAAATTGATAATGATTATTTGAAATAAAAATAGGTATTTCAGGCATTTCCTATTCCATACCTCAACTTGAAAATTATCAATTGAAATTATTATACATACCTAGCTGACATTATTAAAGTAAAACACAAAATTTACTAATAATTTCATGTTGTCTACAGCCATATTGATTGAAATAATAAAGAATTATTGATTTGAAGGGAGCCAAAAATTTCTAAACTGACAAATTTATGTCGTTTAACTACAGTGTGACTCTCCAATCAAAACTCCACAAAATAATCTCTAAATATCACCCAGTTTTCACCACTTGGCAACCTCAATGACATCTTATGTTCTGCTAACAAGAAATAGAAAATAGTAAATGTCGGACACTGGTCTGTTGTTGCAGCAGAGTTGAAATAACCAAATTTATTGAGATTGTCGTCTGAATATTTGTTTATTGTCAGTCACATTAGTGTATTTCACATGAATTGATATTAAGAAAATTTAATTCAATTGATTACAATGCGAAGAGTTATTTTTATCTATAGAATCAGTTTAGAGGAACAACAAGTGTGGGACAACCACTAAATTTCATAGGCATCATAAGTAGCGCATTTGGATACGTTAGCAATGGTAGAAAACTATTTAACTTCTAAATTTAATCTTATTCCAACTGATAACATCAATAATGGCATCTTAGACAACAAACTCGAAAAACTAACCTGGGTTTACAAGACACAAGTTGAGTAACAAGAAATAGTGTTAGTAATCCTTCGTCTGTTCTCTTATATCAGTTTCATCCTCTTAATGATCAAAATATTAAAATAGTGATAAGAGACAATAACCACTCGTTTTAAACTGTAGACAGACCAATGCATAAAATATATAAATATTAATAAAGGTCAGTAAAAAAACTTAGACTGAAATTTGTAATTAAAACATAAAGATTAATAGAATAATTACCAATATCCTCATGTGAAAATACCAATTGCTTAAAAACTAAATGAAATCTTGAAATCAGAATACTGAATATATTAATTACTTAGAAACTCTAACTGAAATCATGCTGATAGACAGAATACTGAATATATTAATTACTAGAAACTCTAACTGAAATCATGCTGATAGACAGATTGCTGAATATCTTATTTATTTAGAAACTCTAACTGAAATCATGCTGATAGACAGAATGCTGAATATCTTAATTACTTATAAACTCTAACTGAAATCATGCTGATAGACAGAATGCTGAATATCTTAATTACTTAAAAAACTCTAACTGAAATCATGCTGATAGACAGAATGCTGAATATCTTAATTACTTAAAAAACTCTAATTGAAATCATGCTGATAGACAGAATGCTGAACATCTTAATTACTTCAAAAACTCTAACTGAAATCATGCTGATAGACAGAATGCTGAATATCTTAATTACTTAAAAAACTCTAATTGAAATCATGCTGATAGACAGAATGCTGAATATCTTAATTACTTAAAAAAACTCTAACTGAAATCATGCTGATAGACAGAATGCTGAATATCTTAATTACTTAAAAAACTCTAACTGAAATCATGCTGATAGACAGAATGCTGAATATCTTAATTACTTAAAAAACTCTGACTGAAATCATGCTGATAGACAGAATGCTGAATATCTTATTTACTTCAAAAACTCTAACTGAAATCATGCTGATAGACAGAATGCTGAACATCTTAATTACTTAAAAACTCTAACTGAAATCATGCTGATAGACAGAATGCTGAATATCTTAATTACTTAGAAACTCTAACTGAAATCATGCTGATAGACAGAATACTGAATATCTTAATTACTTAGAAACTCTAACTGAAATCATGCTGATAGACAGAATACTGAATATCTTAATTACTTAGAAACTCTAACTGAAATCATGCTGATAGACAGAATACTGAATATCTTAATTACTTAGAAACTCTAACTGAAATCATGCTGATAGACAGAATGCTGAATATCTTAATTACTTAGAAACTCTAACTGAAATCATGCTGATAGACAGAATGCTGAATATCTTATTTACTTATAAACTCTAACTGAAATCATGCTGATAGACAGAATGCTGAATATCTCAATTACTTATAAACTCTAACTGAAATCATGCTGATAGACAGAATGCTGAATATCTTAATTACTTAGAAACTCTAACTGAAATCATGCTGATAGACAGAATACTGAATATCTTAATTACTTATAAACTCTAACTGAAATCATGCTGATAGACAGAATACTGAATATCTCAATTACTAGAAACTCTAACTGAAATCATGCTGATAGACAGAATGCTGAATATCTTAATTACTATAGAAACTCTAACTGAAATCATGCTGATAGACAGAATGCTGAATATCTTAATTACATAGAAACTATAACTGAAATCATGCTGATAGACAGAATGCTGAATATCTCAATTACTAGAAACTCTAACTGAAATCATGCTGATAGACAGAATGCTGAATATCTTAATTACTATAGAAACTCTAACTGAAATCATGCTGATAGACAGAATGCTGAATATCTTAATTACTATAGAAACTATAACTGAAATCATGCTGATAGACAGAATGCTGAATATCTCAATTACTTAGAAACTATAACTGAAATCATGCTGATAGACAGAATGCTGAAAATCGTAGGCTAAATATAGTATATCATATTTTTCAACATTAAAGGTAAAACATTTCATTACAATAAGAAAATCATATTAAAATATAGTCTAACTTGACTAAGCGGTAATTTCTATAATAAAACCATGCATAAATGCTAATTACTAAAATGTAACAATACATAAAGGTATTATTTTGTTTTAGCAAAATTCATCAACGGAACTCCACAAAGTTACAGAAACTTAGAATCTTCTGAAGAAATTCCTGAAGATTCTAAGCTTGGACTTATATTTAATTTCATTCTTTTGTTGTTCAGCTTCTCGTTGTTCAGCTTCTCGTTGTTCAGCTTCTCGCTGTTCAGCTTCTCGTTGTTCAGCTTCTCAACGTTCAAAATCAGGCTGCATGAAGAAGAATTCTTTTTACTAAATTTGAGTGTTATTCTTATTTACAAACTATTTTTCAAATCTGTCCTTATAAATTGTGATAATTAGAGTTTAGATGCACACTAGTGAAATGTTTTCTAATTTTATTCACTCACCAAACAGAGTATCAAGCTTCTCGATTTGTCTTTATTCACCCTGTAAGTAAATAAAAGTGAGATGAGACAGCAAAGTAACATACATTGGGTTTACATGTAACGATTAACACAAATGTTAATATAAAATGGAACTAATTTTAATTTGCATTAAGAAGCCACATTTTTATTAAACCTATTTAAAATGTTTTACTAATTATACATAATTTTTTTACCAATATTGTAGATTTTTTAGAAGTTTGGTCAATTTTTTTTTTTAATTTCTAATTTTTCAGTAGTTTTGTAAATTATTTCATCTCAAGTCATAATATCTCATACAAGTCATATATGGTACATCTCGCAGTGTATGGCTAATTGGTACATTTTATTTACATTATTTTACACAATTTAAAAATTTCTAAGTAGTTAAATCAAATATTTTTGATATTACATTACAATTTACAAATGGTATATTTTCGGTCATCCGATTCTCTTTTGGCCAAGTGGTTACTAGGCCATGCCATCGCTTTGAACGAAAAGAGCCAGGAGTTCGAATCAAGTCCTTTAATACTGTTACTACTTACTAGGCCATGTCATTGCTTTGAACGAAAAGAGTCAAGAGTTCGAATCCAGTCCTTTAATACTGTTACTACTTACTAGGCCATGTCATTACTTCGAACAGCTGATTGCTGAAATCATGACAAACCTCTAGCGCCCATTATTTAGGTAGATATAAATAGAAAAAGTGGGTTACTGTCTCCATCAAAGGATATATTTTAATAGTTCTAAGTGAAATTTTAATTTGTTATTTATACAGTGTATTCATTATAATCTCAGTTATCGCATGGAAACTGATAAGATATACCTAGTATTTTACCAACATTTACATGCCTATAGTGGTTTACCTAGTAGGTACTAGTAGTGCAGTGTACGCTACCATAAAGTGTACCTTTAACTAGCTAGTAGTGAACCTACTACTTCAAGTACTATTGATGTTTTCTTAAATTCTTAGGTATAGGTACTACTATAGTTTAAATATAATATATATTACACATACTATATTCTTGCTTTAGATGGCTTCATTGCTGTATCCATCTGATCACAAAACATTCTAGTTACATTGTAATTACAGATATAGACTGTTCAAATTTAAACAATGCAAAAATAGTGTTTCATGAGATTGCCGAGATTACACTGAATTCAATTCTACTCATTATCATTTAAATATTTTATTCAATTTAAATTAATGAGTGCGTAGCGGTTTGTTACAATTTTGTCGATCAGATTTCAACTACAAGGGTCAGGTTTAGCACAGTATAGATGGCCTTGCTCGAAAGTAAGCAGTGGGAAATATTTAAAAAAATATTTAGTGAGTAACCTTTCACTCTAATAAAAAAATTCACTCACAAGCCTCATACTCACTCACCAGCCTCACACTCACTCACCAGCCTCACACTCACTCACCAGCCTCACACTCACTCACACTCACTCACCAGCCTCACACTCACTCACAAGACGCACACTCACTCACCAGCCTCACACTCACTCACAAGACTCACACTCACTTACCAGCCTCACACTCACTCACCAGCCTCACACTCACTCACTCACCAGCCTCACACTCACTCACTCACCAGCCTCACACTCACTCACCAGCCTCACACTCACTCACCAGCCTCACACTCACTCACAAGACTCACACTCACTCACCAGCCTCACACTCACTCACAAGACTCACACTCACTTACCAGCCTCACACTCACTCACTCACCAGCCTCACACTCACTCACTCACCAGCCTCACACTCACTCACTCACCAGCCTCACTCTCACTCACTCACCAGCCTCACACTCACTCACTCACTCACCAGCCTCACACTCACTCACCAGTCTCACACTCACTCACTCACCAGCCTCACACTCACTCACTCACCAGCCTCACTCTCACTCACCAGCCTCTTCACTCTCATTCACCAGTATCACTCTCACTCACCAGCCTCACTCTCACTCACTCACCAGCCTCACACTCACTCACCAGTCTCACACTCATTCACTCACCAGCATCACACTCACTCACTCACAAGCCTCACTCTCACTCACCAGCCTCTTCACTCTCATTCACCAGTATCACTCTCACTCACCATCCTCATACTCGATCACTAGCCTCTTCATTCTCACTCACCAGACTCACAATCACTCACCAGGCTCACACTCACTCACCAGACTCACAATCTTTCACCAGTCTCTCTCTCAAGCCTCACACTCACTCTCAAGACTCACTCTCACTCACTAGCCTTACACTCACTCACCTTAACTCCTTCACTTCAGTTCTTTCTCCCTCTTTTGTTGTTATTTTCTCTCCTTCTAACTTCTTCAGCAGCTCACTGGCGTCAGTGTCTGTCAGATGACATTTAAATAAATCTATACGTCTGAATCTGAAAAAAATGAAGTAATTAGTGCTAGCAAAAAGAGAAAAACTCAATAAAGCTGCTCAATAATAAATTGCAATTCATAATGTTTATATAATAGCTTTATATTATTTTATATACTTCCACAAAAGTTGTCACCTGTGATATATATTAATATACCTGGGATTTTAAAAGTTTACATTACAGGTGAATGTAGAATCATTAATACAATTTAAATTAATAAAGTAGAGTGAACTGAAAATTTAACAGGTGATGCAGTAAACTAATTAAAATATTCATTTGCGTTATATTCCGTACACTTTTTTAAAAATTTAACATCAGGCATAAGGCACGCATCCCTTTACATCTGACTGATAAGTTATATTTGTAACTCAGACCGAATGATTCGATACCAGAAAATTACGAGACCGAATTTTCCGCTCAAATTTCATGTTGAATAAATGTCAAAAAATGTAAAAGTATAATGTTGCGCATCCTCTTTAAAAGGTTAATGATGTTATCCGCTATTAATAAATACACTAAGCATTTTAGTACTCATGATTTCAACCTTTTCTATTTTTGTTCTTTTATATAATCATTAGAAAAGGAGACAGAATTCTCCGAGACCAAATTTACCTATAACCCATATTGATACATTAGTCTAGTGCAATATCTTGCGATTATGGAAAGTATATATGGTAATGTAACCAATGGTAATACAAATGTATTTTAATTATTTAATAGTGGTAATGGATAGAAAATTCACAAAAAATATTAGTAAAAACACTAGTTATTTTGCACAATGCACATCGTATGGAAAAACTAATAATTGAAGAATAAACCCATAAATTGATGCAATTCAGACCTCTTTTTTATAATAATAATCCGAGTTGTTCTGTACTCTATATTTTATTCGTATGCATTTCATGGAAAACAAATAGACGGGGAATACTTTATATTATTAATTTTTCTCAGATCTATAATGTAAAGATAATGTAACCATTTCATCAACATTTTTCTTTTTAAAAGGAATAAACTACATTGAAGTGCCACTTGGGTAATAAAAGCAAACTATAAAATTACTGAAAATAATCGAAAAGGCAATGGACCAAAAGGGGTTAGCGGTAAACCTCCTTCTGGTTCATTGGTTCACAGTGGACCCCTTTGGGAAACCCTGATCTATACAAATAAAAATATATGTTCTTTTCCTGTTCTAAATTAGGTACATATTAAAGGATAAAACTTTCAAATATGTAATTCATTACTGGACGGTAGAAATCTCTCTGTACACTTAATATCATTTGTAAGATGATATTTAATGTTTTTCTAAGTAATCATTAAGATTTATTTCCTTTTGATTTATTTGAAGAAAGCTTTATTTATTTAAAGTAAGTATACTTTATATTATGAAATATTGTAACTTACTTTATTTTCGCAAAAATGTTACCACCTAAGAATTGAGTTTTGAAAATAAAGGTTTGCGAACCCCAAAATGGGGGCCCCGGTCCCAAGTGTTTGGCAGTTGAAACCCTTCTGGTTTCAAGATGTTTTTATTGTCCCTCCTCCTTTCCTTCAGAAAGGGGCTCGGGCTCCTTATAGTATATAAGGAGCCGAGCCTGGGAGGCACAGACATTACCCTGTCAGCTTGGGATCGGGAGCCCTAACAACAAAGGACAAAAAATGCCCGTTCTACCGGTCTGCAGCTCGCTATAACGAACTCTTTAAAATATATGGTTTAACAGATATTTTATTAAATATATGACCAATTATCTATTCAAACATTGATTATATTCAGAGGCATTACAATTTGCAAACAACATTTAATATATTGTTTTTAAGATTTTCACTATATTGATTTTGTTACCCTTTTCCGACACATTTCCTTTGATTAGAAATAGAATTTGATTTTCAATAGAAATTTAAAAAAGGTATAACTATTCTATAATATATTTTGATATATATATTATTTATTCATACCAAACAAAAGAATCAGGGAATTAAATAATTTATTTTTATATTTTTTCCAGTTTATTGAACGATTATTAATTATGCTATGTGTATTAGTTTGCATTTAGGTATATAGATATCTATGTAAGTGAAATTAGGAAATAACACACTTTTTTATTATATTTTATAGTACTTTAAGCGACAGTTATACCTACCTTATTATTTCGTACATTTATATTAGTAAGTTATAGAATTATAAGATTTTCATTAATATTTTCTTTTAATAATAGTCTGAGATTGTTTACCTTCATTATCGTGTTTTGAAATGCTGTTAAAGAAAACTTATAAAATTTAAATCCCCAACTAAACTGAAATTTAACATTACAACGAACGCTGACTGGCATAACAGACCACTTTTCCGGTACATGTACATGTACTGTCAGATGTAAGGAGTTTACCTATATATAAGTAACTAAACACAAAGACTATTTTTGCCTGGATAACAAGGCGATAACTAAACACTATGTTATATTTTTTTTAATTTACTGATAGTTTTAATATACTAATATCACTCACTGTTTTGATTTAGGAGAAAGGAACATTATCATCTTGTAGACATAATCTTTGCCACCAGCAGGTATTTTGTCTATGGCTAGGCGGGTATTCTCCGTAACAGGATTGCTGCCAGTATTGGGGCAGTCATCGGTGTATTTGACCATCACATCTGCAATGTTAAACGTGTTAGTAACCAGAGATAAATATGGTGTAAAAATACATTTAAACAACATCAATGAGCTGAAAAGTAATTCTAGATTGACAATTCAATCAGTAGAGAGATATTCTACTACTTTCGAGATCAGAGGTTCAATTCCTAGTAAAATCGTAATTCTTCTTATGGATATATACTTATATAAGATATTTTTGTATAAAGTTGTACCTTTCATTCTGTGTCTGATATGTCTAGAAAAATTCTTCAAGTAGAGTGACCGTAATTAGGGTAATAACTCAAAATGAAATCGTAAGCTCAATACATGAAGCAATATTTGATATGAAACAATTTTAAAGATTGGGGTGTTATCACTGGTTCAAACTCTTTTCGCTGAAAATACTTTCGCTGAAGGACACTTTTGACGAAAATATGACCATTTTTAGCAGAATTAGGTATACACTTTCGCAAGACCTCCGGAAGCGAAAGTGTCCACCAAAGATGAGTCATGAACAAAAGTTAGAGGATCGAAGGGGATCAGATACCGCCCTACTTATAACCCTTTACGATCAATTCACCGCGTAGGGTGGTCCAGAAAAGTGCCTTATTTTTTCACGAAGTCTTGTTATACAATTTTTTTTCCGTATTTTTCATTTGACGTAGAGAGCAGGCGTGGGAGATTATTTTGATATTAATAAGTGGTGACCGGAGAATTCGCCATACTAAATTTCGTCGTCGGAATTTTTGCCGCCGGAATTTTTGCCGTTGGAAAATTTGCCGTTAGGAGAATTCGCTGTTAGGAAGATTTGCCGTGAGGAATATTTAAATAATTTTTAAATAATAATTTAACTGAATATATTTATTTCTATGTATGTTAATAACTATATGGAAATAATATAAATAATAATATATGACTAAACATATTATATTCCTATTTATTCGTCATAGGACGTTGTAATCGCAGATTTTTATGGATTCTAAAATAGAAATGAATAGAATTTTGGCTTAGTGAGATCACATACACTCACAAGAGAGATATTTTAAATGTAGCATTCTTATCAGTGTACTTAGCCACTGTACTACCTTGAAACATTTGTGCCATGCACAATAATTCAGATTTCAAGTGGTAAACAGTACAATGTAATTCCGAATAAAAAAAACAATAATTAGGTAGGTATGACACCATCAATAATTAGAAAAGCTTTATCTTAAACACACAATATTAAATACACTGGAACACTTAAAACTTTTAAGAAGAAATGATGCAAACCGATTAGCTAACTTTATCAGTAGTAATCTTATTCATTTTTACTGAACATCTTTTTCAACAAAGAAATTGGCTTCGACTATTAACCCAGATAAAATTAAGAGAGTGTATTCGATGATTTAAGAGCGTTTATGTCAGAGATAATATAACGTAGACGAAACACCGATAAATTGCCGATAAATTCTCATCGGCGATTGACTGTAGAGGATTATCGAATGATCTTCAACGAATCATGGTTGATTCTACTTCCTTGAATTGATGAGGAGATTTCTTCGATGAATCTTCGGTGAGTTATGGAAGACTCATCTTCCCAGAATGACAACAGGCAGCTCATAGATGTATCTTTGGCGAGTTATGGAAGATTCATCTTCCCTGAATTACAGCAGGCAGCTCGTAGATGTATCTTCGGCGAATTATGGAAGACTCATCTTCCCTGAATTACAGCAGGCAGCTCGTAGATGTATCTTTGGCGAGTTATGGAAGACTCATCTTTCCTGAATTACAGCAGGCAGCTCGTAGATGTATCTTCGGCGAGTTATGGAAGATTCATCTTCCCTGAATTACAGCAGGCAGCTCGTAGATGTATCTTCGGCGAGTTATGGAAGACTCATCTTCCCTGAATTACAGCAGGCAGGTCATAGATGTATCTTCGGTGAGTTATGAAAGACTCATCTTCCCCGAAATACAGCAGGCATGTCTTCGATGATCATCGACGTGTTATGATAGACACATCGTCCCCTAATTATTCCAGAAATGAATTATAGCAGACACGTATTCGATGAAGATCGCTGAGTTACGACAGACTCATCTTCCTCGAATAATAGTGGACATTTCTTCGATGATCTTCAGTAAATTGTATGAGTTATCTTATACATTTAAAGGTGTCCGTGATTCAATAATTGTAATTACGGTATATATATATAATACCATACATATTTTCCATCTTTTAGAATAGAAAAGAAAAGATACAAAAAAAAATTATATTCATTCATAAGAACTTTAAAAACACGCGGGTTATCATATTGGATAACTATCAACCAAATCTTGTTTCTGCCATGTCCAAGATGGCTCATTGGATATGTAACTGACTTCAATTCTCCATGAGACTACAGTCGCAGGAACGAGTCCTGGACACACCACTTCATTTCTTTCTCCATTTTTCCATTTAATATGTATATAAAAATATGTATTATTAAACTAATCGATGTAAAGCAAAACGTACGTGTGTACCCTACATGATATAAAGTAAAAAATAAAACAAAATCGTAAATACCTTTCAAATGATAATTTTTATTTTATTTAACCCTATAAATTGAATAAATCTGCTTAAAATCATGCTTGAATCGCCCATAATATTGAGGTGATTATGTGAATTGTTTTCGTATGAATCTTCCATGAAACGGCTTAAAATCGCACTTGAATCATCGTTGGATTAAAGACGGTTACAGTCGGTTATGCATGTGCTTCTTCGATGAATCGACGATCATACTGCCTTATTTTATAAGAAAAATCTTAGATAAAACGGACATTTCTTCGAATATTTATCGATGATTCATCGTCAATACGCCGATTCATGTTTAGGTACTCTTCCAAAAATCGGCTTTACATCGGCCTTAAAAATCAACTGGGAAGTCAACCAATCAAAACACTCCAAATGTTATACAGCGACCTCTCGTGAGTCCGTGCCACAAAATTATACGATTACTGATTAAAATAAACATTGCATATATGAACAATTAACTTACATTTTAGGAATCTTAGTTTTATCAGATATACAATATTATATAAACACCTACAATTAATTTACAATTATAAATTCTTATAAAAATTTTAAATCATCTAAAATTTTCAATCGTATAGTTATTTAACAAATTGGTTGACTTTATATTTATCAATATTTTTTATCAATACTTATAGGTATTTGAATTGTTATGGTCTCTATAATTTCTTCTTCACGACGAATATTCCTCACGGTAAATTTTCCCAACGGCGAAAATTCCAACGGCGAATTTTCCAACGGCGAATTATCCTACGGCTAAAATTCCTAGAACCTCCATATCCAGTTGGACGCTGTGCTACGCAGCAGCAGATAAAAATCATTGAATCGTATTTTGCCACAAAATCAGTTCTTCGATCACAGCGGCAATGCAGAAGAGATTTTGGTAAAAACAATATACCTGATAGAAGTACAATTCAACATTTGATTGCCCAATTTCTGGAGACAGGAAGTATGTTTGAGATTGAGCCCAGAAGCGCATATTCTGCGCTAATTAATATGTGCCCACTCCAGTGACTGTGAACCTCGTCACTAAATAAAATCACATTTAAAAACTCAGGGTTATTCTCAATCCTTTGACTGACTTTTTCACAATATATTTCTCGTTCTGCCTTATTGCGATCAGTTTGACTTTGCAAGAACGAATTTTGTAGGGAAACAGCTTAAATTCATTACGATGAATCCTCATAACTGATCTTCTCGAAATGCCAGTTTCTTGTGAAAAACGGAGTGTTGATTTTCTGCAGGATTCCAAAAGGCGTTCTCACAATTTCTGAATGATTTCATGAATGATGACTGAACGATATCGACAAATGGGCTCAGGCTCAGTTCTACTTCCGGTCTCCCAAACCTTGGCAACCAAAAGTTGAATTGTTCTTCTCTCAACATGGTACACTGTTCTTTCCAAAATCTCTCCTGCATTGCCGCTGTGTCACAAGAACTGATTTTGTTGCAAAGTACGATTCGATGATTCTTATCCTCCGCTGCATAGAAGAGCGTCCAACAGAATCTATACTGATGACAGAGAATCTCCCATGCCTTTTGTCTACATCATATGAAAAATTCCGAAAAAATGGTAAAACTGGTGAAACACAACATATTACCGGATGCAACAAACTAAATTTCCTTTCCATGTAATCAATCTTAGAGATTAACCAATTGGATAGGATCTCAGACCAATAAGGTGGCCGACTATTGAGAAGTCCTAATTCCTTCCGACCGGACCGCTGCATGACTCATATCTCAGTCGCTGTACATCTCAATATATTTCTAAGTTATAGTTATTTTTTAATTTTCGGCAAAAGTGTTTTCGGCTAAAGGAACGGACACGATTGATACTACATACAGCTATAAGGGTGTTCAGTTTTCACACTACAGGTAACTAAGGGTGTTAAAACTACAGGTAGCTAAGTGAGTTAACACTACAGGTAACTAAGGGTGTTAACACAACAGGTAGCTAAGGGTGTTAACACTACAGGTAGCTAAGGGTGTTAACACTACAGGTAGCTAAGGGTGTTAAAACTACAGGTAGCTAAGGGTGTTAAAACTACAGGTAGTTAAGGGTGTTAAAACTACAGGTAGCTAAGTGAGTTAACACTACAGGTAACTAAGGGTGTTAACACTACAGGTAGCTAAGGGTGTTAACACTACAGGTAGCTAAGGGTGTTAACACTACAGGTAGCTAAGGGTGTTAAAACTACAGGTAGCTAAGGGTGTTAAAACTACAGGTAGCTAAGGGTGTTAACACTACAGGTAGCTAAGGATATTAACACTACAGGTAGCTAAGGGTGTTAAAACTACAGGTAGCTAAGAGTGTTATCACTACAGGTAGCTAAGAGTGTTAGCACTACAGCTAGCTAAGGGTGTTACCACTGCAGGTTGCTAAGGGTGTTAACACTACAGGTAGCTAAGGGTGTTAACACTACAGGTAGCTAAGGGTGTTAACACTACAGGTAGCTAAGGGTGTTAACACTACAGGTAGCTAAGGGTGGTAACACTACAGGTAGCTAAGGGTGTTAACACTACAGGTAGCTAAGGGTGTTAACACTACAGGTAGCTAAGGGTGTTGACACTACAGGTAGCTAAGGGTGTTAACACTATAGGTAGGTAAGAGTGTTAACAGAACAGATAGGTAAGAGTGTTAACACTACAGATAGCTAGGGGTGTTAATACTACAGTTCGCTAAGGGTGTTAACACTACAGGGAACTAAGAGTGTTAACACTACAGGTAACTAAGGGTGTTAACACTGCAGGTAACTAAGAGTGTTAACATTACAGGTAGCTAAGGGTGTTAACACTACAGGTAGCTAAGGATATTAACACTACAGGTAGCTAAGGGTGTTATCACTACAGGTAGCTAAGAGTGTTAACACTACAGGTAACTAATGGTGTTAACACTACAGGTAACTAATGGTGTTAACACTACAGGTAACTATGGGGACAGGTTAATTCACTCACCTATTTCACCTTTGTGTCCCTCTAATGTGGTAAAGCTGACATCACATACAGACACAGTGCTGATACACAGATTATCAACACCATCATCACCATCTCTCATAACACTCCTCACAATGGAGAGATGCTCCGATGACTCCACACAAGCACTGAATATGCTAACTTCACACCTGTAATTAAGAAAAGAAATTAATATAATTGTGCTACGCCTCATATACCTAGTCATTGATAATCTTCGGCAACATCGCGTTTTTAAATCAAAGGGTTATTATCAAAGCTGATTATTAAACCTACCTGTAGATATTTAATAATATTTAAACATACATGTTAGCATAAAAATAGTGTTTTCCATCCTGTCTATGTTACTGCTAGTTAATGTTTAAAATAGTTCGGGTGTCTATATATTCAGGAGTTGTTCGAACTATAATTGAGCCCAGCTAGTAATGTTTTTCCTGAAAATTCGAATTTCTCTTTCCTCTAATCTGAGCTATCAGTACTCTACTAATTCCCTCTCATTCAAGCCATTAACTACGAGACTTAGTATACCTTTAATATTGCACTGTCTTATTTTCATGTCTTCTGCCTCTACGAAGTCCCTTTAAATTTCATTGTTTCTTTCATCTGTCTATCATTATGTACATAACTTCTTATTCGTTTTCATTCATTCCATTATTTTAGTTCATCCCAATCTCATATCTTCATTAAATAAATTAGTTTATCGTAATATTTAGCCACAGGATATTATAGTATGTAATTATAATTTTAAGATGCAACTTCGGGTACCACTGTATTTAAGTTTTGCATTATTATCTCTATTCACTCGTTAATGTTAATTTTCCATGTTCAATTAGGGTTCCTATATTGTTCTACAAAACAAATAAAATATAATTACTGCGCTTATTATAAGAAAATAATAAAAAGTTTAATTATAAAAATTTCATCAAACTGGTTTAAAAGTAAGTGGTTGACATTTGTTAATTTGTGTTACAGTTACAGGCGTATGGATTCAACAATGAAGATTGAAACCTTTTCCTTCCCCGTCGAATTCATGCTTTCACCGTCGAATTTTTTCCACATTTATATTTGAAATCAGTTGTTTATTATAAAATGAGTTATCGCTCAGAACTATAATATATAACAAGAAAATTCAATTCATTATTCATGTATATTTGACTGTGCATTTATTAATATTATCTAATTGATTAATATTTAAATTGTTCTAATATAAATGTGGGTATTGGATTGGTTGATAATTACTGCAGCCGTTAAAGCGTAAATAAACAAACAAATAAAAGATAAATAAAGAGTAAATTGTAAGAAGTTTTAATCATCAATATTTTTCATTGCAACTAGAGTTATTTTTTATTTCATATAATTTATGCAGTTATTGAAGTACAGAGCATATAAGTAACTAATAAGATTAACTAACCTGATATTCTTGAGCTGTGAGTAAAATTCCCCATTCAGTGGTTGGAAATTAAAGAGACTGTGTTTGAAAAGAAGCCCAATTATACTACCACCTTTAAGCACTGACATCAACTTGCCTAAATTGACACAGTCTGAGTCTGTTAGAGATTCAGAAAATACCAACGCAACAGTTACGTCAGTTTGCCTCATCTTCAGTAATTCATTCAAGGGTCTAATGTGACGAGTGTAACGTAGAAAATAGCCATACTCATCTTCCAGGGCATTAGAGACAATTGAGACGAAGGCAGAGTTACAGTTTGAAGAGGCTACCAAATCGTAAAGATAGTCAGGAGGGACACGACCTTCTGGTACAAAGTATTCCCTGAGCACTGCAGTGAATGTTCTGGTGAAGCTTTTCAACTTACCATTGTCTGACGTTTCCAAAATCAGAAGTTTGATGATATTACCATACCTGGTGATAATAAAATGAACACATTATTGTAAAGGAGCCAATTGTCTATATACAGTTACAAATAAATGAATAAATGACTCAATTTGTATTTCATTATTAACAATAACATCGAGAGAGCTTTAGTATTTATGCAGTGTATTCTTGTACACACTTGTGTGTAGTTTGTACACACTTGTGTGTAGTTTGTACTCACTTGTGTGTAGTTTGTACACACTTGTGTGTAGTTTGTACTCACTTGTGTGTAGTTTGTACTCACTTGTGTGTAGTTTGTACTCACTTGTGTGTAGTTTGTACTCACTTGTGTGTAGTTTGTACTCACTTGTGTGTAGTTTGTACTCACTTGTGTGTAGTTTGTACTCACTTGTGTGTAGTTTGTACTCACTTGTGTGTAGTTTGTATTCACTTGTGTGTAGTTTGTACTCACTTGTGTGTAGTTTGTACACACTTGTGTGTAGTTTGTACTCACTTGTGTGTAGTTTGTACTCACTTGTGTGTAGTTTGTACTACCTTTTGTGTAGTTTGTACTCACTTGTGTGTAGCTTGTACTCACTTGTGTGTAGTTTGTACTCACTTGTGTGTAGTTTGTACTCACTTGTGTGTAGTTTGTACTCACTTGTGTGTAGTTTGTACACACTTGTGTGTAGTTTGTACACACTTGTGTGTAGTTTGTACTCACTTGTGTGTAGTTTGTATTCACTTGTGTGTAGTTTGTACTCACTTGTGTGTAGTTTGTACTCACTTGTGTGTAGTTTGTACTCAATTGTGTGTAGTTTGTACTCACTTGTGTGTAGTTTGTATTCACTTGTGTGTAGTTTGTACTCACTTGTGTGTAGTTTGTACTCACTTGTGTGTAGTTTGTACTCACTTGTGTGTAGTTTGTACTCACTTGTGTGTAGTTTGTACTCACTTGTGTGTAGTTTGTATTCACTTGTGTGTAGTTTGTACTCACTTGTATGTAGTTTGTACTCACTTGAGTGTAGTGTGTACTCACTTGTGTGTAGTTTGTACACACTTGTGTGTAGTTTGTACTCACTTGTGTGTAGTATGTCACTCTGTACTTATAATGTAACAGATGATGTCACTCTGTACTTATAATGTAACAGATGATGTCACTCTGTACTTATAATGTAACAGATGATGTCACTCTGTACTTATAGTGTAACAGATGATGTCACTCTGTACTTATAGTGTAACAGATGATGTCACTCTGTACTTATAATGTAACAGATGATGTCACTCTGTACTTATAATGTAACAGATGATGTCACTCTGTACTTATAATGTAACAGATGATGTCACTCTGTACTTATAGTGTAACAGATGATGTCACTCTGTACTTATAATGTAACAGATGATGTCACTCTGTACTTTTAATGTAACAGATGATGTCACTCTGTACTTATAATGTAACAGATGATGTCACTCTGTACTTATAATGTAACAGATGATGTCACTCTATACTTATAGTGTAACAGATGATGTCACTCTGTACTTATAATGTAACAGATGATGTCACTCTATTATATAGAGTAATATTTAGTTACTTTAATAATGGTTGGAGTGACCGATAATAAATGAATATCAATATATTAGCTTAAATATAATTATACTCACCTATTTACTTTCTTCCTAACACCAGACAACTTTTCTTCTTTAAAAACTGTTAACTCATCTTCACTATCAGATCCATCAGAAGTAGATCCATCAGAAGTAGATCCATCAGAGAGTGAAGTAGATGCACCAAGACAGTCTAGAAACTGTGACCGTAGACTATCTTCTGAACACTCCTCTGAATTCCAGTCAATCTTACTCTCTCTCATGTTCTTGTACATATGCCCTACTGCCAGATATTCCTGAATGGAGCTGTGTGTGAAGGCGTAAGTCAACGTTTTCTCTGACCTAAAAGAGGTCTCCGGGGTTAAGATGCACGAAAATACCCATTTGATGTCCACATCATAGTTGGATATTTTTTGTAAACAATCATTGCTCAAACTTAGAAATTCTTCTTTATCAAAGAAATATTTCTTTATACTGAAAAGCCTGAGACTGTGGTCACTGAACACTTCTAGCAACCATTTAGCTCTCAATTCAGGATTTGCAATGTTGTTCTCTTTCAACTTCTTCTCTATCTCTTCAGAGAACATTTCTCTTATTGCTTTGTAAGCACTTTGTTCATTGTGCAATTGGGACAAAGAGTCTCGGTGGTTCACGAACAGTGAGATGAATAATGCCAAAAGAACTGGACAGAAGAAAACTTTCTGTGCAGAATCATTCAGATTCTCAAAGCTTTTCACCAGTTCATTTGAATCAACATCACTCATTTTATCACCATATCTCCTCAAGAGGCTCACTTTATCGCTCATTTCACTGATAGGTTCGATAAGCATTTCATCATAACTCAATCTTTTCTCTTTCAGAATGCTAATGAAGTTATTACCCGCATCAACTCTGCCAGAAACAATGCAAGTAGCGTTGTATTTGCTGCAGAATTCTATTGCATCTTTTACAAGCTCTCTGCTTTTATCATTAACTTCATCGTAGCCATCAATTATGAAGACCTGTCCCGTCACGTGTTTGAATGCTTCATAGATGACCTCTTTAGATAGATTTAAGTTTCTAAAACTTTCCTTCAGGAAATCACGAAGATTGTTCTGTCGCTCAGTTCGGCATTCTAGGTAGATAGGAACTCTAAATTTCTCTATGCCCTCATAACTCGTCTCGCTTCCATTAACAGCATTTTTCAAAATATTTTGGAAAATGTGTCTTGTTAGAGTGGTTTTTCCAGAGCCTGGACCTCCGTTAATCACCACAAATTTATTAGAGACATGGTTGCATATCTCACTGGATTTGAAAACAATTTTATTCTTTTTCGAGTCATTTGTAGCATTTTTTTGCCTTTTTGTCTCATCTTTGTTCGCAACTGTATCATCTTTTACCATTTTTGTCTCATCTTTGTCTTCAGGATCTTCTACCATTTTGGTCTCATCTTTGTCATCAGGATCTTCTACCATTTTGGTCTTGTCTTCGTCTTTAACAGTGACTGACATATTTACAGACTCAAATACCTCAGTAGAATCTATCTTCCCAAGACCTGCTGGTAAAGGAACACTAAATAATGAGGAATACTTTTCTAGCATGAAAGTAGGACATTCACGTTCTATTTTGTTCGTGACATGCTGAACAGCGTACTCATAAGAACTGCTTGTCTTCTGCATTAAGTTGGCAAACTTAGCATCCAAATTAGCAACTTTTGCATCGATTTCACTCTGGTCTTTGTTGTAGAGTGTACCAGCAGTTCTGATGCAGTTTTGCATCAACTGTTTTTTGTCTTCAATTTTGGGATCTTCAGTTGATTTAGAGTATTCATGACTCACATTATTTCTGAAGTTCTTTATTTCTTTAAGAAGATACTCGATACTTGTTGTATCTTTGAGTTTAGCTTCATATTCTGTTCCGCCTGTTTGATTCACTTTGTCGTAGCAGAGAACTGGCAGAAGATCGTGTAGAGTGGTTACATCAAAGCTGGAAAAGTCTTCTTTTTGGAGTGCATCGTTATTTTTCTTCAACCAATTTTTCAGATTTCTGCCACAGTTCTCTTCAATCTTTTGGTCTTTAAGATGTTCAATTATCTTAACTCCTTCGGGTTTTTCAAAGCCCCACTCTATTATGGTCTGATAGACCAGGGGACCACAATCAAACTTGATGTGGTCATTCCTCAGTAAATTCAGATCCTCTTGTGAAAGAGTCTGATGTGATAAAGACATTGTGCTCAGGAGTACAACCTGCAGGAGAGACAAATAGAAATGAAAGGATACTACAAATCACGAGTTTACCTACGAGGTGGTGTGAAACAAATATTACGGTCAAAGTAATTGTAAAGAAAATGACTACTGGAAGTTATTGTTTGCCATAACATTGAATTTTATTTTTGATGAATACCATTTTGATTTACTTCCATGACAATCTGACTTCAGAAATAGAAATAATAGTAGAATAGAAATACTATGATAGTCAATGATAGTCAATGAAAACTTTAAATCTAATACACGGATTAACATGTCACTTAGGTAAAAACAGTACAAGCAGGATCAACAGAACATCAAGGATCAACAAAACTCATAGGAACAGTATTTGCTACAAAAATATAATTAGTTAATCTTATAGTAGGTACCTAGTGTATTTTTTTGTAATGGAAGCCATTAAAATCAAAGGAAAATAGAAATATGGACAGGGTTTTCTCCTCACCATATTGTGATATCATTTTATAAAGATATTTTACATAGTTATTTAGTGAATAATAAAATATAGTCTTGAGTCACACTGTGATTTTCATTAACTAATATGTTATATTTTGTTTTAACATCTACATTTGAAATGTAAACCAATGGAAATATAAGAATTCAAGAAATATTTGAATCTAGCTATGTTATTTTTTCATGAATTTTTCATGATTGGTAGTAAAATGTTACATAGTTTCTGCAATAATTAATTTTTTCATAATTTATCTCAAATAATTTTTTTTTCATAATTTATCAAAATATGAATGATGTTTTGTAGTGTTTACTATGTATAGTGATCAGTTATGAACTAATAAGTATCTATATGCACTTTTATTAAATAATTCCATATAAAAATAAAGTAAACTAATAAAAACCTAATAAAACAATGTTGTTTTTTTTGAAAAAACATTGGTTTTTAACAACCCTGAATTAAAGGAAAGTAAAAATGTTTGAGGGAACTCAAGAAATTAAAAATTATCACTAGAGCCCGGATTTAAAGTTCTTATGCTATTTTGACTATAAGAATAAATTTAAACAGCTCGTGTGACACAAACGCATTTTTCTCTAAATAAGCTAGTGACTAGAGATGAAACTAGTAATTAGTCTATAGAGTATATATGACTATAAAAATATAATAAACAAGAACTGGCACTCGATAGAGCGCATACCTTCGCCACCGATTATAAATGACCATGACCATTCAATAATCCTTGAGTTATAAATGACCTTGACCTTTGGACTCGTTCGCTCCCAAAATCTAATAAACTGGTTCCTGGATATTGACTAATCATCAAACAAAATATCAGACAATTTGGTTGAATACTTTTGAGTTATTGAGTATCAAATGACCTTGATCTTTGACCTTTGACCCGATTGCTCCCAAAATCTAATCAAATAGTTCCTGGACCAATCTTCCCATTAAATTTGATTGAATATTTTTTGAGTTATAAATGAATTTGACATTGACCTTTGACCAGACTGCTCTCAAGATCTCAATAATATACTTTTAAAAACTATTAGAACCATTTCGACTACTTTTGTTAGAACTATAAATCCGAAATCTAATTAGCACGCTGCCGTAGAAGCTAATTCAATCGTGCCTCTTAGCCCTTTAGCGAGACACTTTTTTTGTCTTTCTGACTTTGAATAAAATATTTGATAACTTTTTTTGAGTTTAGACTTCAGTGAGGATATAAAAAACATTTTGATGTGAATTTTGTTTTTTAGTTATTAAAAATAAATTGAAGAGGACACATATGGCCAGTTGGTCCCATGGAACTACTATATGAAAGGAGACACGAGTGTCCACCTGGTCGCTAAAGGGTTAAGGACCGTACACACGCAGGGTTTTTAAAGTCTTTCCACCAGACTTTTTGCTAAGCTCCTCCTACTTTTTCCACGTGACTTAAATTTTGCACCGAAAGTCCGAGACCTTTCAACAACCTACATGTTCTATTATTTTTCCTAATTAAGCTGTGCAATTTTGGAAATCTTCGATTGGCTACTGTCAATTCATTAAATATTATATAATGGATCTTGGTGGATTATCTTGGATATCTAGGTCTTGGAATTAAGAATGACCGTTATGTAGTTTGTTGTATCCGCTAGTTTGTTGTACTGCACACCCCATGATTGTTTATTTACCTGACAGGAGGATTCGGGGGGCGACACGCCCCCTAAACATCTAACTAACAAGTTTTATTTATACCTCAGACCGAAAATTCAAAGACCGAATTTTCCGCTCAAATCTCTATTAAAGAAAATGTCAGAATTACTAATGTTACGTATCATTTTGGAACGATTAATGATGTTATCCGCTTTTAATATATACATACACTACGTATTTTAGAGTTCATAATTTCAACTTTTTCAATTATTGTTCTTAAGTATAATCATTATAATATCATTAATATGAGAACGAATTTTCTTATAATCGGTATTAATTCCACCAGATGCTTGTAAGATAGCTACAAATTTAAGTAATTTTTTCGTTAAAATTCTTATGTGTTGGTTGAATTTGACAAAAACATTCAAAAACGTCTACACGAATGACATCTAATTAACTAAATTTAGAGTTACTGCCAATGGTGTAACATTGATTGGTAGAACTGATTTGAAGGTAACAGTCTTTGAGTATGAGGACTAATTAGTACACTGATTTTAGCAATACCATAGTAACCCGACAGTGATTACCTTTATTATCAGTAAGAGTTACCAAGCTCTACCTTAAATGACGCAACACTGTCAATTTGTTCGTATACTTTTTGTTTCCATTAAAATAACACAGAATCCAAACTTATAGGTTAAGGTATTTAGGTACTTACATGTGATTATTCCTTCTGTATTCACCACAATTTGTTGCACATATCACTCACATGAACACTCAACTGTAATGTGACTTTAAAATCTACAGCCGGTGGTAAGAAGAAAAGATAAGAATTCATTAAATTGATAAGACTTATTTAGAACCTCGTAATAATGAAAACATTCCTTGTAAATGGAGTCATTCGATGTTCTCTATTTTACGAATAGTTAAAGGGATGTAGGTATAATTTTTCAACTGCGTACTTTAATTACCTGTACTTCATTTCACTAGCATCAGGTACTACTTACTTGTTTCAGCAATAAAAGAAGTGTCATTCTTACCAACATCGGCAGAGGTGACTTTATCAGCAGATAGTACAGATAGTTTGTAGACGTATAAAATATGTATCAAACCAAATAATTTAAAGAGATCGTTGTAGAAGGTACGAGTTTCTTAGAACGAACAATTTTAGTCATTTGCAGGGGATGTCCGTTTTAGGAAACGTCCGTTGTATACAAACTTTACCTGTACTTTTATTACGGTACCGACTGAGCTACATAGCTAGTTACCAAAGAGCGATAGAGTCTCTTATCTCTGTGACGAATTTGTTGAAAGATAACAAATGAAGTAACTAAAGAGAAATCAAATTGAACAATTAAGTTCTTTAGTATATTGAAGATCAAAAGGGATATTTTGGTGAACTTCTGCCCGGCAGAAAATGGCTCGGTTGATTGGGTAAATTCCAGATAGGACTCAGGATAAAGAAACGTATAATGTATTATAAAATCTCATAACATTCATGAACACCATTTTGTCTTCTTAAATTAATCAAGATTCATTTGAAGAAAATTGGGATGGAATTGAATCTGTGGTGAAGCAAAATTTCAACAATTCAGGAAATTTGCAGTTAGAAATCTTCCTTTTCTTTCGGGAACCAATTTTAACAAAAAGTTTAATTAGTGACCTACTATAGCTTATAAAGTTTTAACTTCAGAAATATTCAGGTTAAAAATCATTGAACATCATCAAGTAATGTTGACTGTTGTGAATGATTATTTGCAGAATGTGAATTTATGAACAGGGAGTGAAATAATAAATTGTTCAGCCTTAAAGGCCGTACACACGCAGGGATTTTTAAGTCTTTCCACCATACTTTTTGCTAAGCTTCTCCTACTTTTTCCTTTGGAATATTAGAAAAAACGATATAGTTATTATTTATTTGAGTTGGTGAATAGACTTAAAAACCTTACGTGTGTACGGCCCTTTAGACTCTCCAGTAAGGAGAAAATATATCTTGTAAATGTAAGAGAGATAATAACAAATCTTTGGGGTAATCCTATTTCTAATTTCTCTATTCCTCCCCACCATTACCTTAGGATATTTCATTTTCGATATGATTGTACACGGTGATGCACAGAGTGTCTAGTTACTGTTTTCCTTATCTTAACTGATAAGAAGTTCTTCCTCTCCACCACAATGTGCAAAGAGAACATTTCTGTCGACTAGAAAGTTACAAATAAATGAACCTGAGTCCTGAACACTTTAAACATCGAAATAGAGCTGAACAATTCAATGTAACTTAATAACTGCAAAAAGTACTCATTGCGGTGTGGTATGTCCCTGTATTACCATTTAAAGGCCATTCGATGTTCTCTGCTTTACGAATAAGTATAAGATGTAGGTATAATTTCTCACCTGTATACCTCAATTACCTGTGCTTCATTTCACTAACATCAGGAGCTATTTGTTTCAGCAGTAAGTTGAAGTGTCATTCTTACCAACATCGGTAGAGATGACTTTATCTGCTGATAGTACAGGTAAAGCTCGTACAACGGACAGTGCATATGTACCGGAAAAAGTGGTCGTTATACCTATACCGACGAATGGACCCTATGCGCGACTGAGGTTTTACTTCAGTTTTGGATTTTAACTTTGTAAGTTTCCTTTAACAGCATTTCAAAGAAACGCTAATGAAGGTGAACAGTTTCAGATCATTATCATTAAATGAAAATTTGTAATAATTTTTTTTAATGAAATTAGGCTGTACAAAAATGAAAGTTTAAATTGTATGTTATGGAGTTAATATAACTTATGAATGAACTATATTCGTCATATTTTTCTACAACATTGCGCAGTCTAATAAAAAATCTTGATATTTGCGATTCTTCAGAGGAGTATTACCAGCAGTATAAGTTGCTCTTATCATAATTCCTACCATAGGAGGTAGAAATCAGCTGATCGAAATCACTTTGACGTGAACGCGTTGTGACCCAGAAAATCTTAAATTGCATTAATTGCTACGTAAATAATATGCTTTTCAGTTAATAACTACCAAATAGTTCATTTTTAATCATTATGGTTCGATTTTTACCAATAATAGTAGTAGGTATGTACACAGATAAAACTTTACGTAATTTATTTTTATTTTGTTTAATGGCCAATGAAAGCTTATAGAATTGTGGTTAAGAAAAATTGGATAGATTTGACCATTTAACTTATTTATTGTAAACCATATAATATACATTTAGATAAATAACCATATAGTTTTATTTACATGTTTAACATCTTATATCAATCATCCAAAGTCCACAGTCTTCTTCTTGGAAATTCTCCTTCTAAATGGCGAATCTTACCACACTTTGAAACATGGGACAACCTACCTATACTTAGTTACTAATAAATTGAATTGTTTTTCTTATCAATTACTAACTAGGCATTGGTTAAATTCTATTTCCATTACTTCATTTCCTATTTCTTATTCATAGGAACTACAATTTAGCAGTTAACTAGCACTAGTTCAGGCTCCTAGGTAGTATATGTTTAAGACCCTATTTCTTGTAGATAAGTAAAAAAAGAGAGAACAATATATAAACCTGAATTATATCCATACATTTAAATTTCAGGTTCAATCGCTTTTTTAACTATTTATCACACCCAATACTTATAAATTGACATCAAACTGTTTATATATCGATATTAACATTCAAATAAGAGGTATTATGAGCCCCTCGGTCACAAACAAAAATTGTGACGTCACATTTCTGCGTCGTCTGCTAGTTACCATTCCCTTCATATTACTGTATCCTTGTAAATTGTTAAGCCATACAGTACGAGTCAAAAAAAAGCGGTTACAAAATTAAAATCGCCATAACTTTAACAGGAACCGCCGTGTATCTACGGATGGCTTTCTTTACCTAATGCAGTAAATTAGGATTATCTTTCATGGAACCCACTACATGCGCTATTTGCTCTTTAATTGATTCAGATTAGAAGGTGGGGAGTAGTACGTTTAATTATTTAAATTTTTAAGGGGTGTCCATTTTGAAATCGTCTGTTGTACGAGCTTTACCTGTATTATCATTACGCTAGCGACTGAGTTTATACATAGCTAGTTATCAAAGTGCGATAGAGTCTCTTATCTCTGCCATGAATTTGTTAAACTTCAAATGCAGTAATTGTGCGAGAAATCAAATTAAACAATGACCTTAATTCAGACTCAATGTATCGATCAAAAGGGATATTCGCCTGAGATATCTCTGTTATCCTATGTTTATTCATTTCAATCAGGATATAGTTATGTTAAACTGTATATTGTATTTTAAATTGCAAACGATAAAGATATTTGACAACAACTAGTTCAGTTACCCAACTCTTTAAAACACCTCGCATTTAAATGTAAATATCGAGTACCTACTTTAAAATGTTTAAAAGACTTCTATGCTAATATTATCTAAGTATATTATTTCATATTGCATTATATAAATATAATTTTAATTGAGGTAGAAAATAAGATAATCATGATTCCAGTACCTAATTATGAGTTATTATTTAATGCTGTACCGATAATGTGACCAAAGTTAAGATGACATGTGTTTTTAGTACTATAGGATAATTATTATACTTACTAGTGTACTTGCCCGTTAAAAATAACAGGTATTCAAATATAATTTATTGCCCGTTATTAGGTTAATATTATATTTCATAGAAACAAAAACATAAAAATTGAATAAAAACAGAGGAATTTAAATATCAAGTCAATATATTCCCGTGCGTATCATAGTTACATTCTTCATGTTTAATACCCGTAGTGTAAAAGCGGACACAAAATAAATAAAAAAACACACGAGGGAAATTATTAGGATAGATATTTAGTAAGTGAGAACCTTCAAAATAGTTATTGTAGGTACAGCATCCTTTCGCCGAAACACTCGATATTATAAATCATTCAATTAATTTATAAAAATAATATATGAATGATTAGTTACTACAGAGAGATATAATAATTAACCCGAAATGTTCCCCACATGTTTTTTAAACACTGCCACTCTTCGTGGTGAGATGTTTTTATTATTTTCTTTTAATTATATATAATTTATATTGAGAGATGTTTTTCTTTTTAGTCTATTGTAGAAAATAAGATTAATATATATATTTAAAATTCCAAATAATAAAAAGTTAACTTGTTTCGCTTCACTGGGAGGTCAAATATCCATCCGTAGAAAAACACGTTAGTAACTCTTGAAAAACACGTTAAGAACACTGGAAAGAAACGTTAAGAACACGTTAAGAAATAGAAAGAAAAAAAGAAATAATCTATGAAATATGAAATTATATTTCTCGATGATAACCTAAAGATAAACTTGAGTTATCATATTGCATTAACCTCATTAAAAATCCTACTTCTACTGTGTCCAGGATGGTCGAGTGGTTAGCGTCGCAAGCAGAAGTCAACAAGATGCTGGTTCGAGACCCGGCAACATCACTTCATTTCTTTCTCCATTTCTTTCCATTCAATTTGTATATAACACTAATTTCATGTAACTAATTCATGTAAAGTCAAACGTACACGTGCAAATGCAGTATATGCTAGGAAATATTAATTTTGGAATTCTTCTATGATTATGGGTGAAATCATCTGATGGTATAGGAGATTCCCCCCTTTAATTATAGGAGTGAACATGGTAGAAAACTTGGACATAAGCACCCCCAATTCTCTTCCATGATTATGGTAGAAAGGCTCCTTTAATCTCCCAAAATCTTCTATGTCCCCACTATAATTTTCTCCCTGGGAGTGTGGTGTCCTTATTTAAAAAATATAATTAATAAGTAATTGTTATAAAATGTATATAATTTAATTTTTTGTATAAAATGACATTATTTTTCCATTAACCCGTACATATGAAGGGCGGTCTTATTTTGGGACAGCAACCTGTAGATGTGGCACATCAGCAAAGTTAAAGTTGAGCAACCGTGAACGGGTTAAAAATAAATACCAGTTAAGATGTTTAATAGTGTATTTTTTCTTTTATGATCGATGATATAGAACAGTTCAATAACTGGGAACATACCCCTAAGCACCAAATGAAAATAACTCATTCCCCTCAATAAGGAAATAATGTAACTAATTTATAAATGATAAAAAGATAATTAAATAACACATGCTACTGAACATTATTTCATACGCTCACAATTATTAAAACTTATAAAAAATAATATATTAAATATTAGACACACAATCTTTGACCTAGTTTAGATAGAGAAAAATGTCACAGGAAACGTAAAAGATATACCTTTAGATATCACCTTTAGATATCACCTTTAGATATCACCTTTAGATATCACCTTTAGATATCACCTTTAGATATCACCTTTAGATATCACCTTTAGATATCACCTTTAGATATCACCTTTAGATATACCTTTAGATATCACCTTTAGATATCACCTTTAGATATCACCTTTCAATATCACCTTTAGATATCACCTTTAATTATTAAATATTTTTCTATACTAATATTAATTACTTCAAAGGAATATAATATTATTTTTTTTACCTGTAATACCAATACTGGGATAAATTCACATATTTTATATTAAATACATAATTTGAAAGTCTGAAAAATGTAGACCAGCATCAGTTTCAAAATACCATGTATATTTATACTAAGGTAAGTTCCGAATTATCGGTCAGTACTACATCTTCGGTCATATAAGAAAAAACAATATAAAAATTATTAGATAGCACTGTGTAATAATAATAATTTTTATATTGTTTTTTATTTTATGACCGAAGATGTAGTACTGACCGATAATTCGTACCTTACCCTCTGTAACAAACTAAATTAAATAATTTGAAGAAGACACTAAATAAAATAGAATGTGTACAAATATTAGAGTCTACGGATCTTCCTCTCCTCCTTACCTTTCCATTCAAAGTAATTACGTAATAATTCACCAAAAATTTGAATTTATTCGAATACATTCATTTTATTTCGACGAGTATTTAATTTTTTTTCATTGTTCTTTTTATGATGTTTATTTTAGTAAGTAATGTTTCTAATTCATAATTATGTACTATTAATGCTATATTATTAACGAATTAATCAATTTATTTATTTTATTAAATTTATAATTTTTTTTCATCAATAATTTTTGTTTCATGAGTTTGTATTTATTTATTTTATTGTACATAATTCATTCAATTTTTTTAAACATTATTAATGTTTATTTAGTTATATGATAATAAATATTTTTAACTGGGAAATTACCACATATATCTAAGTACATTGTTATGAAAGTAAATACATTTGTGTACTACATTTATATTCCTTCTCTCATCTTCTATGGCCCCACCATAACTTTCTCTCTCATCTTCTATGACCCCACCATAACTTTCTTTCTCATCTTCTATGGCCCCACCATAACTTTCTCTCTCATCTTCTATGGCCCCACCATAACTTTCTCTTTCGTCTACTTTGGCCCCACCATAATTTTCTTTCTCATCTTCTATGGCCCCACCATAACTTTCTTTCTCATCTTCTATGGCCCCACCATAACTTTCTCTCTCATCTTCTATGACCCCACCATAACTTTCTCTTTCGTCTACTTTGGCCCCACCATAACTTTCTTTCTCATCTTCTATGGCCCCACCATAACTTTCTCTTTCATCTTCTATGGCCCCACCATAACTTTCTCTTTCATCTTCTATGGCCCCACCATAACTTTCTCTTTCATCTTCTATGGCCCCACCATAACTTTCTCTTCCAGTGGTAGGGTTCACCTTCAGTTTTAGTTTGAGAAGATAGAACAACAGACACGCCCAAACTAGAACAGGTATGTTGAAACAGATGTTAGACTGGTAGAATGCGGTGCCTAGGTAGGGAGTTATGGTGGGCCATGGGAGATTAAGGGAGAGTTATGGTGGGGACATAAGATTAACAGAGAAAGTTTTGGTGGGGCTATAGAAGATGAGAGTGGTTCCAACTTACATAATCTTCTGTTGCCCCACCATAACTTTCTCTCTGACAAATTCTATAATATGATTTTATAGAATTTTGAACATTTCACAATTATTAATAAGAACATCGAATACTTTTAAAACTAAAGAAGCATGCTATATTAAAAGAATAAATATAGCTTATAAAAATTAGCATTTCAATTTTGGTCATATTTTGAAAAATGCTTCGAATTTCGAAAAAGGGTTAAATTATTTTGTATGTTAGTTACCATGTATTCACTGATTTGAATCGAATCCCTATCGCTAAATTACGAATTATCGGTCAGTTTCACATTTTCGGTCATATAAGAAAAAAATATATTATAATTGTTATTTTATTGGTATCCATGATACCTACAGGTATCATGGATACCAATAAAAATTAAATAACAATTATAATATAGGTATAATTACTAATTCCATTAATTATAATATCGTTTTTTTCTTTAAAGACCGAATATTTGAAACTGACCGGTAATTCGTAATTTACCATATTCGATTATTACTTAAAATTCAAATTTCTTAAATAAATCAATTTCTTCCTGTTGGCAAGGACTTAGATTTCTATTTAAAATTTCAGCCTATCCTGTTGGATGGTCTCTGAAACTATCCTGGAAAGAGTGTCGAACTAATTCCTATGTATCCCTTATGAACCAAGAGTTAATAATTCGAAACCCGGTTTGAATTTCGAAGTTTTGAGTGAAGGTAAAAAAATGTAACATTCGTAGTACCCGTGTAATTAAAGTGGTGAATAATTACGAAAAACAAACAGCTGTATTAATTCATAACAACTTGAACAGTCATGACATAATTAAGTTATTATCATTTTTTTCCTCTTTACTGTTCGTTACTTCATTCTTATACAGGGTGACCCACAAAAATTGTACCCAATTTTGAATTGATATAAATATCGTATTTATGAATAAATAATGAATCTTAAGAATGACGGTGGTATAGTCGATACAAGTAAAATATTTAATGTTAATTTTATTTGAACTCTAATTTCTATTTATTTTCAAATACAATATTTATATTTATTATTTTTTTGGGTGCCTTTTTTGGGTAGTCACCCTGTATAATCTCACGTGAAATATTTTTTTAGAGAGAAAATTGTAGATCGTGCTGTGACAAATTTGAACGAATTGAAGTTTGAAATCTGCACGAGTTTCGAGTTAGAAAAATTGCACGAGTTTCGAGTTGGAAAAATTGCACGAGTTTGGAGGTGGTGTCCTTAGGCGAAATGTGTCTCTAATTTAAGTGTCTCCAGTGGAAGAGCAACTTTTGAAGGTCCTCTTTTAGAAAAACTCACCAAATAAACACAAATTATATTGCCTCATTAAACAAAAAGCTAAAACAAAAGGTCAGAGAAGTGTTCTCAAAAATTAGAGCGTCTATTACATGTAGGTATGCTTCATAGCAAGTAATTAGCGCTACTAAGTATCTAGGTATATTTATTAATTACTAGTGTGAAGATTAATGATTATAAACTCTGTCATGGAAAACCCGTTTGAAAATGATAAAAAAAAATAATTTGATAGGAGAGAAACGGAAAAACTTGCATGTCCTTGATCTTGACCTTTAACAAAATTATAAAAATTGTACGTTTATTAAATATATTGTCCTTGATATTGACCTTTAACCAAAAGAAAAGGAAGGATATACACTACATATGCTCATTGATCTTGACCTTTATTGAGAGTAACGCGAAAAACTTGTTCACCAATTCCATTGATTGTTCATTGTTTGTACATTTTATATAACTGTTTAGTTATTTTAAGCATTATGTGATTCTTTGCCCTTCAAATTTATTCCCGTGTTTTGAACTATAGTTCAATGGTATATTTTTCATAATTTCCATAATTTTTTGAGAGATTTTAGCGAAGGACCGCCAACACCAAATGTATCCACTTTTTATTATTATAACGAGTTTTTATTACAAAATGATTCATTTGATAATTTGAATGATTTCCAGTGAGATTTATAAAAAGGTATATTTATTAATGGAGGAAGAGATTTGGATTGGAAAATCATTGACTTTTTAGATGAAATATAAAATTTATTAAATTGGAGAATCTTAACAGTTTTTATATTATAATTTTGACCATTTAAAATAGGCATACAAATTGTTACCCACCCGTTTTTGACCTTTAAAACATGTACAGCAGTGGTTCTGAAAGTATTTTTCTCGTGCACCCCCTTGCTTTTCTCAGGCACCCCCTGAGCATTATATTGCATTGAAATAGATTGAAGAGATACAATTAGAATATATTTGGTTACTATGATTTGAGAATTAAATATGCAAATTGAAAAAGTAAGGAAAATGATTGTTTTATTTACATAATGTAAAATTATTTTTTTAGGTAAGGAAAATTAAAATCCATTAGAAATTAAGAATATAGGACAGAAGGAATAAAAGTTACAGGCGCGCAAAACGAGAAATCCCACACTAAAAGATATAAAAAATTATCGAAAGCCAAACTGATAATTAGGTGTTTATATCAGAAAATACGTATATTTTTATAACTACCTCATATCGCAACATTTGGAGGAAAATATACTTCATGTATATTCTGCATGATATTAATAGTAAGAACCAAGCTTATAAACAACAGCCATCTCATGCACCCCCTGTAAACAATCCATGCCTCAAAGGGGTGTCGCGCACCCCCGTTTGAGAACCACTGATATAGAGTCAAATTAGCCGCTGGTTTTGAGCTTTAAAATGAACTTTCAAATAATTAAGCTCCTAATTTTTACCCACAAAGTTAGGAGTCAAATTACATTAAAATAGAGAGGAATATTTGTAAGACAACATTTTTCCGTTAAAAACAAGAAGAATATTTTATTCACAGAAGAGAAAAATAATTTGAGAACTTATGATTAGGGTTGAGACAATATGCACTGCATATTATGCAGTGTATGCACATAAAAATTTAGTGCATATTCGCTTGAAATATGCATTTCCATAAACTGCATATGCATTTTATAAAACGCATATGCATTTTATAAAACGCATATGCATTTATAAAACGCATATGCAAAATATATGCATTTATAAAACGCATATACAAAATATATGCAGAAAATAATTTTAATTAAAAAAAATTAAACGTATATCAGTTAAGTAGACATTATAGATTTCCATCTATTTCTCGAAATAGGCTGTTACTAAGAAGCCCATGTATTTTTCACCAAATATTTTTTTTATTAATTGTAGAAATAATAAAACACTGAGATGTAGAATGAAAGTTAATATCTTTGAATTGTCAATTTTTATATATTGAAACACTTCTTATAAAGTCTGCTTCCAAGTACATTAACAAGTCATAAATAAGAAGTATCTTTTATACAGGTAAAGCTCGTACAGCGCCTGATCTTTAAATGGTCACCCACTAAAAAAGATCAAAATTATCCTTTCTTCTGACCATGCAAATCCTACAATGGCCCCTCAAATAATATTATTTATAATTTAACAAATATTTTATTAGTTTACCTAGTATCTAGTCAAACATTGATTATATTCAGAGGTAATACAATTTAAAACCAACACTTAACTTATTGTTTTTTCAGTAATTTTATCTTGTTAACCTTTTCCTCCAAGTTTTCTTTGATTAGAAAAGTTCTATAGAAATTAAAAAGAGGTGTAACTATTCTAAATTATATAGTAATATATTTTTCATTTATTTACACAAAAAAAATATTAGGATAGTAAATTAGTTATTTTTATTTTGTTTTTGGTTTAATTAACGAAATATACCATCAATGAAAACTCCCAATTACAATTGGCCTTATTTCAAAGAAATTAGAACATATAAAGCTAACCTGAACGCATATCGTTGAGCATATAACGCTAACCTGAACGCATAAAAAGAATATTTTAAGCATAAAAGAATAAATTTTTAAGGCATAAAATGCATATATATATAAAGCATAAAAGCCTAATTTTCATAAAGAATATTGTCACAACCCTAGTGATCACTTTTGAGATTGAGCCTCGCGCCTCAATTTGCTCTATTGTTGCTGGAATTACTGAGAATGTTAAATCTATGAACGCAAGATATATTTTCATTATTTCTATGCTCTGTAGAAGTTTTCTCTCTGATAAATATTTGGAATATTAAGAAGTAGAGTTCAACCAAGTTCCCACCTCGTTATAAACTAACCTATAATATTTAATTTTCAGAAGTAGAATAAAAATCTAGCTCGTGTTCATATTCGCCTGATGTTTATCATTTATTTATGTAGAAGTTTATCATTTGAACATCATTAATCAATTTATTTAATAAACACTTTTTATATGTATATTAAATAGAAATTTCATGTGCAAATAGAAAATGCATATGCAAAATAAAAAATGCATATGCATTTTCTATTTGCATATGGAATTTCTATTTGCATATGCATTTCAAGATTTGCATATGCATTTCAAGATTTGCATATGCTTTTTCTATATGCATATGCATTTTTTCACCAATATGCAAGATATGCAAAGTCACAACCCTACTTATGATTGATGTCGTAAGGACTGATAACACCTGGAAGGAATGAACTCTATCGCCCAAAGGCCTCTCCTTGCTGAAGGCATTCCCTCTGGATCGCAAGAGCCATTCGCTGTTGGAACCAGGCAAACTCCCTTGAATCATTCATTGTCTCAACAAAGCGTCTACCTATGGACTTCATGATTAAGGAGGTCGAACTACCGTACGCTCCTGTGGTCTCTATAGCTATTGGCTCAAAGATGTAAGCATCACCATCGGCAGAGTACTTATGACGTTTACGGTTCTCTTCAGCACAGGCAGCTGATCCGGCCTCAACCGCTGAATCATTGAGGTGCCTCAGGGAAAATGTGTCGACACCTTTCCCATCCATGTAATTCCACAAATTAATACCATCTGGGCGTTTACCATCCTCCCTGTCAAGCCCAGGAGGCTCTAACAATGAAGGGAGTCCTGCTCTCTGCAAAGCCCGTTTTACAACATCATTCATTGCTGCATGTCTTGGGTGACGCCCAGAACTGTACCTACAAGACAGGCCATGCAGTCCTCTGACAACCATCCCACTACCAAAGCGGCAAGAATGAGGTTTACAAACTCTAAGAGCAATGGCTACCCTCAGGACTTCTGGATCAAGCTGTGTGCCCATGCAATGACGGTATGGGAATCGCATTCAACCACACTCCAGTGTCCCTACGAGATATGGAAAACAGTCATGTTTTCGCCATCTAATCAGCTCTTTTTCTGGACCATCAGGTCTAGATCTTCTTTCCTCCTTAAAATCTTCGCAGGATTATTTATGTCATTTAAATTCGCTACCCAATAATGAGAAACTATCCTTATGAACCACCCTGACATTAGGAAGCACTGCCTGGAACAATATGTCAAAATAGCCCCTGGTTTTGACCTATAAAATGAGAGAGTCAAACTATAGTTCCTGGTTTTGAACTCTAAATAAATAGTCAAACTACTTTCGGTTATGACCTTTAAAATGGATAGTAAACTTAGCTCCTTTATTTGACTTTCAAAAGTAGAGTCAAACTAGCTACTGGTTTTGACCTTTAAAAATAGAGAGTCAAATTAGCTGTTTGTTTTAACCTTTAAATAAGTAAGTCAAACAAGCTCCTGGTTTTGACCTTGACCTCTCTTTCTCTGTGTCTAGACTAGGGACATTTGAAAATATTTTGATGCAAAAAATTGCATCAAAATTAGCTTTCGAATCATATATTTGACCTAAACTTCCTCAGCCAATATATGATATAACGTCCATTTAAATTAACCTAATTTACATAGGGCCAATTGACCTTTTTATTATATATCACCTTATTGTGATAATATTTAACTTAAAAAGCTTATTAAGGAGATATACCAATATACAATGAGAGAGAGAGAGAGAGAGTTCAAAATATTATAACTAATGAATAGGCATAAATGTCACTCAATCTAGATAGGAACAACTGGTATCCTAGATACTGACTTGCTACCTGCTGGCCTACTTAGTATCAAGGTAGAGAGAAGTCGATTTTGGATGTCTTTTTTTCTAAAGTCAAGTTTCGATTTGGATCACGTATATAATATACGTAGGCACAATCGTTGTCAAAAAGTCTTCCCATAGCTACTTCCTAGAGTGAATATTCAGGATATGGAGTTGTACCCTAAATCAATATGCTATATTATATATGCAGAACATTCAACCGAGTACTAGCTTGCTCATGTGAAAATAGACCCAAAATAAGCACCTTTTAAAAGGAATGCTTGTACATTTTAGGAAGTTTTTGCTCATAGCCTTATATACTCTACTTTAATTTCCTGTACATATTTTTTTTTTATTTTGACAAGCTTAGCCTGATCATTTATGCATATGTTTGTATAGATGCAATCTATCTGACAATTGTATTCATAATTAATTAAATACCACCTGGCATTAAACAATAATTTATCAAAATAAAATAAATAAAATTATCGAATGGTTCCACATTTTCGATCATGAAAATTAATTTAACTTTTATTATATTTAGTATCCATGATACCTGCAGGTATCATGGATACCAATTAAAATAACGAGGATCTAAATTATATGCATAGTCAGTGATAAAAATTTCATTAAATTTACTTCCAAGTTCATCCAGATTTTTTTCGAAAATAGGTCAATTGCACAACCAACACCCCTAATTATTTGGGTCACACAATTGACCCAGAGGAAAGGAATGACTCAAAAGTATTTAGTAACTATACCCGAGAACTAACTGGTCAGACAGGTGTAACTCATACCTGTGTATTCATTCATCTGGAATTGAAGAGTGAAAAACTTGACTCTAAGCTCCATATTACTAATAGTGTATTCATAAGTATTTAATATTCATAAGTATTTTCTATTCCCAGAGCATATGGAATTTATGGTGGGGCCATAAAAGATTAAGAGGGTTCTCCTTTAATCTTTTATGTTCCCACCTTAACTTTTTCCTTTGGTAGCTATATACATTACTAAATTAAGTTTTTTTTATTAATATGAATAATTTTGATCTTAAAGATTATAAAAAAATGGTTGTTTCGGAATTGCTTCTCCGAAATAAAACAGCGCTATGGACTGAATTTTTATTTAGTGATCTGAGAAAGATACAAGAAGGCACTCCGAGCAACTGATGCTAATTAGTCATAAATATGGTCAATTGATGTTCACTTATTCATGAAACAATACTCACAACAGGTAATTTGACGTATAGAAAATGGAACTTAGTAGTCGAGAGATACAAGCAATTTACCAGATCTTCTTAAACATATGGATATATATATAATATATAGGTATATGTGAAAAGAAAAAATATTACAACTTAATTACACAGAGGTATATCCTAAAACAGGTGTAATATAATAATTCATCACACAGACACGAAAAATAATTCCGTCAAACTAACTTAATTATAAAGAGGTTACATTGTTCGAACAATGTGGCACACATGAATGAGACTTCAAATTGAAGTGCCAAAGTAAAGAAAATGGAAAGTTCAGCCATAGCTATGCTATAAAACTACGACTAAAGATTATAGCAACCTAATTGCAAGGGACTTCAGAAGAGAAGAAGTACAAAAAAATGGATGGTAAGAAAAATTCAATACAACAGCAAGCTATAAATAAGCTAATACCTATTTCATGAAATGGAATTCAGAAGAGAGAAAGTACAAAAAGGTTCAGAATAGATATTGCTAATTTATTGTGACCATAACAAATAGGAAAGAAAGAAATCTAATTAGAAAAAGGATTTCACTAACAAAACAGTAATAAAAATAACAGATCTAACACCTCGCACATCTCACAAATTCAACGGACTACTTCCTTATTTGATATCAAAGATTCGTGAAATTACTTGGCAGTTCTACATGTTATTACTCAAGTATTTCATTTTGAATCGCCTATTGAGTGGCTAAAACACTGCTTTCCAGCACAGTGGTGTAAAAATTAAAGAACAGCTAATTCTAATTTGGAAACGAAAGAGAAAATCCTGAATAGAAAAGCAATGCGTCTGTGAAATAAGATACAAATAATATTCCACTAGGGATGAACTCTCACGGTGAAGAACATTTATACAATATCTATTTACAGTCAATACAAATAATATTCCACTAGGGATGAACTCTTACAGTGAAGAACATTCATACAATATCTATTTACAGTCAATACAAATAATATTCCACTAGGGATGAACTCTTACGGTGAAGAACATTCATACAATATATATTTACAGCCAATACAAATAATATTCCACTAGGGATGAACTCTTACGGTGAAGAACATTCATACAATATATATTTACAGCCAATACAAATAATATTTCACTAGGGATGAACTAGTGACGTATTCGTCCACCTCGTCCATGTTGAGGGTTAAAATATAGTTTTTCAGTATATCATGTTAAAAAAATTTGACAAGATAAATTGCTTAAATATAATGAAATGCGTGCATTCGTGACATCTGTTCAAGCGATGCACATTAGGTTTGGTAGTCCTGATGTCACGAATCTGTCCAATCGACTGTGATAAGGACCCACAGTACCTTCAGGGTGCATGTCCTGACGGGGTAGCTACGCTGTTTGGTAGGCACTGCCCAACATCGTACTGTATCGTACGATCACCTGAATTGAATTGTATAAATTATTCTGAGGGGCAGAGTTGCCTAGTGGCACCATTTCTTACTAATTAGATGCTTTGGTAACAGAAACTTTTGCCATGGGAAATAAATATTAGCCAAGAAAAGTAGGTATTTACTAAGTTACTATGCCCTGATGATGACTAAAAATGGACAATTTGATATTATATGGACCCACTATAAAGCGCCGTACACACGTAGGGTTTTTTTAGTTTTTCCACCAGACTTTTTGTTAAGCTCCTCCTATTTTTCCCACGAGAATATAAGTAAAAACGATTTAATTATTTCTCATTTCAGTTGGTATCCATGATACCTGCAGGTATCATGGATACCAACTTTGTATTTAACATGTTATACTCATTTTCTGCAATAGTTATTTGCAGTATGTTTTTTTTTTCAATTTAGCGAAGATTGTCTAGTAGGTATTTATATCATATGTAGGATGATTATTTTCAAAATGATATAATTCCTAGATGCCGCCAAACTTTATAAAGGGAATGAATGAAGCTTTCCTCTAATAACAGTCCCTACCTTTCTGTATCTAGGATACATCTCTACTATCCGTATCAGTGCTACCACGTTACGTAAGTATCCCCTTTGACATTGAGGCAGCAGGTAGCCCTCACACCTGAATAGCCTGACGCTACTTAAGGGCAGGCACTAGGACGGTCACTACAGTGTTGGTCTAGCTTTGACAGAAGTGCTTTAATTAACAATCACAGGTGAATATACCTACTCAAAAGTAAAGCTATTAACTGATTTCGATTCAATATAGGCTTAATAAGAGTCGGATACCAATCTTTTTAATTATTCGTACAATATTAACAAAACAGTTTTTATCCCAATCGTGTCGTTTGATGTTAGTTAGTTATATTGGTTACCAATTAAAATAATGATTTTAATTATAATTATCATAGATGTTTTTATATATTGAATACTAAAATGCTGAGCTCAAATCCTAAACACCTTTAACTATGAGTTCAAATTACCTTTTGAAAATATAAACATTATCTTCAAAATATATCAACCCAATTTTAAAAATGATCTAAACATCGGGTCTTTTTCTGCAGAATGGCTCGTGGATTATTCTTGTTGGTCGCCCTCCTAGCGGTGACTTACACTCTCGCTAAGCCTCAGTTCTTCAGGGTGAGACATGAAACATCTAAAACAGAAACATTGAGTCAATGAACATTGTACCTAGGTAGCAAAGTTTCTCGGGACAGCAGTGCTACCTAGGCAGCTGAATATCCAAATCAGGTTTTTAGATTATGTATTTAATTATTATATAACAAATTTTCTATTCGTAATCTAAATAGCTACAATACAAAATACATATTTTCTGTTTTAAAAATGGAAAACAGAAACTATGAATCCCGACTAAAACGACTTTATATAACACACAATTTTATATAGTATAATATTTGTATAGGTACCTTATTATCAGCTAGCGGCTAGTTTTTGAAAATAATATCAGTATAACACTATCAGCGTAATCGTTTCGTCAGCATATTGATTGTGTCTCTTTGTGACTTCGTTCATGGAGCCACTTTCCTTTTTGACTGCTTCTTTCAATCCCTTATATTTAGTATCCTTTTGACATTAACAATATGGCCTTTGGTTCCGATTCACACGTTAAACCCATTACTAAATTGAATTAACATTTTATGCTTGAAATTTATATGATTCCTATAACATTTACTGTAACTAAAAGTTGTTATCTTCCCTTTCCCATCAAGACGAGATTAGCCGACAGCGATGAAGACGACAGCTTCGAAGCAAGATCTTCAAGCAGAAGTGATGGTAATGTCCTTGTGATGACGTAAACTTTGCTAAATCTGTTAGTATAAACTTCAGGTAGAAAATGTAACTAAGTTCTCCCCAACAGAAAGTGATGATATCAGCAGAGAGATTTCTATCCGTGGATTCGGTAATTTTGGCCGCAGTTTCTCCAGCGCCAGAGCCAATGTCGGAATTCCTCTTCCTAGAGCTACAAGCTGGCACAATGGATCATCCGGACACAAGTCCAAAGCTCAGGTTAAAGCTGTAGAAGAGCCCGAAGCTCCTAGATCCCTCTACTCTACTCCAACAGAGACCTGCGAACCTATCATCAAGTACAATGTGGTCAAAGACCAGATCTTCGTACCCCAACTGAGAGAAGTTACCAAGACTGAATACCTCCCCACCACCGTGTACTCAGAGGTTGTCCAGACATCTGTTGTGACTAAGCCATACAACGTTATCCAGACTGTCACTAGTGTGCAACCTGCTGAAGTTATCATCCAAACTGAGGTGAGAAAGAGTGACCAGACTTTATTTATTGTAAAATTTACACAGAGAAAACAATTTACTCATATCAAATGGGTCATCAATTTATACTTTGAATCAATTTATTACGTGAGTTAGTTGGACTTTATTCATGTTTTCACGTGTGTTAAAACAACTATGACGTGGTGTGTCATCAAACATTAGTTAATTCAATTCATTTTATAGATTGAATCAACTTACTATGAAAGTTAAAAGTTACTTTTTTGAGAATTTTAAAGTATGTTGAATCAACTATGACAGAGTGTATTGTAGTAACTCACAAAGACTGTTAATCCAATGTATATGGTGTATAAATTAACTTACTTTGCGAGTTGGCGCGACTTTTTTTTAAGTTTAGGAGTTAGTCAAAACTACTGTTTTGTTTTAACCCACGTCAATTTAACTACTTTTAGGTAGTACCTGCAACTCACCACGTAGGTAGGCGCAAAACTAACCCATTCATATGAGTCAAAACAAATCAAATTTGATTTGAATCAACTTATCCTTTCTATGTGTGAAGATGCCCACATTTATAGGTTTTTAACTTTGTCTCATCTTTATATATCTGCTTTCATCAATATTTTCAACTGAAATCTTCTCATTATAATCTTACAAAAAAAAACATGGGATTCTCATACCGCACCATCTTCCTGTCAACAGGTCGTCGAAAATCCAGTGTATAGAAAGGAAGTATCCTACTCTACCGTAACTCAATACAAGACAGCTACCAAAGTCAACCAGGTTACCGACACCAAATACCAAGTCGAGACTCAGGTCAACACCGTCACCGATGTCCAGTACAAAACCCAAGTAAAATACACCACTCAGGTAAGCTCTATAATTCTATCACGATGATAGCATTGGTGTGATAAGTAATAAGTACCATGCAATCATCTTTTCAATAATTCCTCCTTAAGACTATGAATTGCAGCAAGTTCAAATATTTAAAAAAAATCCATTTTTCCCATTCGCAGACCGCATACAGAACCAACTACGTTACCAAGAATCAAGTCTCCGTTCAGTACCAGACCAAATTCCAGAACAAGAACGTTTACCAGACCGTCACCAAACAGGTACCAGCCTACCAAACAGTCACTGAGACACAGTATCAACAGGTGACACAACGTGTTAACAACGTTGTGACTCTCGTCGAAACCAAATACCAGAAGCAATACGTGACCCAGACTGTGAGTTCCCAGTACCCTGTATTCAGCACCCTGTACACCACCGTTTTGAGGCCCCAGTACAATACCGTCACTGAAACCGTCCAGGCTCCATGCGGTTACAATTATTAAGCTGTGATATACCTATTCCAAAGCTTCAAATGTTTTCATGGAAAGCATTCGCTCAAATGTCTTCCAAATAGTCTATTTATTTGCTTATCGCAACTAGATCTGAGATCGTCTAGCACTTTGTAAAGTGAACCTCGAATATTAATTTATTTAATTTCCTATTTTGTCCTAATTACGGAAATATTTATTTATCTTATAGCAAAATTGTGAATAAAAGATAAAATATATGCTACTACTTATTTTATCCTTCATTTTTAATGAATAAAAAAACAGTGTTTGGAAATTCGGCCTCTCCCAATTATTAAATTATAATATATTGATTGGTGCACTAATAATTAGTAGGTGAGTGTTCCGGTTGTGCAAGTGATGAGTTGCGAGTGAGAGTAAAAAATATTGCGAGTGGGATTTTCTTTTTTGCCTTCGATTACGTAATTCCCTAACTGTTAAAAATACGTATATCGGGGGGCGTGCCGCCCCCCGAACCCCCCTGCCAGGTCATTAAACAATCATGAAGTGTGCAGTACAACAAACTAGCGGATACAGTGAACTGCATTAACGGATTCATGTCACAAAGTTCTATAAGATTTATGTATCTTGAAGTGTGCATTTTAATATTATACCATGAGAATACTATTAGAGTATGCTAACCACACTCAAATAATATAAATGTGACCCACAGGTGGTGACCACGTACGATTCACATTAACTAGTCTAAAATATCAATTTTAGAAATTCCCATTCGCATTTCAAAATACTCACTCACAATATCTCTTTTTGACTGTCACTCGCACTTTTATACTCGCACTCGCAGTTCTACACTCGCACTCGCAGTTTTACACTCGCACTCGCATTTTTTGACTCAATACTCGCTACTTGCAGATCGGTGCACCTCTTAGTAGGTACAGGAAGTAATAATTCTTCACATATAAGATTGGGGGAATAGCTATGTCGGATTCCCTGTATATGTGAGGGTAAATGATTATTTTATTTATCGAGTGATTGGATGTTTGAAATTTTCTCGTGAATTTCCTAATATATATTGTGTGTATGACGTTGCTTGAGAGCTACTCTAAAAAATACAGTTTACGTCTTAGTCAGAACAATTGCGACTAATTAGTCTTAATGAGATAGCAGAAGTATTGTATTGGTGACCAGAATTAGGCATACACCTAATTAAGTACTGGTGACCAGAATTAGGAGTATATGAGTCATGTTGCATATTAGATCGAATAACTCCTACTTCAGTACCTACTGGTAACCAAAATTAGCTATGTATTCGACAGTAGAACTCATCAATAATGAAATATCATGATTAGTAGATTCGGGAGTCATGAACTCGTGAATATGTACTGAACATATTTCACTGTAGTGAACAGTGAAATGGCATGTAGTACACTGTGTAGTTCTATACTCCTCTATAATGAAGTCATGTGTAGTGAACTATCCCGATTTTTTGCTGTCCTGAGAAACGAACGTACGCTGTATAATGGATTTATTTTAAAAAGAAAGAAACTATTATGTGCAGTCTGCCAAGAAAAGTCCAGCTATCTATTCATCTCTCAAATCTTCCATAATGAACAAGTTGAAGTTCACTATAAAGAAGTTAAAATTTACTGTAGTATTACCTATCAAAGATATTATATTACAATATGATACATTGCTCCCGCAAATTTTTGTTTCAAAACTGTTTTTGTTGTACTACTTTAGAAATATACTATAGTATTAGTTTATAGTATCCAAATTAAGTCATGGTACCAAATCTGAAATAGATTTAGATCTAGATTATTCTTTTCCTCTTTCTATGAAGCTATATTGCATAAACGGAAAACAGTTTGAATGTTTATGCTGGTTTATGAATATTGAATAGACAATTTCTTTTTGAAATTAATTTATTTCAAGTTAATGTCCAAATAAAAATCATCAGTTCAAATATCAGCTATTCCAAAACAAGTGTCCCGAAACACATGTGGCAGACGCAAAAGCAGTAAATAAAAGTTTATGCTTAATCATAATCCAGAAAGTTTTCTGCCGTGTGTCAAAGGAGTCTATTGCGTTCTATTGTTATTTTATGAATTTATCTCTATCAATTATCACCAGTTTTAAGCTTTTAATTTTCTTAATAAGGTTTTTATAAATATTTATTAAATAGTTAGGTATACCAATCACTGCAAAACATTACTGCTTAGGTATAGTATAGCCCGAGTTAAGTCTATAACAGGTGGGTTTTATTGTTTACACTTTCACTATTTTAGTTTTAAGATCTTCTATTTTGTTTTCTGTTATCAGCGACAGCAACTGAGCAAAATCCTTCATTTAATACTTATAAAGTTATAGGTACATCGTACATTTAAAAGTAAGAGGTTTACAGAAAATGTTAATGTCCCCATTCCACTCTGGAAAAAGTGGTCTTTTCTGATGACTGATGGATTAATTACTCTGTTGGAGTTTACTCAGTTTAGCTTACCTTAAAATACAGTAATAAATTAATGGGAACTGTATAATCAATAACCTGCAGCATTTAGCCTCCAAAATTCCCAGTCTGCTGTCTGCTGAAACTGGTCAAGGACTCAAGACTAAAGTGTTCGTAGAGATCTCTTATTCTGTTTGTAGCAAAATTATTGTAAATATAGAAATTAATTCAAAATTGTTCGGAGATATTATCCCAAACAAATATCTCGCATATTCTGCAGACTGGCAAAATTCATCTGTTAGTGTTAGGTTAGACCGTTAGAGTAAGGTATTTTCCAGAGTGGAATAATTACTCATTTCAGATTGACTAGTAACTCTGTTAGGAATTTAGAATGAACAAAAATTACTCATTTTAACCCTAAAAAATGCAGAAATCAGTAAATTATTTCATAAATTTCAACTCCGCAGTGCAAACTAATGTAAAATAGGTCATTTATGCTTCACAATTGGGCTTGTAGCCTTGTTGTGATGATAAACATCACTAATGGGAATGCATGAAGTTAGGAGTAACTCTGTTAGAATTTATGTTTTCCAGTCTGGGGTATTTTCTAGAGCCAGATTATATTTGGAAATTGGTGGTAAATTACAATGATATATTGGGACTTGACTTGGCCAGTCTGCAGAATGTGTCTCTTCTCCCGCAGAGATTTTAATTTGAGAGACAGTTACTCTCTGACCAGTCTGTATTTCGTGGTAAATTCCACCGACATGTCGGTGGAATTTTCAACCCTTCGAATATAATATTCTGGCAAAGTCGGTGGATTTTTAGCTGTTTATTCCTATGTTACCATTAATTTTTGGTGGAAATATGGGTAAAATGCTGGTGGATCAGCCAAATTACTGGAAATTTATGGTGGATTTTTTCAGCTTTTTCAAAAAGTCAGTGGAATTTTTTGCACCAAATACAGACTGGCTCTCTGACTCTCCGTAGCTGATTCACCAGTCTGCAGAATGTGTCTCTTCTCCCGCAGAGATTTTAATTTGAGAGACAGTTACTCTCTGACTCTCAGTAGCAGATTCAGAATCTCCCGCAGATAAATTAATGGTAAGATAGGAATTAATTCAAAATCTCCCGCAGCTAAATTAATGGTAACATAGGAATTAATTCAAGATCTCCCGCAGAGATCTCAAATTTCTAAAATTCAATCAAAAACTCCCGCAGAGAGTCTTGGAAAAATGTTCCATATTCTGCAGACTGGCTGATTCAGAGTCTCCCGCAGCTAAATTAATGGTAACATAGGAATTAATTCAAAATATCCCGCAGCTAAATTAATGGTAACATAGGAATTAATTCAAGATCTCCCGCAGAGATCTCCAATTTCTAAAAATTCAATCAAAAACTCCCGCAGAGAGTCTTGGAAAAATGTTCCATATTCTGCAGACTGGGGACTAGGGAGATATTCTATTTCTGTAATCCAGTTTGTATTTGGTGCACTGAACTCCTCAGGCTCTGACTTTTTCAAAAATCTGAGAAATAGCTGCCAACAATTTTCATCAATTTGTCTAGTCCTGAGTCCTCCAACATTTTTCCAGTTTCTCCTCCAAAAATTAATGTTAATATAGGAATTAATAGCAAAATATCCTCCGGACCGACATTGCAGGAATTTTTTTATTAGAGAAATTGAATATCTCCCGAGATATCATTAGAATTAACCACCAAATACAATCTGGTCTGTAATAAAAAAATGCCTGCAATGTCGGAGGATATTTAGCTGTTAATTCCTATAGGTATTACCATTAATTTTGGGAGGAGAAACTGGAAAAATGTTGGAGGACTAGACAATCACAAATTGATGAAAATTGTTGGAGCTATTTCTCAGATTTTTGAAAAAGTCAGAGCCTGAGGAGTTCAGTGCACCAAATACAAACTGGTTCCAGTTTTCCAGAATGGCCCCCAGTCTATATTTGGTCACTGGTGCACCAAATACAGACTGGATTTAGTGCACAAAATCTCATTGACTTTTTCTCAAAAGGCTGATAAAATTCCAGCTAATAAATTATGTCTAAACTTGCCATTTCAATGGTGAGTGATATACCAACTGTGACCCCAGTCTGCAGTACATGGGACATTTTTAACATTTTCTGTGCGAACAATCCTTAATTTCCTCCTATGTTTACATGTATTTTACTGAGAACAGAAGATAAAATAGAGAATTTCTTAGAGAACACTTTATACCAGTTCCTTCAGTCTGCCATGTTTCAAAGTGTGGTAGCCTGGTAGGAAAGTAGTCAGTTTAGTGTGAAATTGGAT
>CANNZV010000975.1:0-193483 GCA_947561585.1 Caprella mutica
CACTGTGATGATGTACTATCAGAGAAAAGAGTCACAGTGATGATGTACTATCAGAAAGAGTCACTGTGATGATGTACTATCAGAAAGAGTCACTGTGATGATGTACTATCAGAGAAAAGAGTCACTGTGATGATGTACTATCAGAGAAAAGAGTCACTGTGATGATGTACTATCAGAGAAAGGAGTCACAGTGATGATGTACTATCAGAGAAAAGAGTCACTGTGGTGATGTACTATAAGAGAAAAGAGTCACTGTGATGATGTACTATCAGAGAAAAGAGTCACTGTGATGATGTACTATCAGAGAAAAGAGTCACAGTGATGATGTACTATCAGAGAAAAGAGTCAATGTGGTGATGTACTATAAGAGAAAAGAGTCACTGTGATGATGTACTATCAGAGAAAAGAGTCACTGTGATCATGTATAATCAGAGAAAAGAGTCACTGTGGCGATGTACTATCAGAGAAAAGAGTCACTGTGATGATGTACTATCAGAAAGAGTCACTGTGATGATGTACTATCAGAGAAAAGAGTCACTGTGATGATGTACTATCAGAGAAAAGAGTCACTGTGATGATGTACTATCAGAGAAAAGAGTCACTGTGATGGTGTACTATCAGAGAAAAGAGTCTCTGTGATGATTTACTATCAGAGAAAAGAGTCCCTGTGATGATGTACTATCTGAGAAAAGAGTCACTGTGATGATATACTATCAGAGAAAAGAGTCCCTGTGATGATGTACTATCAGAGAAAAGGGACACTGTGATGAAGTACTATCAGAGAAAAGAGTCACTGTGATGATGTACTATCAGAGAAAAGAGTCACTGTGATGATGTACTATCAGAGAAAAGAGTCACAGTGATGATGTACTATCAGAGAAAAGAGTCACTGTGCTGATGTACTATAAGAGAAAAGAGTCACTGTGATGGTGTACTATCAGAGAAAAGAGTCTCTGTGATGATTTACTATCAGAGAAAAGAGTCCCTGTGATGATGTACTATCAGAGAAAAGAGTCACTGTGATGATGTATAATCAGAGAAAAGAGTCACTGTGGCGATGTACTATCAGAGAAAAGAGTCACTGTGATGATGTACTATCAGAAAGAGTCACTGTGATGATGTACTATCAGAGAAAAGAGTCACAGTGATGATGTACTATCAGAAAGAGTCACTGTGATGATGTACTATCAGAAAGAGTCACTGTGATGATGTACTATCAGAGAAAAGAGTCACTGTGATGATGTACTATCAGAGAAAAGAGTCACTGTGATGATGTACTATCAGAGAAAGGAGTCACAGTGATGATGTACTATCAGAGAAAAGAGTCACTGTGGTGATGTACTATAAGAGAAAAGAGTCACTGTGATGATGTACTATCAGAGAAAAGAGTCACTGTGATGATGTACTATCAGAGAAAAGAGTCACAGTGATGATGTACTATCAGAGAAAAGAGTCAATGTGGTGATGTACTATAAGAGAAAAGAGTCACTGTGATGATGTACTATCAGAGAAAAGAGTCACTGTGATCATGTATAATCAGAGAAAAGAGTCACTGTGGCGATGTACTATCAGAGAAAAGAGTCACTGTGATGATGTACTATCAGAAAGAGTCACTGTGATGATGTACTATCAGAGAAAAGAGTCACTGTGATGATGTACTATCAGAGAAAAGAGTCACTGTGATGATGTACTATCAGAGAAAAGAGTCACTGTGATGGTGTACTATCAGAGAAAAGAGTCTCTGTGATGATTTACTATCAGAGAAAAGAGTCCCTGTGATGATGTACTATCTGAGAAAAGAGTCACTGTGATGATATACTATCAGAGAAAAGAGTCCCTGTGATGATGTACTATCAGAGAAAAGGGACACTGTGATGAAGTACTCTCAGAGAAAAGAGTCACTGTGATGATGTACTATCAGAGAAAAGAGTCACTGTGATGATGTACTATCAGAGAAAAGAGTCACTGTGATGATGTACTATCAGAGAAAAGAGTCACTGTGATGATGTATTATCAGAGAAAAGAGTCACTGTGATGATGTACTATCAGAGGAAAGAGTCACTGTGACGATGTACTATCAGAGAAAAGAGTCCCTGTGATGATGAACTGTTAGAGAAAAGAGTCACTGTGATGATGTACTATCAGTGAAAAGAGTCACTGTGATGATGTACTATCAGAGAAAAGAGTCACTGTGAAGATGTACTATCTGAGAAATGAGTCACTGTAATGATGTACTATTGGAGAAAAGAGTCACTGTGATGATGTACTATCAGAGAAAAGAGTCACTGTGATGATATACTATCAGAGAAAAGAATCCCTGTGATGATGTTCTATCAGAGAAAAGGGTCACTGTGATGAAGTACTATCAGAGAAAAGAGTCACTGTGATGATGTACTATCAGAGAAAAGAGTCACTGTGATGATGTACTATCAGAGAAAAGAGTCACTGTGATGATGTACTATCAGAGGAAAGAGTCACAGTGATGATGTACTATCAGAGAAAAGAGTCAATGTGGTGATGTACTATAAGAGGAAAGAGTCACTGTGATGATGTACTATCAGAGGAAAGTCACTGTGATGATGTACTAACAGAGAAAAGAGTCACTGTGATGATGTACTATCAGAGAAAAGAGTCACTGTGATGATGTACTATTGGAGAAAAGAGTCACTGTGATGATGTACTATCAGAGAAAAGAGTCACTGTGATGATGTACTATCAGAGAAAAGAGTCACTGTGATGATGTACTATCAGAGGAAAGAGTCACAGTGATGATGTACTATCAGAGAAAAGAGTCACAGTGATGATGTACTATCAGAGAAAAGAGTCACTATGATGATGTACTATCAGAGAAAAGAGTCACTGTGATGATGTACTATCAGAGGAAAGAGTCACAGTGATGATGTACTATCAGAGAAAAGAGTCACTGTGATGATGTACTATCAGAGGAAAGAGTCACATTGATGATGTACTATCAGAGAAAAGAGTCACAGTGATGATGTACTATCAGAGAAAAGAGTCACTGTGGTGATGTACTATAAGAGAAAAGAGTCACTGTGATGATGTACTATCAGAGAAAAGAGTCACTGTGATGATGTACTATCAGAGAAAAGAGTCACTGTGATGATTTACTATCAGAGAAAAGAGTCACAGTGATGATGTACTATCAGAGAAAAGAGTCACTGTGGTGATGTACTATAAGAGAAAAGAGTCACTGTGATGATGTACTATCAGAGAAAAGAGTCAATGTGATGATGTATAATCAGAAAAATGAGTCACTGTGGCGATGTACTATCAGAGAAAAGAGTCACTGTGATGATGTACTATCAGAAAGAGTCACTGTGATGATGTACTATCAGAGAAAAGAGTCACTGTGATGATGTACTATCAGAGAAAAGAGTCACTGTGATGATGTACTATCAGAGAAAAGAGTCACTGTGATGGTGTACTATCAGAGAAAAGAGTCCCTGTGATGATTTACTATCAGAGAAAAGAATCCCTGTGATGATGTACTATCTGAGAAAAGAGTCACTGTGGTGGTGTACTATAAGAGAAAAGAGTCACTGTGATGATGTACTATCAGAGAAAAGAGTCACTGTGATGATGTATAATCAGAGAAAAGAGTCACTTTGGCGATGTACTATCAGAGAAAAGAGTCACTGTGATGATGTACTATCTGAGAAAAGAGTCACTGTGATGATATACTATCAGAGAAAAGAGTCACTGTGATGATGTACTATCAGAGAGAAGAGTCACTGTGATGATGTACTATCAGAGAAAAGAGTCACTGTGATGGTGTACTATCAGAGAAAAGAGTCCCTGTGATGATTTACTATCAGAGAAAAGAGTCCCTGTGATGATGTACTATCTGAGAAAAGAGTCACTGTGATGATATACTATCAGAGAAAAGAGTCCCTGTGATGATGTACTATCAGAGAAAAGGGTCACTGTGATGAAGTACTATCAGAGAAAAGAGTCACTGTGATGATGTACTATCAGAGAAAAGAGTCACTGTGATGATGTACTATCAGAGAAAAGAGTCACTGTGATGGTGTACTATCAGAGAAAAGAGTCACTGTGATGATGTACTATCAGAGGAAAGAGTCACAGTGATGATGTACTATCAGAGAATAGAGTCACTGTGATGATGTACTATCAGAGGAAAGAGTCACATTGATGATGTACTATCAGAGAAAGGAGTCACAGTGATGATGTACTATCAGAGAAAAGAGTCACTGTGGTGATGTACTATAAGAGAAAAGAGTCACTGTGATGATGTACTATCAGAGAAAAGAGTCACTGTGATGATGTACTATCTGAGAAAAGAGTCACTGTGATGATATACTATCAGAGAAAAGAGTCCCTGTGATGATGTACTATCAGAGAAAAGGGTCACTGTGATGAAGTACTATCAGAGAAAAGAGTCACTGTGATGATGTACTATCAGAGAAAAGAGTCACTGTGATGATGTACTATCAGAGAAAAGAGTCACTGTGATGATGTACTATCAGAGAAAAGAGTCACTGTGATGATGTACTATCAGAGAAAAGAGTCACTGTGATGATTTACTATCAGAGGAAAGAGTCACTGTGACGATGTACTATCAGAGAAAAAGAGTCCCTGTGATGATGAACTGTTAGAGAAAAGAGTCACTGTGATGATGTACTATCAGTGAAAAGAGTCACGGTGATGATGTACTATCAGAGAAAAGAGTCACTGTGAAGATGTACTATCAGAGAAATGAGTCACTGTAATGATGTACTATTGGAGAAAAGAGTCACTGTGATGATGTACTATCAGAGAAAAGAGTCACTGTGATGATATACTATCAGAGAAAAGAGTCCCTGTGATGATGTTCTATCAGAGAAAAGGGTCACTGTGATGAAGTACTATCAGAGAAAAGAGTCACTGTGATGATGTACTATCAGAGAAAAGAGTCACTGTGATGATGTACTATCAGAGAAAAGATTCACTGTGATGATGTACTATCAGAGGAAAGAGTCACAGTGATGATGTACTATCAGAGAAAAGAGTGAATGTGGTGATGTACTATAAGAGAAAAGAGTCACTGTGATGATGTACTATCAGAGAAAAGAGTCACTGTGATGATGTACTATCAGAGAAAAGAGTCACTGTGATGATGTACTATCAGAGAAAAGAGTCACTGTGATGATGTACTATTGGAGAAAAGAGTCACTGTGATGATGTACTATCAGAGAAAAGAGTCACTGTGATGATGTACTATCAGAGAAAAGAGTCACTGTGATGATGTACTATCAGAGGAAAGAGTCACAGTGATGATGTACTATCAGAGAAAAGAGTCACAGTGATGATGTACTATCAGAGAAAAGAGTCACTATGATGACGTACTATCAGAGAAAAGAGTCACTGTGATGATGTACTATCAGAGGAAAGAGTCACAGTGATGATGTACTATCAGAGAAAAGAGTCACTGTGATGATGTACTATCAGAGGAAAGAGTCACATTGATGATGTACTATCAGAGAAAAGAGTCACAGTGATGATGTACTATCAGAGAAAAGAGTCACTGTGGTGATGTACTATAAGAGAAAAGAGTCACTGTGATGATGTACTATCAGAGAAAAGAGTCACTGTGATGATGTACTATCAGAGAAAAGAGTCACTGTGATGATTTACTATCAGAGAAAAGAGTCACAGTGATGATGTACTATCAGAGAAAAGAGTCACTGTGGTGATGTACTATAAGAGAAAAGAGTCACTGTGATGATGTACTATCAGAGAAAAGAGTCACTGTGATGATGTATAATCAGAGAAATGAGTCACTGTGGCGATGTACTATCAGAGAAAAGAGTCACTGTGATGATGTACTATCAGAAAGAGTCACTGTGATGATGTACTATCAGAGAAAAGAGTCACTGTGATGATGTACTATCAGAGAAAAGAGTCACTGTGATGATGTACTATCAGAGAAAAGAGTCACTGTGATGGTGTACTATCAGAGAAAAGAGTCCCTGTGATGATTTACTATCAGAGAAAAGAATCCCTGTGATGATGTACTATCTGAGAAAAGAGTCACTGTGATGATATACTATCAGAGAAAAGAGTCCCTGTGATGATGTACTATCAGAGAAAAGGGTCACTGTGATGAAGTACTATCAGAGAAAAGAGTACCTGTGATGATGTTCTATCAGTGAAAAGAGTCACTGTGATGATGTACTATCAGAGAAAAGAGTCACTGTGAAGATGTACTATCTGAGAAATGAGTCACTGTAATGATGTACTATTGGAGAAAAGAGTCACTGTGATGATGTACTATCAGAGAAAAGAGTCACTGTGATGATATACTATCAGAGAAAAGAGTCCCTGTGATGATGTTCTATCAGAGAATAGGGTCACTGTGATGAAGTACTATCAGAGAAAAGAGTCACTGTGATGATGTACTATCAGAGAAAAGAGTCACTGTGATGATGTACTATCAGAGAAAAGAGTCACTGTGATGATGTACTATCAGAGGAAAGAGTCACAGTGATGATGTACTATCAGAGAAAAGAGTCACAGTGATGATGTACTATCAGAGAAAAGAGTCACTGTGGTGATGTTCTATAAGAGAAAAGAGTCACTGTGATGATGTACTATCAGAGAAAAGAGTCACTGTGATGATGTATAATCAGAGAAAAGAGTCACTTTGGCGATGTACTATCAGAGAAAAGAGTCACTGTGATGATGTACTATCAGAAAGAGTCACTGTGATGATGTACTATCAGAGAAAAGAGTCACTGTGATGATGTACTATCAGAGAAAAGAGTCACTGTGATGATGTACTATCAGAGAAAAGAGTCACTATGATGGTGTACTATCAGAGAAAAGAGTCCCTGTGATGATGTACTATCAGAGGAAAGAGTCACGGTGATGATGTTCTATCAGAGAGAAGAGTCACTGTGATGATGTACTATTCGAGGAAAGAGTCACTGTGATGATTTACTATCAGAGAAAAGAGTCACAGTGATGATGAACTATCGGAGAAAAGAGTCACTGTGGTGATGTACTATAAGAGAAAAGAGTCACTGTGATTATGTACTATCAGAGAAAAGAGTCACTGTGATGATGTATAATCAGAGAAAAGAGTCACTTTGGCGATGTACTATCAGAGAAAAGAGTCACTGTGATGATGTACTATCAGAAAGAGTCAATGTGATGATGTACTATCAGAGAAAAGAGTCACTGTGATGATGTACTATCAGAGAAAAGAGTCACTGTGATGATGTACTATCAGAGAAAAGAGTCACTATGATGGTGTACTATCAGAGAAAAGAGTCCCTGTGATGATTTACTATCAGAGAAAAGAGTCCCTGTGATGATGTACTATCTGAGAAAAGAGTCACTGTGATGATATACTATCAGAGAAAAGAGTCCCTGTGATGATGTACTATCAGAGAAAAGGGTCACTGTGATGAAGTACTATCAGAGAAAAGAGTCACGGTGATGATGTACTATCAGAGAAAAGAGTCACTGTGATGATGTACTATCAGAGAAAAGAGTCACTGTGATGGTGTACTATCATAGAAAAGAGTCACTGTGATGATGTACTATCAGAGGAAAGAGTCACAGTGATGATGTACTATCAGAGAATAGAGTCACTGTGATGATGTACTATCAGAGGAAAGAGTCACATTGATGATGTACTATCAGAGAAAAGAGTCACAGTGATGATGTACTATCAGAGAAAAGAGTCACTGTGGTGATGTACTATAAGAGAAAAGAGTCACTATGATGATGTACTATCAGAGAAAAGAGTCACTGTGATGATGTACTATCAGAGAAAAGAGTCACAGTGATGATGTACTATCAGAGAAAAGAGTCACTGTGCTGATGTACTATAAGAGAAAAGAGTCACTGTGATGGTGTACTATCAGAGAAAAGAGTCTCTGTGATGATTTACTATCAGAGAAAAGAGTCCCTGTGATGATGTACTATCAGAGAAAAGAGTCACTGTGATGATGTATAATCAGAGAAAAGAGTCACTGTGGCGATGTTCTATCAGATAAAAGAGTCACTGTGATGATGTACTATCAGAAAGAGTCACTGTGATGATGTACTATCAGAGAAAAGAGTCACAGTGATGATGTACTATCAGAAAGAGTCACTGTGATGATGTACTATCAGAAAGAGTCACTGTGATGATGTACTATCAGAGAAAAGAGTCACTGTGATGATGTACTATCAGAGAAAAGAGTCACTGTGATGATGTACTATCAGAGAAAGGAGTCACAGTGATGATGTACTATCAGAGAAAAGAGTCACTGTGGTGATGTACTATAAGAGAAAAGAGTCACTGTGATGATGTACTATCAGAGAAAAGAGTCACTGTGATGATGTACTATCAGAGAAAAGAGTCACAGTGATGATGTACTATCAGAGAAAAGAGTCAATGTGGTGATGTACTATAAGAGAAAAGAGTCACTGTGATGATGTACTATCAGAGAAAAGAGTCACTGTGATCATGTATAATCAGAGAAAAGAGTCACTGTGGCGATGTACTATCAGAGAAAAGAGTCACTGTGATGATGTACTATCAGAAAGAGTCACTGTGATGATGTACTATCAGAGAAAAGAGTCACTGTGATGATGTACTATCAGAGAAAAGAGTCACTGTGATGATGTACTATCAGAGAAAAGAGTCACTGTGATGGTGTACTATCAGAGAAAAGAGTCTCTGTGATGATTTACTATCAGAGAAAAGAGTCCCTGTGATGATGTACTATCTGAGAAAAGAGTCACTGTGATGATATACTATCAGAGAAAAGAGTCCCTGTGATGATGTACTATCAGAGAAAAGGGTCACTGTGATGAAGTACTATCAGAGAAAAGAGTCACGGTGATGATGTACTATCAGAGAAAAGAGTCACTGTGATGATGTACTATCAGAGAAAAGAGTCACTGTGATGGTGTACTATCATAGAAAAGAGTCACTGTGATGATGTACTATCAGAGGAAAGAGTCACAGTGATGATGTACTATCAGAGAATAGAGTCACTGTGATGATGTACTATCAGAGGAAAGAGTCACATTGATGATGTACTATCAGAGAAAAGAGTCACAGTGATGATGTACTATCAGAGAAAAGAGTCACTGTGGTGATGTACTATAAGAGAAAAGAGTCACTATGATGATGTACTATCAGAGAAAAGAGTCACTGTGATGATGTACTATCAGAGAAAAGAGTCACAGTGATGATGTACTATCAGAGAAAAGAGTCACTGTGCTGATGTACTATAAGAGAAAAGAGTCACTGTGATGGTGTACTATCAGAGAAAAGAGTCTCTGTGATGATTTACTATCAGAGAAAAGAGTCCCTGTGATGATGTACTATCAGAGAAAAGAGTCACTGTGATGATGTATAATCAGAGAAAAGAGTCACTGTGGCGATGTTCTATCAGATAAAAGAGTCACTGTGATGATGTACTATCAGAAAGAGTCACTGTGATGATGTACTATCAGAGAAAAGAGTCACAGTGATGATGTACTATCAGAAAGAGTCACTGTGATGATGTACTATCAGAAAGAGTCACTGTGATGATGTACTATCAGAGAAAAGAGTCACTGTGATGATGTACTATCAGAGAAAAGAGTCACTGTGATGATGTACTATCAGAGAAAGGAGTCACAGTGATGATGTACTATCAGAGAAAAGAGTCACTGTGGTGATGTACTATAAGAGAAAAGAGTCACTGTGATGATGTACTATCAGAGAAAAGAGTCACTGTGATGATGTACTATCAGAGAAAAGAGTCACAGTGATGATGTACTATCAGAGAAAAGAGTCAATGTGGTGATGTACTATAAGAGAAAAGAGTCACTGTGATGATGTACTATCAGAGAAAAGAGTCACTGTGATCATGTATAATCAGAGAAAAGAGTCACTGTGGCGATGTACTATCAGAGAAAAGAGTCACTGTGATGATGTACTATCAGAAAGAGTCACTGTGATGATGTACTATCAGAGAAAAGAGTCACTGTGATGATGTACTATCAGAGAAAAGAGTCACTGTGATGATGTACTATCAGAGAAAAGAGTCACTGTGATGGTGTACTATCAGAGAAAAGAGTCTCTGTGATGATTTACTATCAGAGAAAAGAGTCCCTGTGATGATGTACTATCTGAGAAAAGAGTCACTGTGATGATATACTATCAGAGAAAAGAGTCCCTGTGATGATGTACTATCAGAGAAAAGGGACACTGTGATGAAGTACTATCAGAGAAAAGAGTCACTGTGATGATGTACTATCAGAGAAAAGAGTCACTGTGATGATGTACTATCAGAGAAAAGAGTCACAGTGATGATGTACTATCAGAGAAAAGAGTCACTGTGCTGATGTACTATAAGAGAAAAGAGTCACTGTGATGGTGTACTATCAGAGAAAAGAGTCTCTGTGATGATTTACTATCAGAGAAAAGAGTCCCTGTGATGATGTACTATCAGAGAAAAGAGTCACTGTGATGATGTATAATCAGAGAAAAGAGTCACTGTGGCGATGTACTATCAGAGAAAAGAGTCACTGTGATGATGTACTATCAGAAAGAGTCACTGTGATGATGTACTATCAGAGAAAAGAGTCACAGTGATGATGTACTATCAGAAAGAGTCACTGTGATGATGTACTATCAGAAAGAGTCACTGTGATGATGTACTATCAGAGAAAAGAGTCACTGTGATGATGTACTATCAGAGAAAAGAGTCACTGTGATGATGTACTATCAGAGAAAGGAGTCACAGTGATGATGTACTATCAGAGAAAAGAGTCACTGTGGTGATGTACTATAAGAGAAAAGAGTCACTGTGATGATGTACTATCAGAGAAAAGAGTCACTGTGATGATGTACTATCAGAGAAAAGAGTCACAGTGATGATGTACTATCAGAGAAAAGAGTCAATGTGGTGATGTACTATAAGAGAAAAGAGTCACTGTGATGATGTACTATCAGAGAAAAGAGTCACTGTGATCATGTATAATCAGAGAAAAGAGTCACTGTGGCGATGTACTATCAGAGAAAAGAGTCACTGTGATGATGTACTATCAGAAAGAGTCACTGTGATGATGTACTATCAGAGAAAAGAGTCACTGTGATGATGTACTATCAGAGAAAAGAGTCACTGTGATGATGTACTATCAGAGAAAAGAGTCACTGTGATGGTGTACTATCAGAGAAAAGAGTCTCTGTGATGATTTACTATCAGAGAAAAGAGTCCCTGTGATGATGTACTATCTGAGAAAAGAGTCACTGTGATGATATACTATCAGAGAAAAGAGTCCCTGTGATGATGTACTATCAGAGAAAAGGGACACTGTGATGAAGTACTCTCAGAGAAAAGAGTCACTGTGATGATGTACTATCAGAGAAAAGAGTCACTGTGATGATGTACTATCAGAGAAAAGAGTCACTGTGATGATGTACTATCAGAGAAAAGAGTCACTGTGATGATGTATTATCAGAGAAAAGAGTCACTGTGATGATGTACTATCAGAGGAAAGAGTCACTGTGACGATGTACTATCAGAGAAAAGAGTCCCTGTGATGATGAACTGTTAGAGAAAAGAGTCACTGTGATGATGTACTATCAGTGAAAAGAGTCACTGTGATGATGTACTATCAGAGAAAAGAGTCACTGTGAAGATGTACTATCTGAGAAATGAGTCACTGTAATGATGTACTATTGGAGAAAAGAGTCACTGTGATGATGTACTATCAGAGAAAAGAGTCACTGTGATGATATACTATCAGAGAAAAGAATCCCTGTGATGATGTTCTATCAGAGAAAAGGGTCACTGTGATGAAGTACTATCAGAGAAAAGAGTCACTGTGATGATGTACTATCAGAGAAAAGAGTCACTGTGATGATGTACTATCAGAGAAAAGAGTCACTGTGATGATGTACTATCAGAGGAAAGAGTCACAGTGATGATGTACTATCAGAGAAAAGAGTCAATGTGGTGATGTACTATAAGAGGAAAGAGTCACTGTGATGATGTACTATCAGAGGAAAGTCACTGTGATGATGTACTAACAGAGAAAAGAGTCACTGTGATGATGTACTATCAGAGAAAAGAGTCACTGTGATGATGTACTATTGGAGAAAAGAGTCACTGTGATGATGTACTATCAGAGAAAAGAGTCACTGTGATGATGTACTATCAGAGAAAAGAGTCACTGTGATGATGTACTATCAGAGGAAAGAGTCACAGTGATGATGTACTATCAGAGAAAAGAGTCACAGTGATGATGTACTATCAGAGAAAAGAGTCACTATGATGATGTACTATCAGAGAAAAGAGTCACTGTGATGATGTACTATCAGAGGAAAGAGTCACAGTGATGATGTACTATCAGAGAAAAGAGTCACTGTGATGATGTACTATCAGAGGAAAGAGTCACATTGATGATGTACTATCAGAGAAAAGAGTCACAGTGATGATGTACTATCAGAGAAAAGAGTCACTGTGGTGATGTACTATAAGAGAAAAGAGTCACTGTGATGATGTACTATCAGAGAAAAGAGTCACTGTGATGATGTACTATCAGAGAAAAGAGTCACTGTGATGATTTACTATCAGAGAAAAGAGTCACAGTGATGATGTACTATCAGAGAAAAGAGTCACTGTGGTGATGTACTATAAGAGAAAAGAGTCACTGTGATGATGTACTATCAGAGAAAAGAGTCACTGTGATGATGTATAATCAGAGAAATTAGTCACTGTGGCGATGTACTATCAGAGAAAAGAGTCACTGTGATGATGTACTATCAGAAAGAGTCACTGTGATGATGTACTATCAGAGAAAAGAGTCACTGTGATGATGTACTATCAGAGAAAAGAGTCACTGTGATGATGTACTATCAGACAAAAGAGTCACTGTGATGGTGTACTATCAGAGAAAAGAGTCCCTGTGATGATTTACTATCAGAGAAAAGAATCCCTGTGATGATGTACTATCTGAGAAAAGAGTCACTGTGGTGATGTACTATAAGAGAAAAGAGTCACTGTGATGATGTACTATCAGAGAAAAGAGTCACTGTGATGATGTACCATCAGAGAAAAGAGTCACTGTGATGATGTACTATCAGAGAAAAGAGTCACTGTGATGATGTACTGTCAGAGAAAAGAGTCACTGTGATGATGTACTATCAGAGAAAAGAGTCACTGTGATGATGTACTATCAGAGAAAAGAGTCACTGTGATGATGTACTATCAGAGAAAAGAGTCACTGTGATGATGTTCTATCAGAGAAAAGATTCACTGTGATGATGTACTATCAGAGAAAAGAGTCACTGTGATGATGTACTATCAGAGAAAAGAGTCACTGTGATGATGTACTATCAGAGAAAAGAGCCACTGTGATGATGTACTATCAGAGAAAAGAGTCACTGTGATGATGTACTATCAGAGAAAAGAGTCACTGTGATGATGTACTATCAGAGAAAAGAGTCACTGTGATGATGTACTATCAGAGAAAAGAGTCACTGTGATGATGTTCTATCAGAGAAAAGAGTCACTGTGATGATGTACTATCAGAGAAAAGAGTCACTGTGATGATGTACTACCAGAGAAAAGAGTCACTGTGATGATGTACTATCAGAGAAAAGAGTCACTGTGATGATGTACTATCAGAGAAAAGAGTCACTGTGATGATGTACTATCAGAGAAAAGAGTCACTGTGATGATGTACTATCAGAGAAAAGAGTCACTGTGATGATGTACTATCAGAGAAAAGAGTCACTGTGATGATGTACTATAAGAGAAAAGAGTCACTGTGATGATGTACTATCAGAGAAAAGAGTCACTGTGATGATGTACTATCAGAGAAAAGAGTCACTGTGATGATGTACTATCAGAGAAAAGAGTCACTGTGATGATGTACTATCAGAGAAAAGAGTCACTGTGATGATGTACTATCAGAGAAAAGAGTCACTGTGATGATGTACTTTAAGAGAAAAGAGTCACTGTGATGATGTACTATCAGAGAAAAGAGTCACTGTGATGATGTACTATCAGAGAAAAGAGTCACTGTTATGATGTGCTATCAGAGAAAAGAGTCACTGTGATGATGTACTATCAGAGAAAAGAGTCACTGTGATGATGTACTATCAGAGAAAAGAGTCACTTTGATGATGTACTATCAGAGAAAAGAGTCACTGTGATGATGTACTATCAGAGAAAAGAGTCACTGTGATGATGTACTTTAAGAGAAAAGAGTCACTGTGATGATGTACTACCAGAGAAAAGAGTCACTGTGATGATGTACTACCAGAGAAAAGAGTCACTGTGATGATGTACTACCAGAGAAAAGAGTCACTGTGATGATGTACTATAAGAGAAAAGAGTCACTGTGATGATGTACTTTAAGAGGAAAGAGTCACTGTGATGATGTACTACCAGAGAAAAGAGTCACTGTGATGATGTACTATCAGAGAAAAGAGTCACTGTGATGATGTACTTTAAGAGAAAAGAGTCACTGTGATGATGTACTATCAGAGAAAAGAGTCACTGTGATGATGTACTATCAGAGAAAAGAGTCATTGTGATGATGTACTATCAGAGAAAAGAGTCACTGTGATGATGTACTATCAGAGAAAAGAGTCACTGTGATGATGTACTTTAAGAGAAAAGAGTCACTGTGATGATGTACTATCAGAGAAAAGAGTCACTGTGATGATGTACTATCAGAGAAAAGAGTCACTGTGATGATGTACTATCAGAGAAAAGAGTCTCTGTGATGATGTACCATCAGAGAAAAGAGTCTCTGTGATGATGAAACTGTTAATTTATTCCTATATTCATTTTTTTCGGTAGTACATATTGTTATTTAATTTAGATATTCAATGTAATTTATTTCATTTATATTTAATATTTTACTTGTACTTTCAAAATATTTATTGTTTTGAGATCAGCTTTTGCACTGGCACATTCCAAAATGTTTTTTTTTTCAATCATTTTTCTCTCAACCGTAACCTGAAGTCCTACCTTTTGCAGGTGACATCTGAAGACTTGGAGCAGGTCAACTCTAACGTACAAATGTGAGTGTAGGTATTTAAGTCCCATTAGCTACACCTTCTGTCGTTATTTTCTGTGTATAGAATATTAAAAAGATATATGTACCTAGTTACACACAAGATACAGTCACAGCTTTTGCTACTTTCACTAATAACTATTTTCTAGTTTCTCACTGTTATAAGATCTTACAAATTGATGCTTGTGTACCCAGACCAACTTTAAAGTATCTAAAAACTTTACATTTAGTAAAGTTTCTTTCTTGCACAATATTCATAGTTCTTTAAGTTTACCAATGTACATACAGGGAAACTCCTTAGTTGTGAAGTATTGGCTCCTCCATAACTCGCAGCCACTTCATATCTCAAGTGCACTAGAATTACTTTCTATGACTAAAATCTTAGAAAACTATGGTCCTTTGAAGGATAACTTAACTCAATATATCATTTTCTATAATTTAAACATAACTTTTCATAACTCAGGTCCTTCACTGTTCATTTTTTCTATTCTAGGAACGCCCTGATATCTAGCATAGTCTCCGCTGTAAATAAGAGTAGACATTACATAGAAAACGGACCTTGCATAGAAAACGATGGAGGGGTGACTGCGTCAAATCAGTCGGCTCGCCAATTTACCGTAGTTGAAGGAGTTGCGAGTGGAGAAGTTCTTTCTACCATTTCCACCGAAGGAGTTGTAGTCTATCCTATACGACTGAGAGCTGAAGAAGAAGCTACTTGTCAAGTCACTCCTTCTCAGGTACTTTACTCTTATTAGTAACTAACTTTGGAGAAATGTATATAGTGATAATATTAATAATAAACTTTATTCAGAATTTTTTGAATAAACTTGAACACACATTTTTTCAAAAATATTTTAAGCAATGTTCAGTAAAATGAAGTTGAATGTTTATTACTAGTAATCGTGTTAAAAATGAAATGGTGGTAGTTGAAAAAATTACCACCATTGGTGAAAAGGGTTAAAATAAATTGATTAATTAATCAAAAATTAAACTAACACTGTAAAGAACACACCTCACTCTAAAGTGTAGACACACTATATCTCAGTTGTTTTAAATAGAATATAGTTTGCTGATGTTATTCAATGAAACTATATGTGTTTTTAATATGTTTCAGAACGTTTCACTGTTTGTACTCCAATTACAAAGTACTTCAGAGAAAGAGACTGATCAAAATACTCCCTCCACTTCTAAAGAGTCTCCAGATGGAGGCAGTGAAGCCTCCATGCTAGTACCCTCCACTCTTCTTCCCTCCAAATCCTCCTCTTCTGTGATTCTTAGCGCAAAGAGTCACGTGATGTGTGTGGTAGCGTTACGACAAATGCAGTAAGTTACAGACTGTGTACAAGTTACAGGGGGTCAGGTCAATTCATTCTCGGTTATTCAATTCCCGGTCATTGGTAGCTTTTTACTGATAAAGTAGTGGAGTCCTCACACCTATAGCCAGCATTACCGCCACACAAGGCTTCCCCCCGGACACGCAGGCTTGAAACTCCACTGCCGTGAGTCGTGAGTGCTGAGGCTAGATCGAGACCAGGTGGTGGAGATGTGAACTGGGTCGGATGTGTGCGTGGAAAGTGTGTGTTGCTGTGTGTTGCTGTGTGTTGCTGTAGTGTGTTGCTGTAGTGTGTGTTTTCTCTGGTGCATCACATCCCCCCGTTCCCAGTAGAGCTACCCACCACCTGTCAATGAGGGGGCAACTCCAGTTGGACCAGTCCAGAGGTTCTCCTGTGAAAGGGTGTTTAGGTCTGCAGTACAGTTGAAGAGATGTTTGGTGTCGTGTGATACAGAGTGGACAGTGTGGTGTTGGCTGTGTGTCGAGAGATATCTTGTGTACACTCTGAAAAAATCCCTGACTCATCGCTTGAGTCAAGGCAGTTAAAAATCATAATTTGAGTCTGTTTTTCTTGATTGACTCTACCTGAGTCAATTTGACTATGAATTAGGAGTCAATATGACTCTTGTTTTTGAGTAAATGTTAGGATGAGTCAAATTGACTCACATTTTTGAGCCTGTTTTAGGACAAATTGGAAACTAAAATTTAGAATCTATTCGACTTCAAGTAAAATAGTATGTCTCTTAATCTTTCCACTTTTCTCTTAAACTCTCTCCAAAATTCTCTCCAAAATAATATTGTAGCATAAGAGAAAATAATATATTTTTAACCATTTACTGATTTTCAATTGATGGGCTCAAAATAACTGTCACAAACTCGCCATTAAAATGGCGAGTTTGGACATGCTTTATTAAATTTCGACTCTTATTTTTTTCTCAGTGTAGTTAGCCGTGGAGAAGTGGTGATTTGTTTGCCCTAAGTTGTGCGAGTTGTCTGTGTGTGTGTTTGGGTAGTGTTTGTTCGTTTGTGTTGATGTCTGGTGGTGTAGCGTTTAGTATTTTGTTGATGTGGTTGTTGCTTAGGTATGTTTGCACTGTGTGTGTTGTTTTCATGTTTTGTTTGATGGAGGCTGGTGGTGTGTTTAGATTGATTGTGTAGTTGTTGTTGTCATTTGATTTTTTATTTTTTTTTTCACCAATGTGTTAATTTTTTTCCCCAGGCATATGTATGTATTTGATTACTATATAAATAGTAGATGGCAATTTGATTCATAAAATATCCTAAGGAATGATCATAAAAAGTTATTGCTATCCTAAGTAAATAGAATAGAATTGACCGGGGATCAAATTACTGGGAATGAAATGACTGGGAACTAAATGGCGGGAATCAATAGACTGATCACCGTTACAGTAACCGTACATACAGTGTACAGTGCATGTGCAGCTGAAGTTAGTTACAGTAAATTAAAGTGACTGTACTTACAGTTAAATGTACAGTCACTCACAACGGCTTTTTTCTTTTAAAAGCATCTCACCAACTATATCATGAAATAGACTTCAACACCTTAAAGGTCCCCCCCCCCCCAAGTAATTTTTTTATTGCTTGAATCAACGAGGCTAATGTTTCTTATTATTTTACTGCAAACCCCATCAAATTTGGTAGCATATTTTTATTTTTATATGCTTTTAAATATTTTTATAATCCAAACTCTACAAAACCTACTTTACTTCCGACTTACTAATTTTAGTCTGAAGAAGAAGAATGTACACCATTTGTTATGATTGTCAACTAGGTATTTGGTTAAATAAATCTATTTATTATTCGTTTAAAGGTTTAAATTTGGATAAACTTATTATAGAAACGTTTATATACTTTTAGAAACAATTAATATCTTAAAAGAAGGCCAAAAACGCATTGTTTGTTTAAAGATCTAAATTTGAAATCAAAACAAAGAGTGTACAATCTTCTTTCTCAGCGTCAGGTTGGAGATTCGCTCGATTGTTGCTCACAAAGTATTAAAAACTTTAAAAACAAATAATAAAATATATACTGAACCGAATTGCATGCGGTTTGCAGAATAATGATCCTGTTCCTTAGTTCTATAATATTATGTAATAAACTCATTTTTTTCCCGTAGCCTATGGAGAGGACCTTTAAAGTTAGTTAGATTGGGAGATGGTTTGTTCTGGAACAATCTGAAGACTTTAGAATTTTATTATTTAGTTTTACGATATATATATAAATTATATTAGTGGAAACTGGTTTGTTCCTTGGGAACCTAAGTATAGTAACAAAAAGGAGAACTATTGAAAAATTGAAATTATTAAAAAGTTTTTAATTATCTTCAAAATCCAACGTTTCGGATTATTAAATTATATACAATTGTGAAATTTTCTGTAAAATGTGACACTGTTAAAATTTATTTGAAAATGCTTAAAATGAGAAACTTTAGTAAAACATAATAGGCCTTAAAATACACAATAATTCTAATTACATTCAGTTTGTGGGCATCTTCTTGGAGGACTGAGATACTCTGAATCTTAAACATCGATATAATATCACCTCAAAAGTTATTTAAGAATTTTAGCGCATAGTGCGCCACATGTGGTACACAGCTACCTTGCTCAACCGGCATCGTGCGCCACATGTGGTACACAGCTACCTTGCTCAACCGGCATAGTGCGCCACATGTGGTGCACAGCTACCTTGCTCAACCGGCATAGTGCGCCACATGTGGTACACAGCTACCTTGCTCAACCGGCATAGTGCGCCACATGTGGTACACAGCTACCTTGCTCAACCGGCATAGTGCGCCACATGTGGTACACAGCTACCTTGCTCAACCGGCATCGTGCGCCACATGTGGTACACAGCTACCTTGCTCAACCGGCATAGTGCGCCACATGTGGAACACGAGAACACTTTTTGTATATTTTTAAATTTGAAATTTCTCCAACATATATTGAATAAAATATAAGACAAGTGCTATGAAAAATAAGTAATAAAAATTGCAATATATAACTTGTAAAAATATATAACATATTTATGACTAAAAATATCAGAAAAATATGTTAAAAACAAATAAAACAACCGTACACGTATGCAAACAAAACAAAGATGCTGGTTCGGCATTACAGTCATATCCCGAGTTGCAGTAAAAGTTATTTAAAAAAAGTTATTTAATAATTAGAATTCTAAAGCATTGAAATTGTACATAACAACCTAATTCCAACCTAACCAACATTGATGAAGTTATAAAGACTCTAGATTGTGTACCACTAGGATGCTGCATCCTTTAGGATACTGTTGGTGTAGATTATTAATTTGGTTACTTTTTTCAGATGTGAAGAATTTGAAGTGAAGTTCCTCATGACCAAAAACAGAAGAGACGAACAACTCTGAATAGTCAGTCACAACGAATAACTGTAAATTATTCAGAAATGGATTGATTATTCATTTCCAGGTATAAACTTATGTACCATTTATTATCTACAGTAAGTAACAGCTGTAAATTAAAGACAAGTAAGTGCAATGTAGTTACAATCACTATTTACATTATCTAAGTTAATTCTGTCTCTATATCCTTACTATGTATATCTCTTTATTAATCTAAGTAATATTGTAATTAGTTGCTGTAACTAAAATCATTTACTCTAATCTTCTGAAAACTGTTCTACCAAATTATTAGTTAGGTAATAATATTATAAACTAATTACACTCTTTTATTCTCCTTCTTAATCTGTAATGCTAAATGTTATATACTTTTTATGTGAGATACTATATACTTTTTATATATACAGTACAACTCCTCTATAGTGAAGTCCTGTATAGTGAATATACAGCACAACTCCTCTATAGTGAAGTCCTGTATAGTGAATATACAGTACAACTCCTCTATAGTGAAGTCCTGTATAGTGAATATACAGTACAACTCCTCTATAGTGAAGTCCTGTATAGTGAATATACAGTACAACTCCTCTATAGTGAAGTCCTGTATAGTGAATATACAGTACAACTCCTCTATAGTAAAGTCCTGTATAGTGAATATACAGTACAACTCCTCTATAGTGAAGTCCTGTATAGTGAATATACAGTACAACTCCTCTATAGTGAAGTCCTGTATAGTGAATATACAGTACAACTCCTCTATAGTGAAGTCCTATATAGTGAATATACAGCACAACTCCTCTATAGTGAAGTCCTGTATAGTGAATATACAGTACAACTCCTCTATAGTGAAGTCCTGTATAGTGAATATACAGTACAACTCCTCTATAGTGAAGTCCTGTATAGTGAATATACAGTACAACTCCTCTATAGTGAAGTCCTGTATAGTGAATATACAGTACAACTCCTCTATAGTAAGGTCCTGTATAGTGAATATACAGTACAACTCCTCTATAGTGAAGTCCTATATAGTGAATATACAGCACAACTCCTCTATAGTGAAGTCCTGTATAGTGAATATACAGTACAACTCCTCTATAGTGAAGTCCTGTATAGTTAATATACAGTACAACTCCTCTATAGTGAAGTCCTGTATAGTGAATATACAGTACAACTCCTCTATAGTGAAGTCCTGTATAGTGAACCATCCCGATTAGTAGAGTCCTGAGTAATGAAGTACACTGCATAATGGACAGATTTTGTAGTTTGCCATGAAATGGATCAGCAATTTGTCTATCGACTCCTCTACATAGTGAAGTAAGCTCTATATAATGACTAGTTGTAGTTCACTATAGAGGAGTGGTTCTCAAAGTACTTTTCTCGCACACCCCTTGCTTTCCTCAGGCACCCCCTGAGCATTGTATTGCATTGAAATAGATTGAAAAGATACAATTAGAATATATTTGGTTACTATGATTTGATAGTTAAATAGCAAATTGAAAAAGTAAGGAAAATTATAGTTTTATTTTCACAATGTAAATTTTTTTTTAGGTAAGAAAAAACTAGAATCTATTTGAAATTAAAGAAAACAATATAATTTGAGATAATAATGCAGTAGCTATATTGTGTTAAAATATAGGACAGAAGGAATAAAAGTTACAGGCACACAAAACGAGAAATCCCACACTCAAAGATATAATTTTTTTACCGATAGTCACAATGATAATTAGGTGTTTATATCAGAAAATTCGTATACTTTTATAACTACCTCATATCTACCAGTACAACTCCTTTTAATCTTTTAAAATCATAGATCTTAAGAATAACGATATGGTATCGAATACTGTATACCGCATTCTTGCGGTCATATAATATTGTCGGGATATATGAATTTGAAAGCATATTGTCAGCACCCTAATCATAAGTTTTATTTTTGTAGCTACTAGAGGGACAGTAATACCAATATGAAGCAAGGGCTATAGTTTCTCAACAGTTTTGTTCATAGTAAGTAGGGTTGAGGTCCACTAAAGCAGTTCCATTGATGCAAGAAGCCCCTGCGTCAAACCTATCCATAAGGGGGGTACCGATGAGCCAAGCCAAGTCACAGCCACAGGAAAGTGGGTTATCTGAAGGGGGGGGGGGATAAACTGTAAAGACTTTTTCACACATGTCCGTCCGGGACGTCTCTGGTCAGACTCCTCTCAGTGCTTCAGTGTCAGAGAAATAATATATCTTTATTACAATTTCAACAGACACATTCACACAGCACCGCCTCCTCTCAGTGCTGAAATATTGAGAGGAGCCCGACCGTACGGAAAGCTGACATGTGTGACCAAGCCTAAATGGAGGAGCTTTGATATTTACAATTAAGTGAATCGATTAGTAATCTACTCTCACAATTGAGAGTGTTGCAGTTAGCGCACTAACGGTTTATAAAGTATCTATTTTTCAAATGTAACAGCAAAATAATTTAGTTGCGTTGGTTTATAATTGTTACCTTTAATTGAGAACCGATTGACTAGGGGTAAAACCTCTCCAAAAACACTCTGCTGTAACTCAGTGATGGCATTGTCCTGCAGATCTAACCAGTAGCGAGCTGGTGCTGTACCTAGGGACATAGGGAGTGGTTAGAGTGCTGTACCTAGGGACATAGGGAGTGGTTAGAGTGCTGTACCTAGGGACATAGGGAGTGGTTAGAGTGCTGTACCTAGGGACATAGGGAGTGGTTAGAGTGCTGTACCTAGGGACATAGGGAGTGGTTAGAGTGCTGTACCTAGGGACATAGGGAGTGGTTAGAGTGCTGTACCTAGGGACATAGGGAGTGGTTAGAGTGCTGTACTTAGGGACATAGGGAGTGGTTAGAGTGCTTTACCTAGGGACATAGGGAGTGGTTAGAGTGCTTTACCTAGGGACATAGGGAGTGGTTAGAGTGCTGTACCTAGGGACATAGGGAGTGGTTAGAGTGCTGTACCTAGGGACATAGGGAGTGGTTAGAGTGCTGTACCTAGGGACATAGGGAGTGGTTAGAGTGCTGTACCTAGGGACATAGGGAGTGGTTAGAGTGCTGTACCTAGGGACATAGGGAGTGGTTAGAGTGCTGTACCTAGGGACATAGGGAGTGGTTAAGGTACGTTTTACATACAGCGGTTGTTGCGATCATCTCTCAACGATAATCGCCCAGCTATAGCAATGCATTGAAACAGAGCTCAGTGGTAGTCGATTGTTACTAAACAGACAGGTAGGAATGGGATTAGTTAGCGATAAACGCTGGGCGATGATCGCAAAACTCAAAAATATTAAAACTCGAAAAATTGGATTAAAAAATACTTTGATTTTTCTTTAAAAAAAACTCGAAAACCTTCTAATCTTTTCTCTCTTTTTTTTGCCCGAATCCACAATAGGAAAATACGATGAGACTAAATTACAACTAAGTAATGAGTCACTATGATGTGCACCACATTTTTTATTTAATTACTAATATTTAATAAAATAACAGAGGAAGAGCTTCGACACTCTCAGTTGAAGCTGAATTTATTTATTTGCAAGGTTATAAAAAAATCTTACCTTAGTAATACTAGCACAAGAAAATCAATTGATTGAACAAGATGGCACACACATTTCGCTAATAAAAGTCAATTTATTATAACTAAGAAATGCATGACATTAAAGATATATGGTCTCTAAAGGGCCGTACACACGTAGGGTTTTTTAATTCTTTCCACCAGACTTTTTGCTAAGCTCCTCCTACTTTTTCCACGAGAATATAAAAAAAACGATATAATTATTATTTATTTTATTTAGTATCAATGATACCTGCAGGTATAACAACTAAAATAAATAATAATTATATCGTTTTTCTTATATTCTCGTGGAAAAAGTAGGAGGAGCTTAGCAAAAAGTCTGGTGGAAAGACTTAAAAAACCCTACGTGTGTACGGCCCTGTAGGTTATGCTACACTTACTATTGGCAATGGCGGAGTAGAAAGCTCCAGGTTCTATCACCGAAATAGAGTTGTTGTAGAAGCGATGTACTGAGGAGCTGCTGACGATGGGGATGGTACCTGTCTTCAGGTAACTAATTTGGTTGTTGTAACCGTACAGGAACTCTAGAGATGGTAAACCGTCAAAAATGCCTGTAAAAAGAGATTATTTCAGTAAGGTAATTATGTTTTTCCTTCCAATATTGGGACAATGTTGTCCTGAGATACCTTGCTAAATAAATACTTAAGTGCAAATCATTGAATACTGTTTGTTGAATTTGAAGTGTAGTTTATGTATTTATTAAATCGCTGAAAAAGTGTCATTCTTATGTACCTAGAAATTATTTGACAATTAACATGAAGTTGCACCAGACTTGTGATGACGTATTCGATTGGATGAGCTAATTAAACGTGATGTATAAACTTAACAAACTAGTTATTGGGTTGATGTTTAAGAACATTCTATAACGAATTAATACATTCAATATAAGTTAGTACAGAACCTGGGTTTAACTCTACCACAGACGAGGAATGGAAACTGAATTCCATGACCAGATCGCCTTCAACTGGTTTGATGTCAGTCAGGGCAGATATGTCCAAAGCCAGCAACTCTAGTTTAGTTAATCTAGGCAGAACGGCAAAGGGAAACTTGTCTGACTTCAGTCTCGAGTTGTGAAGGTGGAAATGAAAGAGAGTATCTGCATTATCCAGAAGAAATTCCTCCGATACCTCCTCGATTGTGAAGGGTCCAGATTGCAAATCTATTTTCCGGAACGTCACTCCGTTCAAAATGTCCCCCAACTTCAACAAAGACGAAGAGGACGACATTGTGAATGCGAAGAAATCCTTTCGGGTGAAGTTCTGCTGGAAGACATTGGCCAACTCTTCTTCGGATTGAACATCCGTGCAGTCCAAGACTAAACCTTGTTCCGTTTCGTCAAAGTAACATGTACAGGGGGATATATCGTCAGCTACTGGGCACTCCTCTGCCCCGTAACTAAGAGGTACTGCCACAGTTGTAGCGACGATTAGGACTAAGCTAGGTAGGAGTAGTCTCAACATTGTGCCTATTTCAGTCACTATAGGTCTTTATTTATCTCTACCGTCATTTATAGCAACTTATTTAGCCATATGTTCTTTCTCATGGCGCAATGAGATTGTTTGTTTCTATAAATATTTTTCATTGATGAATGCTATGGGTGTTACATAATATTAATTTACATGTTCTCAGTGTGTTAATTCTTTTTAATGTCGATATTGAACCATTGATTACATTATAAAAGATATAAAAGATATAAATTATCGTAAAAGAACGCTATAGCAAATACCTAATTTTAATTTGCAAACATTTATGTTGATAGTGTTACGTAATCAGTGTGATAGGTACCTAATATAACACCTCTGTAATAGTATATCAAAATGAATAGTATATTAATAATACAACAGTATTTTAATATAAAATAGGATTGAAATAAATTATTTGATATTAAAATATTAATAAATATAATACTACTCATTCTGCACCATTACTCTTTATAACTTTTAACATCTGTGATGTAGATGTGGCTGCAACAGTTGTCTTTTGAAGCCAATTGAAAAGTCTAGGAGAATATGTTTTGAAAGTGAAAATTGAATGAATTTATTCTATTAACTTGTAGCATAGTTACATAATATTGATATGATAATTAATTAAGTGCATCATCAGAGCAAAAAATTACCAGGGGGTCAAATTACCGGTAGACAAAATGTCTGTAGACAAAATGCCTAACGTACAAAATATATGAATATTGAAAATAGAAATTGTAAAATAATAATAATGACGTAAAAGAATGTTGCAAAGTGAATAAAAGAATTAACTCCATATTCAAATAAAAGGGCTGAATAGAAATCATTGAAGTGATATCTGTAATGGAATGATTATTCGTAAATAAAAAACAGAATACCTACAGTGTTTTGGAATAAACCTTATCATTGAACATCAAATAATATTTTAAAAATTTATGTAAAACATAAGAAAAATATATTGTACGTCTCAGTTACATCTCATAAAGAATACAGTATTCTTTCCAACAGAACTTCTAATACTATAAAGGTAGTTGAACAAAACAAATATCGGCAGCTTTTTCTGTAACCAGAGTAGTTAATTGCAAGTCAGTACTAACTTATATAAACATTGTAATTACTTAACTTGCTTTAGAACTTCAAAAGCACTTATAAACACCACTATAGAATCATAGATTGAAGATGATTATAGCTATCTAAATGAATAAACAATATTTAAAAAATTAAAATAGAAGATGATTATAGATATCCAATAAAAAAGACAAAATGTAGGAACATTAATTTTTAGAGCGATTTGAAAAATAGAACAAATCACAAAAACAGTGAAATGAAATAAGAGAGTGTTTACACTAAGCACGCTGAGTTACAAATGTTCATATTCAATGTGAAAGTGATTTACAAAACTGTTTGTTTCCACTTGGTCTAACTTATTTTAAATCTTTGTCCACAATTTCCATATTTTAAATAAGTTTAAATGCATTTTAGGCATTTTGTCCGTTAGGCATTTTGTCCATTAGGCATTTTGTCCATTAGGCATTTTGTCCATTAGGCATTTTGTCCATTAGTCATTTTGTCTGTTAGGCATTTTGTCCATTAGTCATTTTGTCCGTTAGGCATTTTGTCCATTAGGCATTTTGTCTGTAGGCATTTTGTCCATTAGTCATTTTTTCCGCGCACGAAATTACCAGGGGGTCAAATTACCAATGGGTCAAATTACCAGGTGGTCAAATTTACCAGGGGGTCAAATTACCAGAGATCAAATTTACAAGGGGGTCAAATTACCAGGGGGTCAATTTACCATGTGGTCAAATTACCATGGGGTCAAATTACCAAGGGTCAAATTTACCATGTGGTCAAATTACCATGGGGTCAAATTACCAGGTGGTCAAATTACCAGGGGGTCAAATAACCAGGGGGTTAAATTACCAGGAGGTCAAATTACCAGAGGTCAAATTACCAGGAGGTCAAATTACCAGGAGGTCAAATTACCAAGGGGGTCAAATTACCAGGGGTTGAATTACCAGGGGGTCAAATTACCAGGGAATTAAATTACCAGTGGATCACATTACCAGGGGGTCAAGTTACCAGGGGTCAAATTACCAGCGGTCAAATTTCCAGGGGGTCAAATTACCAGGGGTTGAATTACCAGGGGTTAAAATTACCAGAAGTTGAATTACCAAGGGGTCAAATTACCAGGGAGTTAAATTACCAGTAGGTCAAATTACCAGGGGTCAAATTACCAGTAGGTCAAATTACCAGGGGTCAAATTACCAGTAGGTCAAATTACCAGGGGGTTAAATCACCATAGAGTAAAATTATCCCTTGTTAAATTACCAGGTGAGTTAATTACCGTGGGTCAAATAACTGGTAAGTCAAATTACCAGGGAGTCAAAATACCGGGGGTAAAATTACTGGGTGTAAAATTACCAGGGGGTTAAATCGTGACCGGAAAATTCGTCCACGGAAAATTCGTCCACGAAACATTCGTCAACAGAATATTCGTCCACGGAAAATTCGTTCACGGAATATTCGTCCACGGAAAATATGCCTTAGCGTTTTTAACACCTGGAGATGTTGTTGGCGTTAATGAAAATTTAAACGATGATGTCAATTGAGTTTACTAACTACTTTGAAGCTACGTACATTGGAACAAAACCGGGAAGACGAAACAAACGCGAAACCCCGTTATTTCCAATTGAATTTTGGAATGTTCAAGAAATAGCATCCTAATATTTGGAAATTAATCGTGCAAAATGAAGAAAGAAGAGTTAACCCAAACTAAAAGAGGAGACATACAGAATGAAAAGCCAAATATCGAGATATTGACCAATAAATATATAGCTAGTATTGCAATGCACTCCAAATGAAACAGAATTTTTTGACTATTATTGCCTATGTTTTGCATTGTTGAAAAAGTTCAGCTATTCAATTTAAATATTTGATAAAGCTATTTTATTTTATTTTTTAATTATAAATGACATATTTATAAATAATATTAGCTACATAGAATAAATTTTTCATCAACAGTTATATAGCTGATGAAAATATGTGTTATTTTCATTTCTCCATGTTTCATGTGACTGCAATTATCTCTTGCATATATTGTTAAGACTCTTTAATGTCTTTCTTTCTATTCCAAATTTAAGAAAATGGATTAATTTACAGTGGAGGAATTTTCCGTGGACTAATTTTCTGTGGACGAATTTTCCTAGCACCGGGTTAAATTACCAGGGAGTCAAATTATCGGGGAGTCAAATTACCAGGGAGTCAAATTACCGTGGATCAAATAAAATGGGAGTCAAATTACCGGGGATCAAATTACCAGGGGTCAAATTAGCAGGGAGTCAAATTACCGTGGATCAAATAACATGGGAGTCAAATTACCGTGGATCAAATAACATGGGAGTCAAATTACCGTGGATCAAATAACATGGGAGTCAAATTACCGGGGATCAAATTACCAGGGGTCAAATTACCGGGGGGTCAAATTACCGGAGGGTCAAATTACCGGGGAGTCAAATTATCAGGGAGTCAAATTACCGTGGGTCAAATAACTGGGGAGTCAAGTTACCGGGGATCAAATTACTAGGGGTCAAATAACCGGGGGGTCAAATTACCAGAGGTCAAAATAAGAAGAGGGGAGAAAATTGCTGGTCACGCGTAATTACGTATCACAATAACTATATTTTCTAGGCATAAGCTGAAAATAAGATAGCAAGAGTAGTTTTTATTTAAAATAAACAATGGTGTTTACATTGTACTCGAGTGAAAAGTTAATTTATCGATTGTTTCGTAGCAAAGATAAGAACTGGTGCCAATATTTGGCCCATTATCTCTTCAGAGTGAGATAAGAAGTAGGTAAGGTAGGTCTAAACCTCAACCATGACTCTGTCAAAACTAGATGTCAAGAAGTCCTTTTCCAGGGCCAAATCCTTGTCTATGCGCATAAGTAACTCAATTGGACATTTACACGCTCTTAAGAGATCTAAATCCTTCCAATCGAAATATTTCACTCGAATCCCCTGCCGAAAAGAGAGTCGCAAAGTCTTGAGAAGTTCTTCGGTGAAACTCAAACAAGTGGAAGGGCGCAAACGGAGGAGAACTAAGAGTTCTGAATGTATTGATGTTTCGGGAGTTAGAAGAGACAAAGTTCAAGGTCTTGAAATTCACGAAACTGAGGAAATTGATCTAAGTCGCAGCAGTCAAATGATATTTGAGAACAGACAGAAAGAAGCACCGTGTTCTGCTGTCATTCATTCAAATCATGATGATGAGGGTCAAAAGCAAGAGAATCCATTTAGGCTCATCAGAGACAAGCCACAGGAGCAAGACCCCTCAAAGTTGGTGAGTGTTTCAGAGGCACTGTGGCTGATACAGGCTATGCTTACATTTTGGGGGCTCAACTTATACGGCTTTACAAGAAACAAGGTGGTAATTGAGAAGAGGAAAATGATTATAAGTATTGCCCAGTTGATTTTGGCAATCTGCGCTCTAACTTACACCGTCTTGTTCTTCCTAACGGAGAATCTTCCAACATGGTTCAAGATTTACACCCTCCCTTACACTTTCACTCACATCTTCGCCGTTGGACAGTACGTATCGGTTCTGATGAAACGAAACGAAGTCCTTCAGTTCATGCAGATTATAGAGAACCTGAATATAAATTACCGCTGTTACTTCCACACGCTGCCAATGATAATGTTCTTGTACAGTGTCCTGTCTCTCCTGATGCTCTTCTTCGTGATGCCGAGAGAAACTTACGGAATCACCTTAGCGTTCATAGCGTCGCTCTTCATACCAGGAGTGGTTGATCTCTTCGTAGCGAGTGTGATGCGCTCTTTCATAGATGCGTACAAAATCATCGAAATTAAGATTAGGAGGATAGATGTTTGGACAGTCAAGAGGACAAAAAGAGTGGCAATGGAACTCAAAAATCTCTACGATATTGTCACTCTATATAATAACGTGAGTCATTGCAAACGTAAGCCGAAAATGATAGTTGAAATTCTATGAAAAATTTGAAATAAAATCTATGTAAAAAATTTGTTACAGGTTTAAGCAATATTTCTAGATGAAATTTGTAATTTGAGTGTATATGTTTGGGTTAGAAACTTATGCTTATTTAATGCAAGCGTTTGTCACTTTTATAACGAACAACGGTGTTTAAAAATTCTTGTTCGGACTTATAACTTTCTGAGGTTTTTTTTTATAACTGAAGAGGTTTTTTATTTGTTAATTTCTCTCCAACAGTTGTTTTCTAAGAATATGTTCGAGAGGCGATTCCTCTTCATGCTACAGCTGCTGGCGCACATTTACGTGGTATCAGCAGTCACTAACTTTGAAGGCTGTTGTATGAAGTTGGTTGCTTATTGTATTATTACTTATGTGGAAATGTTAGTTCGTCTGTATTTCATCTGTGAGAGTGGAGATGGAGTCTGCAGACAGGTAAATAAATAGCTAAACTGTATTTGAAACACTAGGTAAATTTAACCAATATTTCAAGCATCTATACTTCATCAATTTCTATTCTGTTAACAGTGAAAGGTAATACAACCTTAGTTTTACAAATTTAAAACATTAACAGAAATTCTTTAGTTAGCGTAGATGGGACCTTAAATTATGTATGTTGAAGTAAGGAAATTGTTTACATTTACAGTACTACTTGGCTTACAACGCAGTAATTGAAGCTTACTACAAGCATTGGTCTGGTATCATTTTCAATAAAAAGATAAATACGACACGAAGAAAATGCTCTTTTCTCAAGTTGCGGGCACTCATTCACTTCAAACAAATTCTAAAAGAGAAACAGAAAAGAAAAAACACATTTGTTGAAAATGAGGTGGAGCAGAACGGAGAAAACACAAATTATTCAAATGGAGACACTAAATTAAATGTTAGATATACCGAAGCTGGTGAAAGAGCCACTGAACCTGATGAAAGAGCTACTGAACCTGATGAAAGAGCTACTGAACCTGATGAAAGAGCTACTGAACCTGATGAAAGAGCTACTGAACCTGATGAAAGAGCTACTGAACCTGATGAAAGAGCTACTGAACCTGGTGAAAGAGCTACTGAACCTGATGAAAGAGCTACTGAACCTGATGAAAGAGCTACTGAACCTGATGAAAGAGCTACTGAACCTGATGAAAGAGCTACTGAACCTGATGAAAGAGCTACTGAACCTGATGAAAGAGCTACTGAACCTGATGAAAGAGCTACTGAACCTGATGAAGGACCTACCGAACCTGATGAAGGAGCTACCGAACCTGATGAAGGACCTACTGAACCTGATGAAAGAGCTACTGAACCTGATGAAAGAGCTACTGAACCTGATGAAGGACCTACCGAACCTGATGAAAGAGCTACTGAACCTGATGAAAGAGCTAATGAACCTGATGAAAGAGCTACTGAACCTGATGAAAGAGCTACTGAACCTGATGAAAGAGCTAATGAACCTGATGAAAGAGCTACTGAACCTGATGAAAGAGCTACTGAACCTGATGAAGGAGCTACTGAACCTGATGAAAGAGCTACTGAACCTGATGAAAGAGCTACTGAACCTGATGAAAGAGCTACTGAACCTGATGAAAGAGCTACTGAACCTGATGAAAGAGCTAATGAACCTGATGAAAGAGCTACTGAACCTGATGAAAGAGCTACTGAACCTGATGAAAGAGCTACTGAACCTGATGAAAGAGCTACTGAACCTGATGAAAGAGCTAATGAACCTGATGAAAGAGCTACTGAACCTGATGAAAGAGCTACTGAACCTGGTGAAAGAGCTACTGAACCTGATGAAAGAGCTACTGAACCTGATGAAAGAGCTACTGAACCTGGTGAAAGAGCTACTGAACCTGGTGAAAGAGCTACTGAACCTGGTGAAAGAGCTACTGAACCTGGTGAAAGAGCTACTGAACCTGATGAAAGAGCTACTGAACACGATGAAAGAGCTACTGAACCTGATGAAAGAGCTAATGAACCTGATGAAAGAGCTACTGAACCTGATGAAAGAGCTACTGAACCTGGTGAAAGAGCTACTGAACCTGGTGAAAGAGCTACTGAACCTGGTGAAAGAGCTACTGAACCTGATGAAAGAGCTACTGAACCTGGTGAAAGAGCTACTGAACCTGATGAAAGAGCTACTGAACCTGGTGAAAGAGCTACTGAACCTGGTGAAAGAGCTACTGAACCTGGTGAAAGAGCTACTGAACCTGGTGAAAGAGCTACTGAACCTGATGAAAGAGCTACTGAACACGATGAAAGAGCTACTGAACCTGGTGAAAGAGCTACTGAACTTGGTGAAAGAGCTACTGAACCTGATGAAAGAGCTACTGAACACGATGAAAGAGCTACTGAACCTGGTGAAACAGCTACTGAACCTGGTGAAACAGCTACTGAACCTGATGAAGGACCTACCGAACCTGATGAAAGAGCTACTGAACCTGATGAAAGAGCTACTGAACCTGATGAAAGAGCTACTGAACCTGATGAAGGACTTACCGAACCTGATGAAAGAGCTTCCGAACCTGATGAAAGAGCTGCTGAAGCTGATGAAAGAGCTACCGAATCTGATGAAAGAGCTACTGATCCTGATGAAAGAGCTACTGAACCTGATGAAAGAGCTACTGAACCTGATGAAAGAGCTAATGAACCTGATGAAAGAGCTACTGAACCTGATGAAAGAGCTACTGAACCTGATGAAAGAGCTACTGAACCTGATGAAAGAGCTACTGAACCTGATGAAAGAGCTAATGAACCTGATGAAAGAGCTACTGAACCTGATGAAAGAGCTACTGAACCTGGTGAAAGAGCTACTGAACCTGATGAAAGAGCTACTGAACCTGGTGAAAAAGCTACTGAACCTGATGAAAGAGCTACTGAACCTGGTGAAAGAGCTACTGAACCTGGTGAAAGAGCTACTGAACCTGGTGAAAGAGCTACTGAACCTGGTGAAAGAGCTACTGAACCTGGTGAAAGAGCTACTGAACCTGATGAAAGAGCTACTGAACCTGGTGAAAGAGCTACTGAACCTGATGAAAGAGCTACTGAACCTGGTGAAAGAGCTACTGAACCTGGTGAAAGAGCTACTGAACCTGGTGAAAGAGCTACTGAACCTGATGAAAGAGCTACTGAACACGATGAAAGAGCTACTGAACCTGATGAAAGAGCTAATGAACCTGATGAAAGAGCTACTGAACCTGATGAAAGAGCTACTGAACCTGGTGAAAGAGCTACTGAACCTGGTGAAAGAGCTACTGAACCTGGTGAAAGAGCTACTGAACCTGATGAAAGAGCTACTGAACCTGGTGAAAGAGCTACTGAACCTGATGAAAGAGCTACTGAACCTGGTGAAAGAGCTACTGAACCTGGTGAAAGAGCTACTGAACCTGGTGAAAGAGCTACTGAACCTGATGAAAGAGCTACTGAACACGATGAAAGAGCTACTGAACCTGGTGAAAGAGCTACTGAACTTGGTGAAAGAGCTACTGAACCTGATGAAAGAGCTACTGAACACGATGAAAGAGCTACTGAACCTGGTGAAACAGCTACTGAACCTGGTGAAACAGCTACTGAACCTGATGAAGGACCTACCGAACCTGATGAAAGAGCTACTGAACCTGATGAAAGAGCTACTGAACCTGATGAAAGAGCTACTGAACCTGATGAAGGACTTACCGAACCTGATGAAAGAGCTTCCGAACCTGATGAAAGAGCTGCTGAAGCTGATGAAAGAGCTACCGAATCTGATGAAAGAGCTACTGATCCTGATGAAAGAGCTACTGAACCTGATGAAAGAGCTACTGAACCTGATGAAAGAGCTACTGAACTTGATGAAAGAGCTACTGAACCTGATGAAAGAGCTACTGAACCTGATGAAAGAGCTACTGAACTTGATGAAAGAGCTACTGAACCTGATGAAAGAGCTACTGAACCTGATGAAAGAGCTACTGAACCTGATGAAAAAGCTACTGAACCTGATGAAAGAGCTACTGAACCTGATGAAATAGCTACTGAACCTGATGAAGGACTTACCGAACCTGATGAAAGAGCTACCGAACCTGATGAAAGAGCTACTGAACCTGATGAAAGAGCTACCGAACCTGATGAAAGAGCTACTGAACCTGATGAAAGAGCTACTGAACCTGATGAAATAGCTACTGAACCTGATGAAGGACTTACCGAACCTGATGAAAGAGCTACCGAACCTGATGAAAGAGCTACTGAACCTGATGAAAGAGCTACCGAACCTGATGAAAGAGCTACCGAACCTGATGAAAGAGCTTCCAAATATTATGAATTTATTGATAATGTCCAACTTTTCAGTTCGTTCGAGATCGACCTCATATACAGTAAATACCATTAAAATATTAAATTCTAGTAAACCATATTTCTGCAATTGATTTATGTTCTTTCAGATGATACCTACAAAATATATAGTTATATATTTGTGTTTCAGACGAAGTGCATCCTTTGCAAATCCCACGGATAATATTAACGTCTTACGAAGATCCTCAATTGAAAATTTCCATGTTTGAGTTACTAGAGCATGTCCTGGTCCAAACTCCAAACCCAAATGACGCTGATAACAATGAAACGTATTCCATTGAAGAGGACAAACCTGCTGCTGTTAGTTCTAAACTGACTGTTGAAAAAGAAAGAAAACTCTCCTCAGATTTTTCTGTCGAAGAATCACCTCGAGAACCTACACCAAGGAAGCTCGGTAAAAAGAAGAAGAGACAAGAAGTGTCAGACATTTTGGAGCTTCTCATGAGTCGAATGGAGTCGAAGAAAGCAGAAATTGTACTGTGGGGAGTAGGAACGTAAGTATCAATTACTTTTAATAGTTAAAGCATCGTCATTTTGGGTGTTAATCATTTTCCATTTTATTGAAACTCGTTCGCATGAACGAAATAAAATACTTATTTAAAGTAAAAGTGATGTTTTTTGACAGATTGACCTCCAAGACGTACGTGCATGTGCTGAGTGTTGTGGCCACGTATATAGTCATCCTCATTCAAATTTCTCCCAATGGATTACTGTCAGAGACCGATGTCAGTAGCATACATGGCAGTTACGACAGTTGCTTCGCGCGGGGAAACATGTAGTGGACAGGTAGATTTGATGTAGGATAAACATGGGAAGATTATATCTAAATCTTTGTTAATAATAGTTAACGTGTAAAAGACCACCAAATTGAATGTAGAAAAAACAGACGGTCAATAATAATTAGCATGTAATCCGAATCCACCAGACATAACTCTGTAAACCAAGTCAATGCCATCGATAAAGCCAAGAATCTAAAGTCGCCCTTTCTATGTCATGGCCTGTCATAGTTAAGGGAACAGCGTCGGATGCTTCTATTTGCAATATGTTGCACTTAATTGAACATGGATTCACAGAACTGAATTGACGACACTGTGGCATCCATGTGGCAGGTGCGAGATTCATTATATATACTGGATGGTGAAATCATGTACCAGGACCGTATACTGGTTCCACCTACTTTTCGACAACGTGTCCTTCAGTATCTTCACGCAGCTCATTAAGGTATATCTGAGATGGAGCTGCGGGCTCGTGCCATAATATACTGGCCCGGTATGGCATTGAATAATTGTGCAACCCAAGAATCTTGTGTTAAGTATTACAGAAATGCACCTTCAAAGGCAGCCACACCTCCGATAACCTCGTCCATTCCATCTACCACATTCGAGTCTGTATTTGCAGATTTCTTTGATTTTGTGGGTCGTCACTATCCCGTAGTCGGAGACATACTGTCAGCATGGATAGAAGTATACGCATCAAAATCTGGTACGCATGCATCTGGAGCTTCTACACTTATAAGGCATCTCCATAGACTTTTCGATACCTTCAGCGTCCCAGAAGAACTAAATAGTGACGGTGGTCCTGAATTTTCTGCAGGGAGCCCTGCGGAATTCCTGGAACAGTGGGATGTACATCATCGTTTATCCTCAGCTTAATTCCCTCAATCAAATAGTAGAGCATAAGTAGCTGTTAAAAGGGCAAAGCGTCTTCTACTCTCCAACATTGGGCCAAGCAGTCAGGAAAATGACTGATTTCTGCGATCAATGCTACAATTGAGAAATTCCCCGGACCCAGACTGTAACATTTCACCTGCTCAGATAATATTCGGACGCCCCATGCGAGATGAGTTCTCATATGCGAATAGACTAGAAAAGTTTTCTAACCCGAACATACGCCCACTTTTGCGCCAACCTTGGGCTGCAAAGGAAACGGCCCTTCGAACAAGGATGACTCACTCCACTGAATCCCTAAAAGCTCATTCACGTACAATGCGCCCTCTCGAAGTTGGAGAACGTGTTTTCCTGCAAAATCAGACTGACCTGAGCGCTATTTAATAAAAGGGACAAGGCAGGAATAGTAACAGCTAGAAGCTCTTGACCACGATCAATATTTGATTACAGTTGACGGATCGGGACAAATCACTCGAAGGAATAGACTATTCTTGCGTGTTTATACACCAACTAGTAGAACAACAGAAGTCTCTCCAATTTCCTGCAGACTCACGAGAGCATACCAACTCAGGAGAACCTGATGTAGTCGTAAATGAGCCTACATCATCTTCAGAACTAGAGGCCCCTTGCATTAGGACATAACATTATAAGGAGCACACCCTCGAACTCTTTTGTACCTCTAACCGAGGTATCAACTAACCATAGGTCTCGTCGATTCATCAAACCTCCTAAATATTTTGAGCCAGAGACTGGCACAGGGGTCGATTATTAAGTTTGCTAGTCAATTGAGTCGGTAGGCTTCCAAACTGTGGGAGATGTCGTGTCCTATATTAAAAGTATAAGTGTCCTGACTTGAGACAGGTTGTTTATTAGTTGTGTCCGATAACATAATATCAAGCCACGACTGCTTCCTAACTATATAATTTGTGTTTAATTAGCTTCAAAGATGTAATTATTATTATTTGTTATACTTATTATTCAACATATACATGTGATGTAATATGCCATTCATTATATAAATTGGAATAGACTTAATGTCGAGTTATATAGCCAATCATATGCGTAGCATACCAGTACATTCGATTTTATATTTATGTAGGGTTTATTTACGTATTATTTCATTTAGCCATTTGTATGTTTATTGATATTGTTTATATTTGTAATCTAGTCCATTCTATTGCAGATGATGCGTTAACAATGTTAAAAAAATTAAAATCATCAACAACGAGTTTTCTTCAGTCAGTAAACTAAGAATTGCTATCTGCCAAATTTCTAATTCTACCTACAATGTAATATATGAAAAGGTTATTTAAAAATTTCATTGGTCAGGAGAAATATTTTGAATCATTAACCAATGATTAAATTTAAATCATTAAATTGAATATTTTAAATCAATAACTAATTAATAAAGCTAATCTGCAGGGTCACAATTAAAGGCGGGCGAAAAGTAAAGCTCTGTGTCTTGAACAATTTTATAGTGTCAATGAAAACAAACAATATCATTATAAAGCTAAATAGTTGAAGTTTTATATGTGCAGGGACTTGGCAGATATAAATAGACACCAAGAAAAGCAGTTTATTGCACTAAACAAGTAATTTACAAAAACTAAAGAAGAAATTAATGATCACAAATTTAAAAACTAATATTTAGTTGACATTCCCTTTGCATTTTTTAGTGAAAGGACCCTCCTAGGCATTCCAGAGATTAATTTCCTAATATCATCTTGAGGAACTTATTGCCATGTTTCTTGTCTAGAAGTTCAGGTCTTTTCTTTTTGCGTTGGCTCCGGTCTCATACCCCACAGGTCCTCATTTAAGAAGGAAATTCTATTTGTTATTTAAACCCTAGTAACCTAGGGACTGGTCCATGCGCGCCAGTCCTCATTAAAAAATATTAATAATTTTATTTTCAAACCGATTTGGAAGCTGTCTTTCCCTGACTTTTACTTTTCAACATAGTTACATATGATTATACAAAAAATAATGTGATATAATGCAAGATACTCATATTATGATCATTTATTCAAATATACAGGGTGTTTCAATAAAACCGAAATATGTACAACTTTACGTCAGTATATTTCAAAAACTATTAAAGGTACATGTTTCTTTCTGGCATTTTTTTCATTGTTGAATCCTTCTCCATCAACAGTTATATTTTCATCAAATTTTATTAATTTTTGTGAATGTTATAAGGATTCTATTGATGAGTAATGAAAATGGCTTTTAAGCAAATAGTTAGAAAATCTAAGAAATATTTTTTTTTCATCTTCGCTTTTTAATTTTATTCTAAATTAGTTACTATTCTCTTGCGTATACCAATAAATGTGTTAATATCAGATGAAGGTTTTTATAAAGACTAAAATCGGAAAGTCAATTTGTTGAGAATTTATAACAGTTTTAGTGAGGACTGGCGCGCCTGGACCAGTCCCTAGGTTAGTGATCAAACTTTTAATGGCTAGGTTACTAGAGCTAAGAGAATTAAGTTAACTGTAAGAAAGAGCATGCTGTTAGAATGAGATAATTTATATATTAAAGATAAGGAGAATTATGATCAGTATTTTATATTTAAGGATTATACATAAGAATGTATGACGTGAGTCACTACAACATGTATTCTTTGTGTATAAAATTCTAACCTGAAATCAAAAAAAGAGTGTACAATCTTTTTCTTCGGGGTCAGATTAGCTAGCTAGTGTTTCGCACGGAGCACCCGGTACACCGACAGTTGAGTTCCGTGGCCCCGTGGTGTTCGGTATATCTAACATTTAATTTAGTATCTCCATTTAAATATTTTGTGTTTTCTCCGTTCTGCTCCACCTCATTTTCAACAAATGTGTTTTTTCTTTTCTGTTTCTCTTTTAGAATTTGTTTGAAGTGAATGAGTGCCCGCAACTTGAGAAAAGAGCATTTTCTTCGTGTCGTATTTATCTTTTTATTGAAAATGAATTAAATGATATTTACATAAGTCGTATTATTTTGAATCATTTCATATGGATCCAATGTGTAGTGTACATCGTCTGACAAAGACAAATATTTGGTAAAATATGGGTAGATTTTAAAGGTTATAAGTTTCATTAAACAGTTGTTTGAACAGTTGTTGGGATAAAATGAGATTATGAGAATACCTTTTGTAATACTAATTCATTCATAAACCTCTTCAATATTGAACACTGAACAAGCTTCAAATAATTCATATTAAATTTAATTCAATTTGTATGTTCCAATAATTTCGGCATGTCTAAAATACCTACATCCTTATTTTCCATTGTTTGTTCATCTAAAATAGCTACATTCTTATTTTCTATTGGCTACATCCTAACTCATTTACCTCACAGGAGTTCACTATATATGTAGAGGTACTGTAACTAGAAAATTTGTAGCTTATACATATGACCTATCTCGGAACAGAAAATTATTGTAGTTTAGAAGAAGAATAGTATTTATTCACGAAAAGAATATATTCTATTAAAAATATATATTTTCATAACGAAAATGTTTTTTCATTTAATTAAGAAATATTCTTTATTTCAAATATGTTCAAGACTATATTTTTATACAAAACGCATATAGTTACAACTTACAACCATAGTTATTGCAGTATAACAAGGGTCTTTAATTAAGTTAATACAGTAAACTCTGAAAAAAGATTGGCAAATAATATAATTGTCTCGGGGCCCAATTGTCTTGGAGCCCAATTGTCTGGGCCCAATTATCCTGGTGCCCAATTGTCCTGGGCATAATTGTCGGCGGGCCCAATTGTCTTGGGCCCAACTGTCGGTCAACGGTTTCGTACATCACTACTGCACACGCACTGAGCATATGAAAAATTTAAAAGCATACTATGTAAAGAAAATGAAGAACCAAATTGTATGCAGTTTTCGTAGACCCTTGTTTTATAATATATTATGTATTATGTATATATATATAATAAACGGTTCTTATAAGAAAACAATTTATAATATTAAATATTTACGTCCATATTTTGAATGGTGTCCATTATAGCTGCAAGCCAGGATCATTTATTAGTATCATAAATTACAAATGAATAAAAATAAGTCATCCATTTAAGACTTATATTGCCTACATGGCGATTTAAATACATATTCAATTTTGATATAAAAATATTATTATAAAAAATAATTCCCTTCATTATGTCGATCACTTATTATGTTTTCAAATATTTAGTATAGGTAGGTACCTACATATTGTTTTTTCTGTATTTGTAATGCAAATCTATACTAACTAATAGTAAATATTTATAGATTCCTTAATTTAAAAATGTACATTATATTATAGTTAAGAAGAAGAAAAACAACGGATACGAAAAGGAACACTTTGAAAAAAATCCACTTAACGTATTACCTAATTGCTGTACTTCAATCAAATCCGAAATTAATTCACATTGTGTTTCTATTGAAATGTTTATTCTATTTGATTTATTTTAGAAATTTGAATGAAATCTATTCCTTCAGTTTCTTGTATAATAATTAAAGATAAAATATTGTTTCTACCACCTATACAATTGACCCTAAAAATAGCACTTTTTCGGCGTGATAATTTATCTTTGGCATCAGCAGTGCCTGACACGTCAATTGTTTTGATTTTACCAGAGTGTCAAAAATGGTGTGTGGTGCAAGAGAGATGTAGATCATTTTATACCACATTGTTACATAATTGATAAAATTGTTAAGTTTAATTACTTTTAGTAGCAATCTAGATACGTCATGGTAAGTATTGAATAGTTATTTGTACCCATGTGAGGAACTTTTCTAAGGTTGTACCTACCTGTTGTGTTACGTGTAATTTTGTTAAAAAGTTTTTGGGAGAGAATATCCCAAATATCTCCCATATTCTGCAGACTGGAAGACCCCCAAACTTAACCTAACCTTTCAGAAACTTAATTGCGCTATACCTATCTCAAAAACAAAGCATTTGCACAACAAATGGTATTCCTGAAAACTGTTAAAAAAGTGTCAAAATATCGAAAATCGGTGGGGGACCTAGAGCACAAATTTACAGAAATACAGACTGGAGTGTGGCCAGTCTGCAGAATAATTTAGGTTAAGTATGGGGGTCTTTAATTTGATAATTGTTTAATGACGTGGCAGGCCTGCCAAGTAATGAAGCATGTCCAAACTCGCCATTTTAATGGCGAGTCTGTGACGGTTATTTTGAGGCTTGAGCCCTTCAATTGCAAATGGCAAGTTTTATCTTATCTATTTTTCTCCTATGCTACAATGTTATTTTCGCCAATCTGTACTTCGTGGTAAATTCCACCGACATGTCGGTGGAATTTTTTCCCCTTTAAAAATAATATTCTGACAAAGTCAGTGGATTTTTAGCTATTTATTCTTATGTTACCATTAATTTTCGGTGGATAAATTGTGAAAATGTTGGTGGATCAGCCAAATTACTGGAAATTTATGGTGGATTTTTTCAGCTTTTTTGAAAAAGTCGGTGGGATTTCGTGCACCAAACCAGTCTGTACTTCGTGGTAAATTCCACCGACTTGTCGGTGGAATCTTTTCCCTTTGAAAATAATATTCTGGCAAAGTCAGTGGATTTTTAGCTATTTATTCCCATTTTACCATTAATTTTCGGTGGAAAAATGAGCAAAATGTTGGTGGATCAGCCAAATTACTGGAAATTTATGGTGGATTTTTTCAGCTTTTTGAAAAAGTCAGTGGAATTTTGTGCACCAAATACAGACTGGGCACCAAATACAGACTGGGCACCAAATACAGACTGGTAATGTTTTGGAGAGAATTTATGAAAATTTGATCATTTTGGAGAGAATTTGATGAATTTTGGAGAGAGCTGGAGAGACAAATGGTCAGTTTATGAGACATACTATTTTACTTGGACAGGCCAGGTGGCGAGTTTGTGACAGTTATTGTGAGCCCTTTAATTGCAAATTGCGAGAAATATCTAAATTTCTTCTCTGCTAGTCCCAGATTGTATTTGCTGGTAAATTGAAATTCCAATGATATCTCGGGAGATATTCAATTTCTCTAATTTAAAAATTCCTGCAATGTCTGAGGATATTTAGCTATTAATTCCTATATTACCATTAATTTTTGGAGGAGAAACGGGAAAAATGTTGGAGGACTAGACAAATTGATGAAAAATATTGGCAGCTATTTCTCAGATTATTGAAAAAGTCAGAGAAGTTCAGTGCACCAAATACAAACTGGTCTGCTACAATGTTATTTCAGAGAGAATTTATGATAATTTGATCATTTGGAGAGTAATTTGTGATTTTTGGAGAGATAAATAGAGTTTATGAGCCATGCTTATTTACTTGGCTGGCGGGGGGGTTCGGGGATTAGCACGTCTCCCTATACATCTACCTAACAGCTAACTGATAAGTTTTTATTTACACCTCAGACTGAAAGTTTACAATAGCTACCCCATAAAATTTTAATTACAGTTTTCTATGATGAATTTTATTTTCTATTCCAAGTTAAACATCTCAATCAAATAATTAAACTGTGTAGTATAAACATTGGATTCAGGTACCGTCAGTCATAAATTTGATAAAACAATTACATATTAATTTCACTCCATTTATCATAAATTTGTATTCAAATAACCTATATAATAGAATGTACAGTGGTGCGTCGTACTGTGGTGCGCTGCTCAGCTTTTAGATACATATCCAAAAATCTAAAAGGCAGAAAGTCTTGTTTTCTACAAACTTGATGTTATTCCTACCAAAAACTTAATTACACTACATGTAATTATTACATGTAATTATAATATTATTGGAGAGAATTTTGAGATCTTGGACAATTATGGAGAGAAATTTGAAAATCTTTGAAGAGAAATTGTCCCAAATCAAGAATTAAATATCTGGAGACTGATTGTGCATGCTTTGCAGACTGGTGCACAACAAATGTTATTCCTGAAAAAAGTCTTGAAATGGTTCTTTTAAGCTATGTTAAGTGTCAAAATTATTATAAAATATTGAAAATTGTTGGGGGACCTAAAGGCTAAAGCACAAATTTACCTCCAGTCCCAGACTGCAGGAACTGGTGAACTGTTCTCCAAGAAATCCTCTATTTCAGCTATTGTTCTCAGTAAAATACTGTTCAATACATGAAAATATAGGAGAAAATTAAGGATTGTTTACATAGAAAATGTTAAAAATGTCCCATATTCTGCAGACTGGCTCCAGTCTGTATAATATGAGACATTTTTAGCATTTTCTGTGCGAACAATCCTTAATTACCTTCTATTTACATGTAATTTCACTGAGAACTGAAGCCAAAATAGAGGATCTCTTGGAGAACACTTTACTTTACCAGTTCCTGCAGTCTGGATTTACCTGTATTTCATGGTAAATTCCACTAACTTGTCGGTGGAATTTTTTCCCCTCTGAAAATAATATTCTGACAAAGTTGATGGATTTTTAGCTAGGGTCAGTCAAGCAGGCAAATTGCGACACACTAACTAACTGCGATCTGCGGCCTCTAACAACAGAAACATCACAGATTCAAAACACTTGTTAATAACTTAAATTAATAAATTATAGTATACACTGCGCTTCTTTTGATAGCTATGCAACATTTTAATGTAATTTCAGTTCAGAATGTTTTAGACTAAAAACATGGTGACCTTGATCCATTTTCTCATCAAACCACTCTGGAAAAAGTCAAAAAGTGGTCTTTTCTGATGGATTAATCACTTTGTTGGAGTTTAGCACCTTTAAATACAGTAATAAATTAATGGAAACTGTATAATCCACATCACTTTGCCTCTAAACTTCACCAGTTAGCCTTAGGCCTTAACCAGGTTAGCCTAAGGTATTTTCCTAAGGTCATCAAACTGTCGACTTTCCTGCCACACTACCAAACAGAGGATTGTTTGTACGGAAAATGTTAAAAATGTCCCATGTTCTACAGACTGGGGAATTTCTTCTACAGAAATTCTACATTTCAGATTTTGTGCACCAAATTCAGAGTCAAACTGGTGCACCAAAACCCATCCAGATTGTATTTGGTGATAAATTTCCCAGTCGCCAGTCTGTATTTCCAACGACAAGTCAGTGGAATTTTTTCCCTTTTGAAAATAATATTCAGGCAGAGTCTGTGGATTTTTAGCTATTTATTCCTATATTACCATTAATTTTTCATTTTTGTTGGATAAATTGAGAAAATGTTAGTGGATCAGCCAAATTACTGTAAATGTATCGTGGATTTTTATTTTGCTATACTACATTGATAGAGCATTAGCTACTGTGCCAGGTAAAATAGTAGGTATGGCTCATAAACTCTCCAGCTGTCTCCAAAACCCACCAAATTACTCTCCATAATGGCCAAATTATAATAAATTCTCTCCAAAATAACATTGCAGCATAGGAGAAAATTAGATATTTCTCTCCATTTGCAATTGAAGGCCTCAAAATAACTGTCACAAACTAGCCATTAAAATGACGAGAAAGGACATGCTTTACCAGTTGGCTCTTTAGTTGACAGCCTCTCTAACTTTCTATCAATTTGTATTTCTGTGATTCCACTCGTTAACCTGGTTCTTTTTTTCAGCCTTTACGTCTTGATGTACGGCGGGGTTATACTGCCCGTTCAGATCGCGTCAAATGTGTGGATCAGCACCCCACTGAACCATGGATGATGGTGGCCCTTTACAACGGCCACATCAATGTTTGGAGTCTCGACTCAAACAGCATGATCAAATCATTTGAGGTGAGACTATGAACTATTGACCTTTTCATGCCTAACTGTGTTCTAGTGCAATATAAAGGTATCTTTTTGATGAAAATAAGTTATTTAGTGACTATACAGTACAGAAGGTGCAACAGTTTAGACATTTTCATCATAAATGTCCCCTCAGATCCATTTAAAATGACACCAGAGTTCCGTGTTATGCCTGGCAACTACCTCTAGGCAACTGATCATAAAATATAGTGAAAACACACATAAATATACTAAGAATTACTTTGAAGTCATGTAGTCTATAGTTTACATCATACGAGTTAAAGAGTGACTATCTTCACTAAATAAAGTGCTTTTAAAATGCTGTAAATTTAACTCTAAAAAATCTTCTTCCATTGTAATTTTTTACAAGAGGAGTTTTCAACTTCTGTTCAACGAAACTAAATTATCAGGAGGCAAAGTGTGAACGTTGAAAGGTATTTTCACTTTTCAAGCTTTTGAATAGAGAAAGTCTTCTCATTGTTTACAGAATTGTAACTATTAATAATCATCTTTCAACTTGAAAGCTTGAAAGCTTAAAAACCTTAGACTTTTCTTAATAACACTGTTGTGATTGTTGTCACAACCCTAATGATGATTCTTCAGAATGATTAAATCCATCATTCTCTTTTTTAACATTGCATCCCCTGCAGGTTTGCGATTTGCCGGTTAGAGCAGCAAAATTTGTCGCACGCAAGAACTGGGTTGTGTCTGGGTCTGATGACATGCAGGTGAGAGTCTTCAACTACAACACTCTGGAGAAGAGTCACCAGTTTGAGGCACACAGTGACTACATACGCAGCATTGCCGTTCACCCCACCCAGCCCTACATACTCACCTCATCAGGTGATTGAAGCTTGTAGTAGCTGATAGTAAATGTAACATCTCCTCTTGTTTGTGTGTGTCTGTAGTCTGTCAGTGGCAAAATATTACACCAATTGCTTTGAAAATGTGTTCAGTGGACCCCGCCATCAGACATCAAATGAAGGTGAAATCTTGTATGGTGGGCAATAGAAGCCATTGGTAATTAGCTAGCTAATGCATATTAGTTAGGCCAGCCAATGGCAGACCACTACTTCAGTGACGTATGAGAGGGGTGTGATGCGAGTCACTCACACAATCATATATGCACGCATGCATTTTCACACATAAAGTGGGGAAAATGTCATAGCAAGGGGACAAAATAATTACGATTCCACTTAGTTAGCTATGTGAAGAAAAACGTAAGATAAACTTGGGTTCCACTGTAGCTATTTCATAAAGCAAATAAAGTAGAATATTTTGATGGAAAGTTTTACTATTTTTTACTAGTTGTTTTTGTTTTTGATGTAGAATGTTCCTTATGAATGTCATAGAGGCTTCCTGTTACACACCTTCTTGCAATAGCTACTAAAAGATGGTAACAACTAAGCTTTACTAATCAGAAGTGGACAATATTGTAACATTATTCAAGTAGCTACATTCTTTTTTGAATAGCTAATTTATCTCTTTACCCAGATGACATGCTGATCAAACTGTGGAACTGGGACCAGAAGTGGGCGTGTCAGCAGGTGTTCGAAGGGCACACCCACTACGTGATGCAGATTGTCATCAACCCAAAGGACAACAACACCTTTGCCTCTGCCTCCCTAGACAGGACAGTGAAAGTGTGGCAACTGGGCTCACCCCAAGCCAACTTCACGCTGGAGGGACACATGCGGGGTGTGAACTGTGTGGACTACAGTCACGGTGGTGATAAGCCATACCTCATCTCTGGGGCTGATGATAGTCTACTAAAGATTTGGGACTACCAGAACAAGACCTGTGTGCAGACACTGGAAGGACATTCTCAGAATGTGTCTGCAGGTAATTACTTCACAGATTTCTAGTCCTGTGTGGAAGTTGTCTTGAACCTCTTCATGAATTAGAGAAAATTCTAACAACTAAAGGGCAGTCTACACGTAGGGTTTTTTAAGTCTTTCCACCAGACTTTTTGCTAAGCTCCTTTTTTTTCACGAGAATATAAGAAAAACAATATAATTATTTATTTTAGTTGGTAGGTATCCATGATACCTGCAGGTATCATGGATGCCAAACTTGAAAAACCCTACGTGTGTACGGCCCTTAGTCTTTAAACTTACAGGCCTATTTATATTAACAGGCTTCTTTCATCACTATAATTTTGCAGCTTATTCGCTAGCTACGACAGAATTTATTACTATTTTCCCAGACAGTACTCTAACCAGTAAATTTTCTTTACAGTTCAGTACCACCCCTCTCTACCAATCATTCTGTCTGGTTCGGAGGACTGCACAGTGAAGATATGGCACGCTAACACCTACCGCCTGCAGAATAACCTAAACTACGGACTGGACAGACTCTGGTGCATTGGCGTGCAGAAAACGACTAACAACATCGTCATGGGGTATGACGAGGGAGCCGTGTTTGTCAAGGTGAGATTTGGGACAGAAAAGGCAGGCCTCTTTACGCAGTGGACCGGTGTGGGTGTTTATGCATCACTATTGAACTGGAAACTAAAGGATTAATGCAAATTTGGATTACACCATCATAAAGAGCAGCTTCTGAACGTTTAGAAACCATGTTGCCATATTTAGTGAATAGATTTACCCGGTAGATAATTAGATATTCTATTTGGTGCATTAAGATGCCATTTTTATCACATAAAGACGCTCCAATTCCAGAGCATTCATCTACCCACAAAAATCTTTAATAGCTAGTTTCATTTTACCAATTTGCACCGAGTCAGCTGACATTATCATGCTGGCTTTACACTAGCATTTGGTTGCAACTGTTCATGCTACTATCGCATCTGTGCTAGGACAATTTGCCGTAGAATGCGTAAAGAAGACCTCCTTGATGGTAGCTACATAAATTGTTAAAAAGTTCACACTTGTCAGTTTCAGTGTCGATAGTCAAGTCAATTAAGCAAACGTTTTAGTGTCAGTTTTGCAGAATTGTTGTCAAATGATTGCAACTACCTAGCTACCTATTATTTTTTAAGACAATGTCTTTCCATTAAAAACAATAATGATAAAATCCCTACCTACCTATTCGACTACAATTTAATAAATTTGATATCAATTTAGCATATTCATTTTCAGATTTAATTTTGATATCAAGAGTGGTTTCATTAGCTAGCTATTTGTGAAACATCTTAGAGAAAATTAGTAGCTAAGACGTAGCTAACAATTGTATTATGATCATCATTATGAATCATGTTATGTAGCTAACTAACATTTTTCATCTTCTTTTTTTCACTAAAGTTTTTAAATATTATTGTAATAATTATTGATTGTAGCTACTTGGCATTAATTTACCAAGTTTCATGTCAATTTACCATCAGTTCAGAGTTATTTGTGACATTGTCGTTGTTTTTCAGTTGGGGCGAGAAGACCCAGCCATCTCCATGGACATCAGCGGCAAGATGGTGTTTGCTCGGCACGCTGAGATGCAGCAGGCAAACCTCAAGGCTACGGCTGATGCTACGTCAGACATACAAGATGGAGAGAGATTGCCTCTAGCGGTCAAGGATGGGGGGTCATGTGATATCTACCCTCAGAACATTCAGCATAACCCTAATGGAAGGTAGGAATGGGTTATATAACCCTAATGGAAGGTAGGAATGGGTTATATAACCCTAATGGAAGGTAGGAATGGGTTATATAACCCTAATGGAAGGTAGGAATGGGTTATATAACCCTAATGGAAGGTAGGAATGGGTTATATAACCCTAATGGAAGGTAGGAATGGGTTATATAACCCTGATGGAAGGTAGGAATGGGTTATAAACCCTAATGGAAGGTAGGAATGGGTTATAAACCCTAATGGAAGGTAGGAATGATGGAATGGGTTATATAACCCTAATGGAAGGTAGGAATGGGTTATAAACCCTAATGGAAGGTAGGAATGGGTTATATAACCCTAATGGAAGGTAGGAATGGGTTATAAACCCTAATGGAAGGTAGGAATGGGTTATAAACCCTAATGGAAGGTAGGAATGGGTTATAAACCCTAATGGAAGGTAGGAATGGGTTATATAACCCTAATGGAAGGTAGGAATGGGTTATATAACCCTAATGGAAGGTAGGAATGGGTTATATAACCCTAATGGAAGGTAGGAATGGGTTATATAACCCTAATGGAAGGTAGGAATGATGGAATGGGTTATATAACCCTAATGGAAGGTAGGAATGGGTTATAAACCCTAATGGAAGGTAGGAATGGGTTATAAACCCTAATGGAAGGTAGGAATGGGTTATAAACCCTAATGGAAGGTAGGAATGGGTTATAAACCCTAATGGAAGGTAGGAATGGGTTATATAACCCTAATGGAAGGTAGGAATGGGTTATATAACCCTAATGGAAGGTAGGAATGGGTTATAAACCCGAATGGAAGGTAGGAATGATGGAATGGGTTATATAACCCCCTTGGTATGAGTTATTATTATTAAAATGAAGGTGGAGGAAGTGTAGTGTAGATAAAATGGAAGGTAAAAACAACTCGGTTCAAAGAATCCACTTGCTGAAGTCTCCTTCACAATACAATCTTTTTAGTAGACTCTTGCGGTCGTGTAAAGATTTAACCATAAGTTGTGTGATGAGCCGTAACCAGTAACCACATCTTTCCCCTCAGGTTCGTAGTGGTGTGTGGTGATGGAGAGTACATCATCTACACGGCAATGGCACTGCGAAACAAAGCCTTTGGCCCGGCACTGGAGTTTGCCTGGGGTCTGGACTCTTCAGAGTACGCCATCAGAGAGACTAACTACACCATCAAACTGTTCAAGAACTTCAAGGAGAAGACTTCTTTCAAACCTGAGTTTGGGTGTGAAAGTGAGTGTGTTATACCCTAAAGATGTAACTATTACCTACCTATCAATATTGAAATACAATTAGCTAGCTAGCTACTTTTTAAAACTTTAATGTACCCATTCAATGCAAGCCATCCCTAAATAGACTGAAAACTGTATATTTCCTCTTTCTGAACAATCTCGTCACGCTCTTATTTCACAAGTTGTTTCTCTTCATCAGGTATGTTCGGAGGTCAGTTGTTGGGTTGTGGCACAGCAGCAGCGGGTTTGCTTTTCTACGAGTGGGAGACACAGGAGTTGGTGCGTAGAATTGACACGCAGGCAAAACAGGTGTTCTGGAGTGACAATGGATGCTATGTCGCCATAGCAACAGAGACCAACTTCTTTGTGCTGAGGTACAATGCTGAGGTTGTGGTTAAAGCCAGAGAAGCAAAGGAAGAACTTCCTTCTGATGGTATAGAGGAGGCCTTTGAGTTACTAGATGACATGCCTGAGTCTGTGAGAACAGGCAAGTGGGTTGGTGACTGTTTCATCTACACTAACAGTGTTAACAGGCTTAACTACTATGTTGGTGGGGAAATAGTCACCATAGCACATCTAGACAGGACTCTCTACTTACTCGGCTACATTGCCAAGGATAACAGGGTGTACCTAGCCGATAAAGAGCTCAGTGTTGTGTCGTATGAACTGCATTTGAGTGTACTAGACTATCAGACTGCAGTGATGAGGACAGACTTTGATACTGCTGATAGGGTGCTGAAATCAGTTCCTATCAGCCATAGGACGCGCGTGGCTCAGTTTCTGGAAAAGCAGGGATTCAAAGAACAGGCTCTACAGGTGACACAGGACCCTGACCACAAGTTCAACATCGCCCTGTCTCTTGGAAACCTGGCCACGTGTGTCAGTCTGGCTGAAGAGCTGGACAGTGAGCAGAAGTGGATTATTTGTGGTGATTTGGCACAGCAGCAGAATGATCTGAACACATCCAAAAAGTGCCTCCTCCACGCTAAAGATCATGCAGGTCTTCTTCTTCAAGCCACTTCGGCAGGAGATGGAAAACTGATACGAGAAGTTGGTGATCTCGCCATCAAAGAAGGAAGGAACAACGTAGGTTTCTTGTCCCTCTTCATAGGAGGTCAGTTGAAGGAGTGCCTTCAACTGCTGATAGACACCAAAAGAATTCCAGAGGCTGCTTTCTTTGCAAGAAGTTACTTACCCAGTGAAACGCCACGCGTTCTGAAGTTATGGCGAGAAGCTGCTGGCGAAACCATCGGCCCATCACTCGCAGACCCCAAAACTTACGATAATTTGTTCCCTGGGATGATGGACTCCTTGAAAGCAGAGTATTATCTCGGTAAGACTGAGAGACCCACCTTGGCCACCCTCTACCCCACCATAACCCCCAATGTGGACAGGAATGTTCTCCAGGAGGTGATGGAGGCGGAGCAGGAGGGGAGGATATCCTTTGATGAGGCGCAGCTTGGCTTCATGAGTGAGGATGAAGAGGAGAATGAAGGAGAAGATAGGGAGAATGAAGAGGAATTTAATGATGCATTTGACAGTCCACAGGTAAAATACCTTAACTATTCACACCTCCTGAAATAGTCAGAGCAATAGAATGGTCTGGTTTTAATAGTGATATTTCCTAACTATTTTGTGTCTTTTCTTCAGAAGTTAGCTGCTGTACCTCCTCAAGTTAAACCTGAAGTACCAGCCCCAGCAGAGAGAGTGCAGCAACCTCTGCTAGGTGAGTACTAGCTAAACTAGGGTTCTAGGTAAATTGCTCGAAAACAATTGCTCGAAAGACAATTGCTCGAAAACAATTGCTCGAAAAACAATTGCTCGAAAGAACAATTGCTCGAAAGAACAATTGCTCGAAAGAACAATTGCTCGAAAGACAATTGCTCGAAAGACAATTGCTCGAAAGACAATTGCTCGAAAACAATTGCTCGAATGAACAATTGCTCGAATGAACAATTGCTCGAAAGACAATTGCTCGAATGAACAATTGCTCGAATTATCAAATTGCTCGAATGAACAAAATTGCTCGAATTATAAAATTGCACAGTTTTCGATTTTATAAAAGTCAGTTATTCATGAAGTGGAGCTGCACCTAACAATCCTTGTTTCTTTTTAGTAATTGATCATTAATCATTCTATAAATGATTTTAATTATTACTCATTCTGCATATTTATAAACCGTTTGTGTCATCTCGTATGTAACATGTGAATTGGAATCATGTGGTGAATCACTACTATTCATGTTTTTTTATCATAAAACATGAAAATTTATTTATTACTAGCCTATTTGTATATGTGGCACCTCAATCGGTGAAATTTCTCAAAGTTATGACAGAGTTTTAATAAATCTACAAATTTTTTCGGGTTTTATAATAAAAAAAATGAATAGTAGTGATTCACCACATGATTCCAATTCACATGTTACATACGAGATGACACAAACGGTCTAAAAAAATAGATTATGCAGAATGAGTAAAAATTAAAATCATTTATAGAATGATTACTGCACAGAGAAAAAAGTATACTCATATCTAATGGGCCATCAATTTATGCTTTGAATCAATTTATTACGTGAGTTGGTTGGACTTTATTCATGTTTTCACGTGTGTTAAAACAACTATGATGTGATGTGTCATCAAACATTAGTTAATTCAATTCATTTTATGGATTGAATCAACTTACTATGAGAGTTAATAGTTACCTTTTTGAAAATTTTAAAGCATGTTAAAACAACTATGACAGAGTGTATTGTAGTAACTCACAACGACTGTAAATACAATGTATCTGGTGTATAAATTAACTTACAATGCGAGTTGGCGCTACTTTTTTTAAGTTTAGGAGTGAGTGAAAACGACTGATTTGTTTTAACCCACGTAAATTTTACTACTTTTAAGTAGTACCTTCATCTCACCATGTAGGTAGGTGCAAAAATAACCCATTCATTTGAGTCAAAAAAAAATCAAATTTGATTTAATTCAACTAATCCTTTTTCTGTGTGTAATCAATTACTAAAAAGAAACAAGGATTGTTAGGTGCAGCTCCACTTCATGAATAACTGACTTTTATAAAATCGAAAACTGTGCAATTTTATAATTCGAGCAATTTTGTTCATTCGAGCAATTTGATAATTCGAGCAATTGTTCATTCGAGCAATTGTTCGTTCGAGCAATTGTTCGTTCGAGCAATTGTTTTTCGAGCAATTGTTTTTCGAGCAATTGTTCTTTCGAGCAATTGTTCATTCGAGCAATTGTTTTCGAGCAATTGTCTTTCGAGCAATTGTTTTCGAGCAATTTACCGGCTACCCTAAACTAGTGGTAGGTAAGTAGCTAACTACTAGGTAAACTAGTGCTAAGTGAGAGGCTACTAGCTAAATTGTTTAGACATTTCGTTGAAAGACGATTTGTCTAATATTGACATACGTTACGTCAACACATGGTAGCTAAAGGGTGCAGCCCCCCCGCCCTACTCCCCTGTCAGGTCATTGAACAATCATGAAGTGTGCAGTACAACAAACTAGCGGATACAACCAACTATACGGCCATTTATCTTGTGAATGTCAATATCCCCTTTAGCTACTTGTAGCTTGTGAGTAGCTATACGAAATGATGATGAAAAGGTTGACGGTGTTTGTAACAGGGCCTCCTCTTTCAGATCTGGAGAATGATGATTTCCTCCAGCCCCCCCTCCGTGCCCCCCCTCCCAATAACGCCCAGGAGGAGAATGACGTGGACTTGGAGGAGATTGAGAGGGAACTGGAGTTGGATATGCAGAGAGCCCAGATTGAGAGGATGAACTTGGATGATAATTTGGAGGACAGTGTGAGTGGAATGAGTTGAACAACTATCAAGCAATCCAAAAACTCTACAGGACAAATTAATATAAACCTAAGACATTTGGTACACCATCATACTACTCACTGAAATATTAAACACTCTCCTATCCTGACAAAGATGCCGCATTAGGCACACCAATAGCCTTTCTGTCACCATAGCTAACACAATCAAAGAAATATAAAGCACATGACATCCAATGTTACACTGCCAGAACAGTGTAATACAACAGCAGTACACAAAGTCAATAACATGATCACCACTGGCTTCAGCAAACAACTATCACCAAGAAGAACATTAGCACAAGACACTGTACATTAGCACAAGACACTGTACATTAGCACAAGACACTGTACATTTAGCTACATACTTTAGTTCACAAAATCCTACTCACCTAACCTCAGCATCAAATACATTTTCAAATTACATTCTGGGATGCAAACAATAACTACACAACAGTCAAACGGTAGTACCTCAGGGAGCGGTTCTCTCTCTCACTCTTTTCAACATATTCATGTCACACCTACCCCAACAAAATGTACTAACAATAACTTATGCAGACGACATAGCATTTATCTGATCACCAGTAGCTAGTTACTCCCTTTACTAACGTGTGTTTGTGCTTCTTTATTTCAGGATATGGTGACAGGTTTAGACGAAGAACTTCTTGACGACTGAAACTAACTGGTCTGTCTTGAAGAAACTCATCACCAGTAGCACGGATACTAGCTCATCTGTAGCACGGATACTGTAATATCACTGATACTATGGTATAACAGATACAATCTGGTGTAGCTGTATGATATCACGGATACAAATCTCTATCGTTAATTGTCTCTTTTCCGTATCACTTCTTCAGATTTATCATCTCTACTTCATCTCTCCTTCCTTCTCATCTCTTCTTCCTCTTCATTTCTTCTCCCTCTCATCTCTTCCCATTCCCCTTCATTCCCTTCTTTCGTAGCTTTAGTTATTATTTAACTTTCCATGAGTTTTTTATAGGAATTTTTCCTAACTTTGAGATTTCTTTATTTTCCCCAAATTCTCCTCGACTTTTTGTTTCGTCTCTTTTTGTTGCTGAAAATAATGAAGTCTCTTCGTTGTTCGAATTCTTCACAGTTGTTAGTTTGGGAACAAGTAACTCCTTCGATGTTATTGTATGCTATTATTTTTTGCATTGGATTTTATTATATTTAATTAAGTGAATACTTTCTAGAATAAAATATTTTTAACTAATCGCTCTTTCACTTTTTCCTGAGGACTAAAAATGGGACCGGAAATCTCGCCGAAATAAATTATGAAAATGCTTAATGAATGAGATTGTGAAGGGAAATGTATACCCTTTTATAAGTAGAAGGTACACTTCTACAAAGTCACTTATGATGGTAAACAGGACTGTGACTTATAACAATAACACTTTCATAAAGAGAGAAAGAAGACTATGTATGAAACTATGAATGCAGTAAAACTCCTCTATAGTGAATGAGTTAGGATGTAGCCTCTATAGTGAATGAGTTGGGATGTAGCCTCTATAGTGAATGAGTTAGGATGTAGCCTCTATAGTGAATGAGTTAAAATGTAGCCTCTATAGTGAATGAGTTAGAATGTAGCCTCTATAGTGAATGAGTTGGGATGTAGCCTCTATAGTGAATGAGTTAGGATGTAGCCTCTATAGTGAATGAGTTAGGATGTAGCCTCTATAGTGAATGAGTTAGGATGTAGCCTCTATAGTGAATGAGTTAGAATGTAGCCTCTATAGTGAATGAGTTGGGATGTAGCCTCTATAGTGAATGAGTTGGGATGTAGCCTCTATAGTGAATGAGTTAGAATGTAGCCTCTATAGTGAATGAGTTGGGATGTAGCCTCTATAGTGAATGAGTTAGGATGTAGCCTCTATAGTGAATGAGTTAGGATGTAGCCTCTATAGTGAATGAGTTAGGATGTAGCCTCTATAGTGAATGAGTTAGGATGTAGCCTCTATAGTGAATGAGTTAGCATGTAGCCTCTATAGTGAATGAGTTAGGATGTAGCCTCTATAGTGAATGAGTTAGCATGTAGCCTCTATAGTGAATGAGTTAGGATGTAGCCTCTATAGTGAATGAGTTAGGATGTAGCCTCTATAGTGAATGAGTTAGCATGTAGCCTCTATAGTGAATGAGTTAGGATGTAGCCTCTATAGTGAATGAGTTAGCATGTAGCCTCTATAGTGAATGAGTTAGGATGTAGCCGTCAAAACAAAGCGATTATCGAGGAACCAGCCAATTAATGAATAGAAAACTCTAAACACAATCACGATATTGAATTGGAAGTCATCAGTAATATTGAACAGAGTTACAGGTAGAGAGAATAATTTAAAAAAAAATTATTTTTACGTCATATTTAGAATCAAATTTATAATGATAAAACTTTTTATAATGATAAAAAGGAAATAATTAGGTATACAACATGAGTCAAAGCTAGAATCAAGAGATGTTATCATAAGACAATAATTATGCTGAGTAGTTAAAATACATTAGCTAAATGCCAAATATGCAAAATATAGAAATTAAACAATAACTTAGAGTGACTAATACAACATGTTCAATATTTTTGAGTTATAAACGACCATGACCTTGACCTTTGACCGGATCAATCCAAAAATTCTACCTGCAGGTCGCTGGACATTGACCAATCGTTTCACCAAATTTCAGGCAATTTGGTTGAACACTTTTTCAGTTAAGCGAATAACAAGATGATAAATTAATGCCGTCTAAAATATAACCTTTCTGCATTCTGCGAAGGTAAAAATGGTGATGAAGATTAGTAATTAATTAAAGTTCAAAATAAATGAAAAGCACCAGGCGAAGTAATATGAGCAAGACTCTCATTATTTTAATTATTGTATTATTGAACTCTGCTTCTTAATATTCCAAATAATTGAATAATTATCAGAGTGAGAATGTCACAAGCTCTTCTAAAGCTTAGATAAAATGAAAGAAAGTCTTCTGTTCATAGATCTGGAGTTGTGACAGTATGCGTTTAAAATCAATAATCATAGATCCAAAAATTATTTTTGACGGAGAGAATTAAAGAGTATTGAATGGTTCTACACCAGCGGTATATAGTATTCGATACCATTTCATTTCGTCTGTGATATTCTTAAGATCTATGATTTATAAAGCATATTGTCACAACCAGTTTACTTGTCTGGAGTTATTAAGCCGAGGGGTAAAAAAATTCTTGCGGCGGAAATTCCGCTTGGCGAAATTTTCGGTTCGGTGAATTTTCCTTCTTCGAATTTTCTTTGGGCGGAAGTTTCTAATACCGATTAAAACAAAGGATAAAGAAATAGGTTTGTACGTTCATTTTTTATTATTTTTAGGTGTGAACTCTGAATCATTTTGAAATGTAATGCCCTTATTTATTATATTTTAGTAGCTACTTTCTATTATATTTTTAGTACGAACAATAAATTAGTTCTACATTATTAGTTTGTTCCAATTCACTGTTTATTAACCAATTAAATTACAAAATATGTCAATTAGATATTACAAATAATAATTTCAATGCAACTACATTTAATTTACTAAATTAGTTTGCTACCATTTATTTACATTAGAAATATGTTCTTAATTTACATATTTACATCAGGTATATTATTATTAGATGATATACAGGGTGTCACAAACAAACATTGAACAACTGTTTTATCTAATAACTTTGTCAATTTTAATGCTTTTCTTTAGCTGTTTCATACATGAACAGAAGAGGAGTTAGACAAGCCAAATCACAATCAAAATGACTGTCAGTGATGGAGAAAATTAATTTCTTAGTGACTTTATAATTGAAGTCAAAATCATCGAAAACTGTGATTTATGGTTTAGCGACGAAAACAGCAAAGTAACATTTTCTGAGGTACAACTGTTCCTGATGAAGTTCTTCAGTCACCTCTCCATTCAAAGAAGAGTAGAGCATGAGTAGCCATCTTCAAACATGGAATCATTGGAATATTCCGGTTCGTAGACAAGGAATCACATAGTGTCAATAAGGAGGGATAGAACAATGTCCTGGACCTATTCTTGGTTGCTCAGGACAGACACAGTTGTTTCAGAGGTTAGCGACAGACTAAAAAGGAGTGGTCAGTTGTTTGAGCAGTATGTGGCTACTGCTCAAACAGGCAATGTGACTGTGAAGGGATAGAGCAGTTTTTTAGAGACAGACTCGTCCTGAGTGAACGTCACATTGCTATGACCTGAAGCCCCAGATCTATACTTGTGAGGTTATCTGAAGGACAGAAACAACTCTCATGGAAACAACTCTCACAGAAACAACAACCCTCATGGAAACAACTCTCATGGAAACAACCCTCATGGAAACAACCCTGAGCATATCTCAGAAAATAATAGCGGCGTACCTAAGCAGAAATGTGGTAAAGTGATAAATAACTTTGCTCGCTCTTTTCCAGTTTGTATGTAACAGTGAGGGCACATTTTGTAGTGTGCTGTAGAATGTGTGAACATAGATGTAGAATATGTGAACATAGCTGTAGAATGTGTGAACATAGATGTAGAATGTGTGAACATAGCTGTAGAATGTGTGAACATAGATGTAGAATATGTGAACATAGCTGTAGAATGTGTGAACATAGATGTAGAATATGTGAACATAGCTGTAGAATGTGTGAACATAGCTGTAGAATGTGTGAACATAGCTGTAGAATGTGTGAACATAGCTGTAGAATGTGTGAACATAGCTGTAGAATGTGTGAACATAGATGTAGAATATGTGAACATAGCTGTAGAATGTGTGAACATAGCTGTAGAATGTGTGAACATAGCTGTAGAATGTGTGAACATAGCTGTAGAATGTGTGAACATAGCTGTAGAATGTGTGAACATAGCTGTAGAATGTGTGAACATAGCTGTAGAATGTGTGAACATAGATGTAGAATATGTGAACATAGCTGTAGAATGTGTGAACATAGCTGTAGAATGTGTGAACATAGCTGTAGAATGTGTGAACATAGATGTAGAATATGTGAACATAGCTGTAGAATGTGTGAACATAGATGTAGAATATGTGAACATAGATGTAGAATGTGTGAACATAGCTGTAGAATGTGTGAACATAGCTGTAGAATGTGTGAACATAGATGTAGAATATGTGAACATAGCTGTAGAATGTGTGAACATAGCTGTAGAATGTGTGAACATAGCTGTAGAATATGTGAACATAGCTGTAGAATGTGTGAACATAGCTGTAGAATGTGTGAACATAGCTGTAGAATGTGTGAACATAGATGTAGAATATGTGAACATAGCTGTAGAATGTGTGAACATAGATGTAGAATATGTGAACATAGATGTAGAATGTGTGAACATAGCTGTAGAATGTGTGAACATAGCTGTAGAATGTGTGAACATAGATGTAGAATATGTGAACATAGCTGTAGAATGTGTGAACATAGCTGTAGAATGTGTGAACATAGATGTAGAATGTGTGAACATAGCTGTAGAATGTGTGAACATAGATGTAGAATATGTGAACATAGCTGTAGAATGTGTGAACATAGCTGTAGAAATGTTGTTTTTCAGAGTTGTTCTCAGGTTTCCATGTCTGCTTACTTTCTGTTTCTGTGATGTTTAATTGTTAAAACATTTTAGTTTGAATGCTTTTCTGAGACACTCTGTAATTAACATTTAAAAAACATATAAGATTTTAATAATAATGAGTCTTTATTTAATAACTAAAATGTTAATTCTATTTCATTATTTGAAACATTAAAGCCATGTTACACTTAAAGTAAAGAAAATAAATATAATGCCATAAAAAATACTGAAAACGTCAACAATTCTAAACAGTAGAACTCCTCTATAGTGATCTACTAGTAGGTCACTATATAGAGCTTACTTCACTATAGAGGAGTCAAGAGATGCATAAAAAACGGGTGGCCATTTCATCGCAGACTGCACAAAACATGTTCATTATACAAGGTACTTCATTACTCATGAATCTACTAATCAGGTTGGTTCACTATACAGGACTTCATAATAGAAGAGTTGCACCGTACTTCATATAATTTCAATATGTTTATTATAACTCTGAAAGAATTACTGTAGTTAAAATGCAACTTAGTACAATTGTAGACAGGATTAACACCACGGAGTAGCTTTTCTGCATCCCTGACACAAACTGCATGGTGACTTTGTTATGGAACCACAATCCTTTCTGACTGCTTCTTCCAGTCCCTTGTACTTAATTTCTCTTCGTCGTCAGCGATATGGTCTTTGGTTCCAAAAATTCCGCTCTCTTTCTTTTAGAAAAAAAAACTTTGAAAAATATGTCCTTTTTTTTGTTTTGTAGAATACACCGTTTGAGTATTGCAGTCATAGTTTGTCTGTAGCGCGTACGCCGTACAGTGGGTGTGAAGGGAGGATATGTACGCATCCCCTCTCCCCCACCCCAGCACTCTAGGCTCCAATAAGAAATCAGTGTTTCACTGATTTTGGTACTACATGATGAGTTGCTGGCCTAAGTGACACATCTCTCTAGACGCTAGAGCGAGGATGGTAGAGATGTTACAGTCTCTCATGAACACTTATGTTTTTTGATGACCGCTACTTCTTGATGCTACTTCATCTGTACAAAATGTAAACTTAGAGATAAATGGTAGGATTCGTTTGGAAGAGAATGTGTTCTTCAATTATATATAGAGATTTTTAGATATCTGAATTAGATAAAGTTAACTAAGGGAACAAACCTTTAATTTCAAATACTTCTATGTTAATTCTTAGAACAACTCTTTCTCTTTCAAATGAATCCTGTATCGTCTCCCTAAGTGAAATTTGAGACTGTTCATCTCGCGTTGAAGTTAACCTATGATATTCGTTTTTATTTATAAGAAAACTAGTTTTCTATTGCCTGTTGTTAAATGTCAGCATGAACAAATACAAGTTCTTTTATCCTGTACTACTTCATGCCCAAAATCTCTCAGATTATTAATATAAAAGTTAGTGAAGGCAGGTGCCGTTTCTTTTTACACAATGGGTAATTAATGCCCTATATACTGCTCTTACAAATGCTCTATCAGCTTTGCACAGTTGTACACAGGTGTTCACAGACAGGTGGGTATGCACCTGTAATCAGTAGCACCGACTCTTCTGCTACCTACATATTCAGATGTTCTCTGTTCGGTGTATCCCCCTGTAGGTGTAGTGACGTAGTTAGTCACGCGAAGGAAGCCCATAGGGTCTACGTAGCCGTGTCTGAAAAAAACGAAATCACAGTGAGAAATTATAAGCAAGGTCCCCTCCACTCTGATTAATATTTCTCTGTTTTTGCTTTGAATTTGTAGAGCTAAGGTTATACAACATATACCAGGTAACAGAAAAGAAATTGATGAAGTATTCGCTTGGTAATTAATTATATAAGAAATAGTCACACTCAACAGTCACTGTCCTACTCTCTATCAGATTCAATAGAAGAACAAGTAAGTGATACCAACTCTCGTACCTTTATGTTCTTCAATAGGTACCTAACGTGTTTAAAGGTAACAGTGTAGGTAGAAATTTATTAATATTGGTCAGTCTTGTTATTGTTTGGAAATGGTGAGAAGTGAGTCTTTCTTTTTCTTTTGTTAGAAAGTCGGAGGGAAGTGCAAAATCACAAGAATAACTTAAATTACACATCATAATAAAACTACAGAACCAAATTTGAAATGGTTTGCAGTTTTATGACCAGTAACCTTAGTTCTAATGAATAGAGTAATAAAAAAATAGAGTGGAGAGGACTTTAAGAATATTACTAATTGACTTGTTACCTGATGGGAGAAATATCACTAGAATGCTTACTTGCCACCTCCCAATCATCTCTCTCCATCTCTTCTCACCTATCAATCATCTCTCTCCATCTCTTCTCACCTCCCAATCATCTCTCTCCATCTCTTCTCACCTCCCAATCATCTAACCCACAGTTTCATCCACATTGAATGATAATAAACAAATTTCTCAATTTTTATTCCGAATCTTGTTCAAATTACCGTATTCATATCTATTCTATGCCGCCCAGTTGCTGGGACATTTGTATAAAAATGGACGGTTTTCGATACATTGGACCCTCGAAAATGGACCCAGTATGCAGCCCAAGTCGCCACCACTTCGGGAAAAAATCTCCCTTCCACAGTCAGCAAGCATGATTTATCACCGCAAAGTAGGAAGTGTTCAGGAGCGTCAAGGATGCCCAAAAGGCTTTCAGTCTTATACAGAAAATATTTTAATCCAAAGAATCCTACTAAAGTGACCAATATTCTTAGTTTCAGAAGAATTTTGAAGAAGAAAATTTTCTCCGACCACAAGCTCCTGGAGGCAGATCTCGTGAGCCATTACAGAAAAACATGGTTGATGTGAAATTATTTCGACCAAAATCCAAAATATCCTGTGAGAGAAGCGGTAAAAGTTGTTGGTTTGAGCTACGGGGCAATCAAGAGGATTTTGAGGAAAAATCTTAAATGGGTGCACACAGGCACACCTCACGCAGTGTCTGAGTCTAGGCAAAATGGAGTCAAGGTTGGCAGCAAGCACCTCTAGGCTGAACTTTGAATAAGAGTGCTTTCAGAGGATCAGAGTCAGACGAAAAATGGTTCGTCCCTATCTTCATCGCCCTTAATCCGTACATGGAGGGTGGCCTTATTTTGGGACAGCAGTCTGTAGATGTGGCACATCAGCAAAGTTAAAGTTGAGCAACCGTGTACCGGTTAAACACCCCCAAAACATAGAACAGAAAAGTAATGATTTTCTCAGTCAAAATGTCACCAAGCAAGCTGGTACATCGGCACAGGGCAATGTGGGCATCCACTAATCTCCACACTGTAATCGAATGCAAAAAAGCTCATGGTGAAAAAGTGATGGCTAGGGTGGAAAGCACTGGAAGATCTTCCCGATTGGTTGGTTCGAGGGATCCGTAAATTCAAATGTGTACATGGAGAAAGTCCATAAAAAATACTATGTGCAATTCCGTTAATAATTTGGCGTTGAGAATTGGTTCAAGCAGGTTGGCACCAACTGCCACGTCACTGCCGAATGCCTTAAATTTCTGCATTCAGATTCTGATGAAAGAATAATTTCTCGACGGACGAACCACCCACCATTGACACACTCATTATCCGGACTTATCGCCTCTTGACATTTCTTCCTATGGCCCATGTCATCAGTATGAACCACGCACTCTAACTGAACTCAAGATACTCGCAACCTGATAGTACATCATACGAAGAAACGAGCCGAGCTGTGTAGAGACCAAATAGGAGGATATTTTGAACATTTGCTGAAAAAAACATAAATGTCTAAAACTTTAAAAATTGGCAATGAATCAAACTTCTTCTTCCATCAATTAAAGGAATTTTTTTGAATTTTTTTTGCATAGTATCATTTAAAGTGGATCATAATGTAGTTAGCAACTCATCCTAAAACTCTCTCTATCTCTCACAATCACCTCCTCACCTTCCTCCTTCTCTCCCCTCCCATCTCTCACCTTCCTTTTCTCCCCTCCCATCTCTCACCTTCCTTCTCTCCCCTCCCATCTCTCACCTTCCTTCTCTTCCTCCACCCCTCCTCTCCACTTCGTAGCGGAAGATGTTTCCGCTGTCGAAGTCAATTGTTGTCCTCGACTCCTCATCTCCTGTAAAATAGTAACTCATTACATTTAATATCTCAGTTGAAATATTTAATAAAGCAGTCAATTGGTGTCTGTACCATCAGTTAGATAAATTAGAGGTAATTAGTTAGCAAGTTAATAGTTTGACCTTCATTTCATGGATAAGGTAATTTGAACAATTACGTGAATTATCTTCAATGTAATTACACTCACATGATCAGTGAGTAAATTGCCACTGTGATGATGTACTATCAGAGAAAAGAGTCTCTGTGATGATGTACTATCAGAGAAAAGAGTCACTGTGATGATGTACTATCAGAGAAAAGAGTCTCTGTGATGATGTACTATCAGAGAAAAGAGTCTCTGTGATGATGTACTATCAGAGAAAAGAGTCACTGTGATGATGTACTATCAGAGAAAAGAGTCACTGTGATGATGTACTATCAGAGAAAAGAGTCACTGTGATGATGTACTATCAGAGAAAAGAGTCACTGTGATGATGTACTATCAGAGAAAAGAGTCACTGTGATGATGTACTATCAGGGAAAAGAGTCATTGTGATGAAGTACTATCAGAGAAAAGAGTCACTGTGATGATGTACTATCAGAGAAAAGAGTCACTGTGATGATGTACTATCAGAGAAAAGAGTCACTGTGATGATGTACAATCACAGTAAAGAGTCACTGTGATGATGTACTATCAGAGAAAAGAGTCACTGTGATGATGTACTATCAGAGAAAAGAGTCACTGTGATGATGTACTATCAGAGAAAAGAGTCACTGTGATGATGTACTATCAGAGAAAAGAGTCACTGTGATGATGTACTATTCTAATTCGCTTATTCTAATTCCACAAATCACACTTTCCTAATTTTCTATTAGTTCAAATCTTACAAGTTTGTCCTCGTGTACCCAGACCAATTTTAAAATATCTACAAGCATTGCAATTAGTAATTCCATATCCTATTAGAGTTCCAACTGACTATTTATTGTACGGGATGTACCAGAATGGTGCAACCTGCGTTATTGCCAATACCTCTCCCAATGTTGGTGTTACGTTTCTTATGTTTTAGAGTTGCGATGAAGAGGTATAATAACAACGAATAATTAGCAATCAGTTCATATTATAATGCCTAAGACTAAAGGACAGAAATTTAGACGAAATAATTGAAATCGGTGCAAGTTTAAGATCGCGGGAAGTTCCATGTCAACACTGATTCTAATGAAAGCTGAATCTAGATCTGTAAATAGGAGTCTGAAAAAGACCATCCGAAGTCGAAGAATTTCACGTTCGTCAGTGCAAAGACTCTCGTTCAATGTTCTTCATCTTTCCCCGTACAGGACACAAATCAAGCAACATCTCACTCCAGATGGCATGGCAAAACAGGTTGTGATGTGCTGGTGGTTTGAGGACAGCATCGACACGTAGGGGTTTTTAAGTCTTTCCACCAAACTTTTTGCTAAGCTCCTCCTACTTTTTCCACGAGAATATAAGAAAAATGATATAATTGTTATTTATTTAAGTTTATATCCATGTTTTTTTTTATATTCTCGTGGAAAAAGTAGGAGGAGCTTAGCAAAAAGTCTGGTGGAAAGACTGAAAAAACCCTACGTGTGTACGGCCCTTTAACTCACTACATTCAGACTGTCAGGAGATCTTACAGTCAGCTTTCTGCCAGATTTAGGAGGCTCTGCCTTCTTGTTGATGTTTGACTGATACTGTGGCACTAATAATGTAAACTCAACGATAAATTCAGCTTTTCTAAGGATAACTGTCGACATGGAACTTCCTGCGATGTTTGACTCTCACAGTTCGTTTCCAAATAAGTAGTGACGCAAGATACATTGTAAACTTTTGTCCAGAGTGGTTTAATTTTGTCTGGTTATTATTTATTCGTTGTTATGGTCTTTTCTTTGCAAATCTAAATAAGAGCCATTACATCAAATGTGCTCAGGTATTAGCAATAAGATGCAGTTGTAAGCATTCTGGGACTTCCTCGTACAATGTACATTACTAACTTATATACTTACTAGGAAGGGTATAGTCACGTAGTCTCCTTTTCTTCCTAACGAAGTTAGTCATCTTGTTAGTCTCACCATTAGTGGAATGAGTTAGAACATTAGTTACGAAGGGAACCTTAGTGGAACCTCTGCTAGAACCTCCTACAGAGGAATCTCTGATAGAACCTTCCACTGGGGAACCCCTGCTAGAACCTTCTACAGGGGAACCTCTGCTAGAACCTTCTACAGGGGAACCTCTGCTAGAACCTTCTACAGAGGAATCTCTGATAGAATCTTCCACTGGGGAACCCCTGCTAGAACCTTCCACTGGGGAACCCCTGCTAGAACCTTCTTTGTCTTTCCCCATGTAGTATTTCTTCATTTTCTTATGTTTTTTCAGTTTATCTCTGAGTTGTCTTGACATCGACACTCTCGGTCTCACAGTGTCTACTTTCAGTTCCTTCTCCTTTTTAGAAGTGTGAAGCCTCTTGTCGATGACTCGTAACTTTTTGCCTCTGTTGAGCTGTCTTCCACTCCTCTTTGGACTACCGAATTCTTTTCCTCTGTTAGTATCGAATATGTCGTTAGTTATTAGTTGCTCTGTTTTTAAGCCTGTTTCACCTCTAACAACAGTAGGTAGTTTCTTCTTCAACTGCTTCCTCGCTTTCTCAAAAGTGTTCTTCCTAGTAACAGGTCTAAAAGGCCTAACCCTGTTCTTCAGCTGCTCTAGAAACTCATTGTCCTTATTGTTCTTATTGACTCTGATGTTTCTCTCCCTTATTATCCTGTATCCGTTTTCATCCGCCAAATAGTCGTAGAGTCGCAGCACACCCAAGTCGTCCGTCCACCCATAAGCACCAATGACCTGACCGTTCTCCAACCTCTTCTCCTTGCGCCACTGACCGTTGTATGTTTGGTACCTGTGAAAAGACACTCTATTATATGCGTGGAAAGAAAATAGTTAGATGTTAGAAATAAGTTAATTATGTGGTGCACCGACAATTGGGCCCCGACAATTGGGCTCAAGACAATTAGGCACCGGACAATCGAGCCTAGATAAAAGCCCACGACTATTGGGCCCTAGACAATTGGGCTCAAGACAATTGGGTCCAGGACAATTGGACCCCATATTAATTGGTCTCGAAAGTGGGGCCTGCCAACAATTGGGCCCAGGATAATTGGAACTTGAACAATCGGGCCCAAGACAATTGGACAACAAGACAATTGAACCCAGAAAAAGTTGTGACAGCGGACACAATAAAAAAGTGTTACTTTGTTATTATAGTAGCAATGGTAAGTTAATTGAAGTTTTTATTTATTGCTTCTTTAATGATTTATTTCTTTGTGTCTTTTAACACCACAGGGAATATAAAATAATTGATTTAGTATATTTTAACGTATGTTTCAGAACCAAAGGCCATATCGCTGACGTCAAAAGAGAATAAAGTAAAAGTGACAAAAAGAAAGGAAAGTGGCTTCACGAACATAGTCACCTACCACCAATCGTGACAATATGGTAGACAGACGTTTCGTCGACAGGACTTTTCGTCGACAAGACGTTTCGTCGACAAACATTTCGTCGACAAGACGTTTCGTCGACAAGACGTTTCGTCGATAAGAGACGTTTCGTCGACAAACATTTCGTCGACAAGACGTTTCGTCGACAAGACGTTTCGTCGACAAGACGTTTCGTCGACAAACATTTCGTCGACAAGACGTTTCGTCGACAAGACGTTTCGTCGACAAGACGTTTCGTCGACAAGACGTTTCGTCGACAAACATTTCGTCGACAAGACGTTTCGTCGACAAGACGTTTCGTCGACAAACATTTCGTCGACAAGACGTTTCGTCGACAAACATTTCGTCGACAAGACGTTTCGTCGACAAACATTTCGTCGACAAGACGTTTCGTCGACAAACATTTCGTCGACAAGACGTTTCGTCGACAAACATTTCGTCTACAAGACGTTTCGTCGACAAGTTTTCGTAAATGTGATATTAACACACTCTAATGTTACAAAACATGTACTTTAACAGAATAACGTACCACACGATCAAATTAAAAAATAGAATACATAATGGTGAAGAGGAAATCTATTAAATAAATTTCAATCGTTTTTCTACTTTAATACTGAACTAAAACCAAAACTGCTCAATAATATCAAATTGTTTTAAAGTAACTTAATTCTTTTGGGTCAAGTTACGTTTGTGATATTTAAAATTTAAAACAATTACCTCTCAATTATTTACGTTGTTCTGTCTAAGAAACGTCTGTCGACCGTTAATTATATTATATGTGAAAAAAATATATAAATGTTTATAATCAGTTGCTCAGATGAATGAAAAACCAGTCATTTACAAGGGTGAAAAGTCAGTTATTTACAAGAGTGAAAAGTCAGTTATTTACAAGAGTGAAAAGTCAGTTATTTACAAGTGTAAAAAGTCAGTTATTTACAATTGTGAAAAGTCAGTGATTTACATTGTGAAAAGTCAGTTATTTGGCTCTGTGAAAAGTCATTTATTTACATTGTGAAAAGTCAGTTATTTACATTGTGAAAAGTCAGTTATTTACATTGTGAAAAGTCAGTTATTTACATTGTGAAAAGTCAGTTATTTACATTGTGAAAAGTCAGTTATTTACAGTAACTACAAAGGTCACGAATACTTTTTAATGCCAAGGAAACAACCAACAAAATATTTAATTAGTAAACTGATTAGAACAACCACTAGAGCGGAAGATAAGTTGTGAAAACAACAAACAACAAACAACTGAAACAATTCTAACCATTGTTATATCGTACCGCTGACCTTTCCATTGTTTGTTTTTTGTTCAGTGTAAGAATTAGAATAGCAATGTTTTCTTTACTAGGGCTGAGACTCAGTCACCGGATGCACTTTGTTAAAAAGAGATAAAGGTGCAGTTGGTAGAATGTGAGACAAGAACCTAATGACAGGGTTAGTGTGGTGATGAATGGGGTTGTGACAATATGCATTCAAAATCATAGATGTTAGAATGGTATCGAATACTATACAGGTACGCTGGTTAAGAACAATTGAATGCCGTTTAATTCTCTCCGTCTTTAATATTCTCTATGATTTATAAAGCATATTGTCACTAAGGTTGTGACAATATGCTTTATAAATCATAGATCTTAAGAATATCACAGACGAAATGAAATGGTATCGAATACTATATACCGCTGGTGTAGAACCATTCAATACTCTTTAATTCTCTCCGTCTATAAATTTCCGGGATCTATTATTGAAGTGCATATTGTCACAACCCTAGTAATGATATGGTGAAGGTATATTTGAATTAGGGGAATAAAGGCTACTCAGTTGAAAATAATATGCGAAATTTACGAAATGAAACAGTTTGCAAGTGGATAAAATGGATGAATTTTCTGTTAATGAAACAAGCAAAGGAAATTGAGAAAAAAAATTAAGAACTATATAACCTATTCCACTCGAGAATGTAACTGTAAGATGTTATTATTTTGCTATTTAATCACTAATAACATTAAAGTAAAGATAAATCGGTTTGTTGTATTTCATTGAAGGCATGGCCTGGCTAATACTGCTAATGTACATGTCATACATTAGTTAGTAGAGTTGTTAGTCCCTTTGAATAAGTAATAATTATAAGACAGGCATGTGACATCAGACTACAAAGGAGAGAAGTGACGTCTGTGGTTAAGAAACATTTTGTGGTTAGATGTAGTGAGTTAGTTTGGAGAAAAGAAATTATTAGAGCTAACGGAACTGATCTGGAGATATGAACTGTGAACATCAAAAGAAGATCAGTAGAAGATCAGCAGAAGATCAGTAGAAGATCAGTAGAAGATCAGTAGAAGATCAGTAGAAGATCAGTAGAAGATCAGTAGAAGATCAGTAAAAGATCAGTAAAAGATCAGTAAAAGATCAGTAAAAGATCAGTAAAAGATCAGTAAAAGATCAGTAGAAGATCAGTAGAAGATCAGTAAAAGATCAGTAAAAGATCAGTAAAAGATCAGTAAAAGATCAGTAAAAGATCAGTAGAAGATCAGTAGAAGATCAGTAAAAGATCAGTAGAAGATCAGTAGAAGATCAGTAAAAGATCAGTAAAAGATCAGTAAAAGATCAGTAAAAGATCAGTAAAAGATCAGTAAAAGATCAGTAGAAGATCAGTAGAAGATCAGTAGAAGAAATTGTAAATAAAATTTGGTGCAAATTATAGTACAATAAAAATACTGAAGATAAATTTGTTTCATATTGACACTATTTTTAATTGCTAAAGTAAATATCTCACCCGTTTTATTTATTCCACTAAGTACTACATTTCTCTCACCTGAAGTACCTATCAGTGCCATCGTCTGTCTGTATGTGGTACTGTACAGGACTAGAGCTGTAGCGCGCTATGTTCAGACAGTGGAATGATTCTAGTACAGTCTGCGAAGATAAAAAAATGTGATGTAGAAAGAATGTTATTAATTGAACTTATTTGGCAAGAATGTGTTATTTAGAGGAGTATTATTTGCATTATGCTGTTTGAATGTTGTTAATCATCTGGAAGTTATATAAGGAATTTTTGAATTGTAGTTTTCTTTAAGTTTTTCTCCACTAATTATCCTTTTTATAAACTGAAAAGGTAGATACTTTTGACCATGCTACCGATTTATATCCTTTTTTCTTATATTCTCGTGGGAAAAGTAGGAGGAGCTTAGCAGAAAGTCTGGTGGAAAGACCTAAAAAACCCTACGTGTGTACGGCCCTTAAGATTGTTAATGTTTTCAATTTCGTATAAATAGAGGGTAATTAAGCTAATATACATTGTAAATAATAATTTACTTTAAAATTTACAATTAATTTAGGGGATAATTTAAATATTTTAAGTTGAATCAATCTGCGAAGTTTTATTCATTTTTTAAGAATGTATTTAAAAATATTGAAGTGACGGAATATAATAATACTTCTATCGACTGCACAGTGTCCAATCAATTCCCCATAACCACAATACAGTTCACCACTAGCCAGTCTGTACATCATAGATTACAACAGTTCAGATTATTGGGGGCTAACGGCTTATGACGTCATGGCGGAACAACCGGAAGCACGCTGAGGTAGCGTTATGAGCGCTAACTAGCGTTACTAGCGTTATGAAGTAGCGTTATTAGCGGTAAGGTGTGACGCGATGTGAACTAAGCTAAGTCTTATTAAGTGTCCTGAAGTAATAGCCACTTGGACACTCACCGGAACAGTAAACTGTTATCCCCATTAGAGGAAATTACAGAACACACTGCTAGCACTCACTCATGGGAAGAGGAAAATGAAGAGGTGATAGTAAATGAAGCCTACGAGTCTACCTAACACAAAATCTAAGAGGAAAATGAAGAGGTGATAGTAAATGAAGCCTACGAGTCTACCTAACACAAAATCTAAGAGGAAAATGAAGAGGTGATAGTAAATGAAGCCTACGAGTCTACCTAACACAAAATCTAAGAGGAAAATGAAGAGGTGATAGTAAAAATGAAGCCTACGAGCCTACCTAACACAAAATCTAAGAGGAAAATGAAGAGGTGATAGTAAATGAAGCCTACGAGCCTACCTAACACAAAATCTAAGAGGAAAATGAAGAGGTGATAGTAAATGAAGCCTAAGAGTCTACGTAACACAAAATCTAAGAGGAAAATGAAGAGGTGATAGTAAATGAAGCCTACGAGCCTACCTAACACAAAATCTAAGAGGAAAATGAAGAGGTGATAGTAAATGAAGCCTAAGAGTCTACGTAACACAAAATCTAAGAGGAAAATGAAGAGGTGATAGTAAATGAAGCCTACGAGTCTACCTAACACAAAATCTAAGAGGAAAATGAAGAGGTGATAGTAAATGAAGCCTACGAGCCTACCTAACACAAAATCTAAGAGGAAAATGAAGAGGTGATAGTAAATGAAGCCTACGAGCCTACCTAACACAAAATCTAAGAGGAAAATGAAGAGGTGATAGTAAATGAAGCCTACGAGTCTACCTAACACAAAATCTAAGAGGAAAATGAAGAGGTGATAGTAAATGAAGCCTACGAGCCTACCTAACACAAAATCTAAGAGGAAAATGAAGAGGTGATAGTAAATGAAGCCTACGAGCCTACCTAACACAAAATCTAAGAGGAAAATGAAGAGGTGATAGTAAATGAAGCCTACGAGCCTACCTAACACAAAATCTAAGAGGAAAATGAAGAGGTGATAGTAAATGAAGCCTACGAGTCTACCTAACACAAAATCTAAGAGGAAAATGAAGAGGTGATAGTAAATGAAGCCTAAGAGTCTACCTAACACAAAATCTAAGAGGAAAATGAAGAGGTGATAGTAAATGAAGCCTACGAGCCTACCTAACACAAAATCTTAGAGGAAAATGAAGAGATGATAGTAAATTACAACAACAGTCATCACTGACAGTTTCAGGAAACACACCAAATGAGTCAGAGTTATAGTCGAGTCTAGGCTGATTTGCAGGACCCAAATTTGCGAAAAACTAATTCGCTAAACCGGCTTCTCCGAATATATATGTTTGCCGAATCCCAAATTTGCCGCAAAGGGATTCACCGAAATACAGACTAACGGAAGGACAAACTTACCGAGAGACGAAGTTGTCGAAAATCAGATTTATTGTCTATCCTAATAAAACCCGTAGTGTGTTTATTTATTTATTTTGTGTCCGCTTTTACACTACGGGTATTAAACATGAAGAATGTAACTATGATATGAAATTTAAATTCTTTCAGTTAATTCGATTTCTATACAAGAATTTTATCTACTAAAATTATATAGTAACATATCATGCATGTAGGAAAATAAATTTTAATTGATTTCAATTCAATAAAAGTAACCGAACAACGGGTAATAAATTACTGTTGAAAACCCGTTATTTTTAACGGGAAAAAACACTAGTCTATACTAATTATTTCCCTCGTGTGTTTATTTATTTGGTGTCCGCTTTTACACTACGGGTATTAAACATGAAGAATGTAACTATGATACGCACGGGAATATATTGACTTGATATTTAAATTCCCCTGTTTTTATTCAATTTTTGAATGTATTTTATTTATAAAAAAAATACCTATCAGTTTATGCAGAAAAAAGAATTTAATTTGAATTCACTAAAAAAAAAACCTAAGAACGGGTAATAAATTACTATTGAAGACCCGTTATTTTTAGCGGGCAAATACACTAGTATACCAATAAAGGGTTGATAGAAATCAATGTTTTTACCTCAAACTAATTTACTGACGCTAGTGACACTATCGTTGAAGCCAGAGGAATATTGGGAAGATATAAACATAGCTTATAGTTATGTTATTCATAACTAGCAGTTTAAAAGCATATTAGAATAGGTATTCTGAATCTGTGTCAAAATTGGAACCTATTTCACATGTGTTTACTTATGGTAATATGGTGGGGATGAACTAACTAAAGGATATTTGGTGTTGCTATGGGCTACCATTTCGTTGTTTCTTTAACTTTTGTGTAATTTTTTTTTGTATTTATCTTTCGGTAAATTTGTCTTTCGTAAAATCCTCACTTCGGCGAATCGGTTTTCGGAAAATTTTGGTTTCGGCAAATTAGTCTGCGACAAATCCACCATTTACCGTTCTATTCATCGCATTATTATAAATACCTGGTATTTATAAATACCTGGTATTTATAAATACCTGGTATTTGTTACCTCAATTACCCATAGCGTTTCAGTTATCTTACCCTAGTTTTTTTTCTTTTTTTTTATGTTCTTTGTAGATATTTTCTCTCTTCAACTTTCATTTGTTTAACCTCATTGCGGTTGATTCTCCCTAAGGAGTTCAACCTCAGAACCCAATGGCTATAGTGTCACTATAACCCAATGGATAAAGTGTCACTATAACCCAATGGATAAAGTGTCACTATAACCCAATGGCTATAGTGTCACTATAACCCAATGGATAAAGTGTCACTATAACCCAATGGCTATAGTGTCACTATAACCCAATGGATAAAGTGTCACTATAACCCAATGGCTATAGTGTCACTATAACCCAATGGATAAAGTGTCACTATAACCCAATGGATAAAGTGTCACTATAACCCAATGGCTATAGTGTCACTATAACCCAATGGATAAAGTGTCACTATAACCCAATGGATAAAGTGTCACTATAACCCAATGGCTATAGTGTCACTATAACCCAATGGCTATAGTGTCACTATAACCCAATGGATAAAGTGTCACTATAACCCAATGGATAAAGTGTCACTATAACCCAATGGCTATAGTGTCACTATAACCCAATGGATAAAGTGTCACTATAACCCAATGGCTATAGTGTCACTATAACCCAATGGATAAAGTGTCACTATAACCCAATGGCTATAGTGTCACTATAACCCAATGGATAAAGTGTCACTATAACCCAATGGATAAAGTGTCACTATAACCCAATGGCTATAGTGTCACTATAACCCAATGGATAAAGTGTCACTATAACCCAATGGCTATAGTGTCACTATAACCCAATGGATAAAGTGTCACTATAACCCAATGGCTATAGTGTCACTATAACCCAATGGATAAAGTGTCACTATAACCCAATGGATAAAGTGTTACTATAACCCAATGGATAAAGTGTCACTATAACCCAATGGATAAAGTGTCACTATAACCCAATGGATAAAGTGTCACTATAACCCAATGGCTATAGTGTCACTATAACCCAATGGATATAGTGTCACTATAACCCAATGGCTATAGTGTCACTATAACCCAATGGATAAAGTGTCACTATAACCCAATGGATAAAGTGTCACTATAACCCAATGGATAAAGTGTTACTATAACCCAATGGATAAAGTGTCACTATAACCCAATGGATAAAGTGTCACTATAACCCAATGGATAAAGTGTCACTATAACCCAATGGCTATAGTGTCACTATAACCCAATGGCTATAGTGTCACTATAACCCAATGGATAAAGTGTCACTATAACCCAATGGATAAAGTGTCACTATAACCCAATGGATAAAGTGTCACTATAACCCAATGGATAAAGTGTCACTATAACCCAATGGCTATAGTGTCACTATAACCCATTTACAACCTCTACAACCCCAATATCTTACCAAGTTAACCCCTCCACAAAAAAGAGAAAAAGAACCTACATATGAATGAGAAAACAAAGAAATCACTAACTGGCAACTGCATTAACAAGTATTAAAAAATATCCTAATATTAGCGCAATATTAGCGCAATATTAGCGCAACATTAGCGCAATATTAGCGCAATATTAGCGCAATAATAGCACAACATTAACGCAATATTAGCGCAATATTAGCGCAATATTAGCGCAATATTAGCGCAATATTAGCACAATATTAGCGCAATACTAGCACAATAATAGCGCAATATTAGCGCAATATTAGCGCAATATTAGCGCAATATTAGCGCAATATTAGCGCAATATTAGTGCAATATTAGGGCAATATTAGCACAATATTAGCACAATATTAGTGCAATATTAGCGCAATATTAACGCAATATTAGCGCAATACTAGCGCAATATTAGCGCAATATTAGCACAATATTAGCGCAATACTAGCACAATAATAGCGCAATATTAGCGCAATATTAGCGCAATAATAGCGCAATATTAGCGCAATATAAGCACAATACTAGCACAATAATAGCGCAATATTAGCGCAATATTAGCGCAATATTAGCGCAATATTAGTGCAATATTGGCGCAATATTAGCGCAATATTAGTGCAATATTAGCACAATATTAGTGCAATATTAGCGCAATATTAACGCAATATTAGCGCAATACTAGTGCAATATTAGCGCAATATTAGCGCAATATTAGCGCAATATTAGCGCAATATTAACGCAATATTAGCACAATACTAGCGCAATATTAGCGCAATACTAGCGCAATATTAGCGCAATACTAGCGCAATATTAGCGCAATACTAGCGCAATATTAGCGCAATACTAGCGCAATATTAGCGCAATACTAGCGCAATATTAGCAATAGTATCAAGCAATGCAAACCTTTTATTTACGAGTTAAGTTATGGAAGCGTGTGGCAACTTTTCGGCTAATGGTTGCTAAGTACTTCCTTGTTGCAATTATCAGCTGATCGGGAGGGGGTGGGGGGGGGGGGGGGTTGTGTTAAAATAGGTCACGGGGGAGAGGGGGAAAGGTCAACTCGGGGTCAGATGAGATAACCACATGTACCATCACCACAAAGAGTGGTGCAGATGTACCATCACCACAAAGAGTGGTGCAGATGTACCATCACCACAAAGAGTGGTGCAGATGTACCATCACCACAAAGAGTGGTGCAGATGTACCATCACCACAAAGAGTGGTGCACATGTACCATCACCACAAAGAGTGGTGCAGATGTACCATCACCACAAAGAGTGGAGCACATGTACCATCACCACAAAGAGTGGTGCACATGTACCATCACCACAAAGAGTGGTGCAGATGTACCATCACCACAAAGAGTGGAGCACATGTACCATCACCACAAAGAGTGGAGCACATGTACCATCACCACAAAGAGTGGTGCAGAATACCTACTTTGTGTCTTGTAACCAATTCTACAAGAGAGGAAAATGAAGAGCAACAGTTTTTCTAAGTCTTTCCCAATTTGTACCACATTCAATGCAGTGATTCCCAATGGGAATATTCCATATAGAATATTCCATATGGAACTATTCCAGCCTCCAGTCCTTGTCTCCCTAATTTTCTTTTCTGGAGCAAACTGTGATATTTCGCCGCTAGGAGTGAATTAATGTTGGCAAGGAACCGCTCTTTGGTCCATCACTGACACAATTCATTGCTAGATAAAAAAGAGGTGCTGTTCCTGATCTTGTTGTTGTTGTTGTTGTTGTTTCACCGAAATTAAGAATGGAGACTGAGAGAAGAAAGAGAAGAGTAACGGACTGGAGTGACCTTGCAACGCCCGGGGCAAAACCTTTACCTAGTGACTGTGCCTTTACCTAGTGACTGTGCCTTTACCTAGTGACTGTGCCTTTACCTAGTGACTGTGCCTTTACCTAGTGACTGTGCCTTCACCTAGTGACTGTGTCTTTACCTAGTGACTGTGCCTTTACCTAGTGACTGTAACTTTACCTAGTGACTGTGCCTTTACCTAGTGACTGTGCCTTTACCTAGTGACTGTGCCTTTACCTAGTGACTGTAACTTTACCTAGTGACTGTGCCTTTACCTAGTGACTGTGCCTTTACCTAGTGACTGTGCCTTTACCTAGTGACTGTGCCTTTACCTAGTGACTGTGCCTTTACCTAGTGACTGTGCCTTTACCTAGTGACTGTGCCTTTACCTAGTGACTGTAACTTTACCTAGTGACTGTGCCTTTACCTAGTGACTGTGCCTTTACCTAGTGACTGTGCCTTTACCTAGTGACTGTGCCTTTACCTAGTGACTGTGCCTTTACCTAGTGACTGTGCCTTTACCTAGTGACTGTGCCTTTACCTAGTGACTGTGCCTTTACCTAGTGACTGTGCCTTTACCTAGTGACTGTGCCTTTACCTAGTGACTGTGCCTTTACCTAGTGACTGTGCCTTTACCTAGTGACTGTGCCTTTACCTAGTGACTGTGCCTTTACCTAGTGACTGTGCCTTTACCTAGTGACTGTACCTTCACGCCCATACCTACAAAGAAATATAATGTAAGTATCTAACCACCTTTTTCTATGTGTTTTATCGCAGTGTGTATATTTTCATTATTCATCTTTTTATTTCTTATTTTTGTTAGCCATGGAGCATTGTGCTTTCCCGCGTCATTTAGCCGCTTTAATTACCAATAGGAATGAAATGGCAAAGATTGGGTGGTCCGGCCTTAATCTTACTATAAAGGGAGCTACGTGTTCAGTAAATAACTAACTATTGCTCACAGTCTTTTTCTCATATAATTATGTCTACATACGAATAAAAATAATCACAGAACCCCAAAACTCTCACAGTCTATCTACATATCCACGTATGTACGTGTAATAAGCTCCATTCACACCACCAGACAACATATCAAAGCTGTACGAGATGCGATAAATGGTGGCCGGAACTTTCGGACTCGGATAAAATGAAGATTATTTTGAAACTCTCGCCGTAAATGACCGTTATAGTTTGTTGAATCGGCTAGTTTGTTGTACTGCACACTTCATGATTGTTTAATGACCTGGCAGGGCTCTGGACAGTACATTTAGACATCATCTTGTTCTTAAGTGTCCTCTTGTTCCTAAGTGTCCTCTTGTTCCTAAGTGTCCTCTTGTTCCTAAGTGTCCTCTTGTTCCTAAGTGTCCTCTTGTTCATAAGTGTCCTCTTGTTCCTAAGTGTCCTCTTGTTCCTAAGTGTCCTCTTGTTCCTAAGTGTCCTCTTGTTCATAAGTGCCCTCTTGTTCCTAAGTTTCCTCTTGTTCCTAAGTGTCTTCTTGATCCTAAGTGTCCTCTTGTTCCTAAGTGTCCTCTTGTTCCTAAGTGTCCTCTTGTTCCTAAGTGTCCTCTTATAGAAAAATGGTTTCGAAGGTACGCAGTTGCTCATAAAATTCCTCATCCGGTCCATGTTTACCACTCCTCTTCCTGACGATGGATAGACATCTTCAAAATACCCCTCAACATTACTTTTTAACCACATCATGAAAATAATGCTTTCCCGTTAGGTCTAAACCGTCGCAATGAACTCTCCTCTAGATTATGCAACTTCAGAGACATATATGGCAGAATGGAATTACCTAAAACTTCTTTTTCCATAAAATAATACCTAACACCCCTTACTGCCCTGTGTGAAGTTAATGCAGTAGGAATAACAAAGAGAAAGAAAAGTGACCAAGCAGGAGAGGGTTAATCCAGCAAACAACCGGAGGTATGGCTCCAAAATAACAGCATGTCAGTGCGTGTGTACGTACAATGGTCACGATAGGTGATAGTGTCATGAATAAATAAAAAGAAATGCACGAACATATCTGGTTACCTTTCTTTGACCTTTGACCTTTGGTGAGTAATGGAGAGTAGAGAGGGTGAACTGTGGTGAACTGTGGTGAATAATGGAGAGTAGAGAGGGAGAACTGTGGTGAACTGTGGAGAGTAGAGAGGGAGAACTGTGGTGAATAGTGGAGAGTAGAGAGGGAGAACTGTGGTGAATAATGGAGAGTAGAGAGGGAGAACTGTGGTGAATAATGGAGAGTAGAGAGGGAGAACTGTGGTGAATAATGGAGAGTAGAGAGGGAGAACTGTGGTGAATAGTGGTGAGTATAGAGGGAGAACTGTGGTGAATAGTGGAGAGTATAGAGAGAGAACTGTGGTGAGTAATTGTAGATGTCATTACAATACTAAGAGTTATATCGTTTCTGTGGAAAATGAATTAGTTTTTAACTTGGTACAGTAATAATTCAAACAAACACTCTCAATGAAATTAATAGTTCATTAATTAAATAGTAAGTTATTAATAAGTAAATAGAATAAACTGATACAGCGAAGATAATTTCTCAGAGGAACAACTCGACAGTTTGCAAATGAAAACAAAGAAAGAAAAGAGGAAAATTACCTCCTTTTGATGAGTGTGGCGCATGAGGTGCGCAATGTGTAATAGGCAAGGAATGCGCATATAAGGTGCGCAATGCGTAATAGGCAAGGAATGCGCATATAAGGTGCGCAATGCGTAATAGGCAAGGAATGCGCATATAAGGTGCGCAATGCGTAATAGGCAAGGAATGCGCATATAAGGTGCGCAATGCGTAATAGGCAAGGAATGCGCATATAAGGTGCGCAATGCGTAATAGGCAAGGAATGCGCATATAAGGTGCGCAATGCGTAATAAGCAAGGAATGCACATATAAGGTGCGTAATGCGTAATAGGCAAGGAATGCGCATATAAGGTGCGCAATGCGTAATAGGCAAGAAATGCGCATATAAGGTGCGCAATGCGTAATGGGCAAGGAATGCGCATATAAGGTGCGCAATGCGTAATGGGCAAGGAATGCGCATATAAGGTGCGCAATGTGTAATAGGCAAGGAATACGCATATAAGGTGCGCAATGCGTAATAGGCAAGGAATGCGTATATAAGGTGCGCAATGTGTAATAGGCAAGGAATACGCATATAAGGTGCGCAATGCGTAATAGGCAAGGAATACGCATATAAGGTGCGCAATGTGTAATAGGCAATGAATACGCATATAAGGTGCGCAATGCGTAATAGGCAAGGAATACGCATATAAGGTGTGCAATGCGTAATAGGCAAGGAATGCGCATATAAGGTGCGCAATGCGTAATAGGCAAGGAATGCGCAGTTGAACATGCTGACGTAACAGACAAGGTGTGGTTTTACTCATGTGACTAACGATAGAATACACAGGATGGGAGTAATGGTATTCTAATGGGTATTCAAATGGGTATTCTAATGGGTATTACAATGGGTATTCCAATGGGTATTCCAATAAGTAATTAGAACATTGGGATGATAATAAAGGTATTCAGTAGAGTAACATCAACCCGTATAGGTAGTACCTCCATTCAGACTTCAGTTCGTGCTTCAGTCTCTAAATCTTTCTTCCTAACTGTACAGGAGTAGGTTTTAATTATTCCCGCTGAGAGATAAGCATACAAGTTTGAAGCAACATGCATCATCAAAGAGTAATTGCTTTGTCGCTAGAAATTGCCTCATTTACCGGTCAATCTTCTCCAACTGCATTGTAAAGAAAACCGGCAACGGGACTTTGCACTACGTCATCATTTCTTTTAGCCAATCTTTTTAGCAACACATATCATAAACTGGTCGTCAGACAGCTCCTAATGATATGAAATTATTATCTTTTAATTACAAGTCCGTGCCATACTTTACAACCTGGCCTGTTCCGCTACCTAGAATGTGTGCTTTTTCCATGCAAAAACACACATAAATCTCTTGCCAAGAAGCGTAATAAATCAGTACAATTTCACAGGTAATTTCTAATGAAATGTTGACGTGTGACATAAAGTGTACCGCTAGGTATCTCTCGCAGATGATGTCATATTTACAACAGGTACAATGGCGCCCCCAGCGGGTGGCTTATGAATAACCTGTTTGAGCGTTACCTATGCACTTACTGGTGCAATAAAGTAGCGACATTACGCCGCAAACACATTACTCTAAATCTAAATACTTCAATCAATGTACTAATTATTCAGTTTACAAAAAAGGCTGATCTTCGATCCAAGTGCATCATTTGCAGATAATATTTGCAATGATTAATTGGAAGCAATTATCACCTTTTTTCACCTTAAATTACCGCTATAATCACATTTTGTTAGGTTCTAACTAGTGGTATAGGTAGATGTAGAATCAATTAAAACCTGCTGAAAACAGTACGTCACTAGATGATAAATAAAGGCTTAAACTTATAAGACAACGCCCATCCCATACGACTAGTGTTTTAAAAGACTGTAGGCTGATAAACCAGTTAACTACCTACTACTAAACACAACGGTGACTCAGTGTGGGGGTATGAGTGAGTAGAAGAATATCTCGAAGTTTAAAAGGATATCTCGTACTTTAATAGCCAGCCTATTCTCGTCCTTCTAAGGTCAACAGACATCTCGTGACCTTTAAGGTCATTCCACCTAAAGGTCAGCAATGTCATCAACCCAAAAGTAACGGGTTTTCCACCTTGGGTGGTGCATGAGGTAATATCTTGAGGTCTTTGGAAATACTTATTAACACCCCAGAGGGTTTACAGGCCCTTGCCGATAGGGACAGGCTAATTAGTTCTAGGTACGCCTCACTGAACAGACTGTTTAACTATTTTCACACCACAGTCACTAGCTACAGTACCTACCTAACCTAACTAGATGATTGTAGGTACGAATAACATAGCAACTGGTGAAATAACGTGTACTATCGAGCACATTAGTAGCAAAGAAGAAATTTGATAGTAAATAATATTAGGTAACTAAATTCAGAACAGATTGATGTGGAAAAAGATTTTGAAATTGGATAATAGTTTCCACCATTTCACCACTATTACCATACCTAGTGAATGAGGCGAACATCGCCACTAGGTGTGTGTTTTAATTAGGTATATCTTAACTAGGTATATCTTAACTAGGTATCTATTTTAACTAGGTATATCTTAACTAGGTATATATCTTAGCTAGCTATCTATCTTAACTAGGTATCTATCTCAACTAGGTATCTATCTCAACTAGGTATCTCTTAACTACCTCACTTGGCATCTCTAGCTATGCATCTTAACTAGGTATCTCTTCTCTATCTAGCTATTCATCTTAACTAGGTATCTCATCTCTATCTAGCTGTACAATACCTATTATCTTTTTCTCATTCATTAACATTCATAGCAGGCTAATAGAGGACAAAAGCAGTTTGTTAAAGGGGCAGTACACTCGCACGATATTTAGTTTTTTTTTGAAGGTATCAATTGTTTACGTATGAGAATTAATTGATCTGAAATTAGAGTACACATTCATTCAACAATTATCGATGGTGCCACTGCACCGTAATGGGTTTTTTGAACAGGTAATCAAATAACTGTAAGATAGATAGCTTCTAAACTGTCTAATACATTTAAAATTCTATTTACAAAATGCAATACTCAAGAAGTACCATATTTACCAATTAACAGTTGTACCTAATCATTGGCTGTTGCAAACAAAGATGGCCAATAACTCTGAATACCACCACGCGAGGGCGCCACTATGTGATATACAGGGTGGCGCAAAAAAAAAAGGAAACCCATTTTCAAACCAGTATATTTTACAAACTACCAAACCTAGTAATTTTCTAAAAACACAGTTTTATTTGTTTACTTTTTCTGCATATATCGTGATGATCTGTCAGAAGTTACGATAAAAATAAAACATTCTGCAGTGAATTAAAAAAAGGTAAATAAAAAGGGCTTGCGCGAGGACGAAAAATTAAAAAAGTTCATAATAGGAATAATTTATTTCCATATGGTAGTAGTAAAAATTAAATCCTACTATTTTTCATTCAATTAACGTTTTTGTTATTGAATCTTTCATTCATGGAAATACATCTTCATCACCAATCACAATATCTTCTACAAAATGTGCGTTTCTTCGCAGAAACAATTTTGCAAAATTTAGACGGTGCGGTAAATCAGTTCTAAGAGTTCGAGCCTTACATGCTTCTTGAAAGGATGATACATCACATCGTGTTTAACAATTCGGTGAAATGTCTCTTAAATGAAATCTAGTCCTTACTTTCTGATCGATATTTTTGGGTTCTCAATAAACTGTTCATGAACAAAATTAATTTTTTCATGTGTTCATTCTTTTCTCCTGCGACATGATCACTTTTTGTTCAAATTTACAGCGGTTTTTTCAGTTTTGAACTTATTAACATTTGTCAATACGGTTTTATAGTTGGTGGAAATCTTTCCAGAAAGCGTTGTTCAAAATTAAGTTGAACCTGTGTAAAACTTCCAGTGTTTAAAAAAATTGTCACAACAAAAACTCTTTGTTCTTTTGAAAGCTGAATTTTGAGGGTTTCGAATAGGAGATAAAAATTAACGGCGAAATAATTTTATAGAGATATCAATTTTATCTCAAAAACCAACTTTCAAATGGTAATTTATTTTTTATTTTCTCTCATTTGTTACAAAAAGTAGTAGAGTTTATTGTTTTATATGAATTATAAAATTATAAAAATAAATTATTAAATGAATTATATATCGTATGATTTTTTTTCGATTATTTCGTCCTCGCGCAATCCTTTTTAATTTACATTTTTTAATTCGCTGCAGGATGTTCAATGTTGTAACTCTCAACAGATTATCACGATAGATACAGAAAAAGTTAAAGAATAAGACTGTGTTTTTAGAAAATTTATAAGTTTGATAGTTTGTAAAATAAACAAGTTTGAAAATGGGTTTCCTTTTTATTTTGCGCCACCCTGTATAAAATACATTTCTGAGAGTACCTAATGATGTTGCCTAATTAAATGGCTTGGGGACCAGTTGGCGAGAGTTTAGTTACATTTCTCATTAAAACCTTTGAAGTGTTCTGCCCCAAATAAGTAACATTGGAAAAGATGTATGTTATTGTCATATTGAAAATAAATAGTCTCATAGTATTAATGGGTACAGTGACTTGTTCTTTCAAGTTAGTTCTTTGAGTTAATTATTTCTATAGGTTGATAGGAGTAGCCCTGTGGGTGAATGGGCCTAGGGATGAACTGTTAGCAACACTCTAGCCGCAGTAGGTATTAGAGAGAATGTGGTAAATACCACCCACTGTATACTGTAGAGGGTAATACCACCCACTGTATACTGTAGAGGGTAATACCACACACTGTACAGTGTAGAGGGTAATACCACCCACTGTATACTGTAGAGGGTAATACCACCCACTGTACAGTGTAGAGGGTAATACCACCCACTGTATACTGTAGAGGGTAATACCACCCACTGTATACTGTAGAGGGTAATACCACCCACTGTACAGTATAGAGGGTAATACCACCCACTGTATACTGTAGAGGGTAATACCACCCACTGTACAGTATAGAGGGTAATACCACCCACTGTACACTGTAGAGGGTAATACCACACACTGTACAGTATAGAGGGTAATACCACCCACTGTACACTGTAGAGGGTAATACCACCCACTGTATACTGTAGAGGGTAATACCACCCACTGTACAGTATAGAGGGTAATACCACCCACTGTACACTGTAGAGGGTAATACCACCCACTGTATACTGTAGAGGGTAATACCACCCACTGTACAGTATAGAGGGTAATACCACCCACTGTACAGTATAGAGGGTAATACCACCCACTGTACAGTATAGAGGGTAATACCACCCACTGTACAATGTAGAGGGTAATACCACACACTGTACAGTATAGAGGGTAATACCACCCACTGTACACTGTAGAGGGTAATACCACCCACTGTATACTGTAGAGGGTAATACCACCCACTGTATACTGTAGAGGGTAATACCACCCACTGTATACTGTAGAGGGTAATACCACCCACTGTATACTGTAGAGGGTAATACCACACACTGTACAGTATAGAGGGTAATACCACACACTGTACAAACTAATGAAAAAAGGTAAACTAGAACATAAAATCACCAGAAATTTTTTGTGAAGTTAATTTCACTTTGAGATAAAAAATGAATGAGAAAAACAAATAAAACAAAGAATAGATATGACAAAGGAATGGAACACCTAGTACCTATATAATGATGTCACTGTGCTTACAGTCACTGTGCTTACAGTCACTGTACTTACAGTCACTGTACTTACAGTCACTGTACTTACAGTCACTGTACCTGTATGCCCCCTACCGGTTCTCTCTTCACATCTTATTGCAGGTGATCTTTACTCTATTTTTTCACGCTGAATTAACGATGTGTTTTACTTTTACCATTTCAGTCACTATTAGACACCTTGTGAGTTAGGGCAACACATGGAATGTTATAGTTACCATTTCAGTCACTATTAGACACCTTGTGAGTTAGGGCAACACATGGAATGTTATAGTTACCATTTCAGTCACTATTAGACACCTTGTGAGTTAGGGCAACACATGGAATGTTATAGTTACCATTTCAGTTACTATTAGACACCTTGTGAGTTAGGGCAACACATGGAATGTTATAGTTACCATTTCAGTCACTATTAGACACCTTGTGAGTTAGGGCAACACATGGAATGTTATAGTTACCATTTCAGTCACTATTAGACACCTTGTGAGTTAGGGCAACACATGGAATGTTATAGTTACCATTTCAGTCACTATTAGACACCTTGTGAGTTAGGGCAACACATGGAATGTTATAGTTACCATTTCAGTCACTATTAGACACCTTGTGAGTTAGGGCAACACATGGAATGTTATAGTTACCATTTCAGTCACTATTAGACACCTTGTGAGTTAGAGCAACACATGGAATGTTATAGTTACCATTTCAGTCACTATTAGACACCTTGTGAGTTAGGGCAACACATGGAATGTTATAGTTACCATTTCAGTCACTATTAGACACCTTGTGAGTTAGGGCAACACATGGAATGTTATAGTTACCATTTCAGTTACTATTAGACACCTTGTGAGTTAGGGCAACACATGGAATGTTATAGTTACCATTTCAGTCACTATTAGACACCTTGTGAGTTAGGGCAACACATGGAATGTTATAGTTACCATTTCAGTCACTATTAGACACCTTGTGAGTTAGGGCAACACATGGAATGTTATAGTTACTATTTCAGTCACTATTAGACACCTTGTGAGTTAGGGCAACGCATGGAATGTTATAGTTACCATTTCAGTCACTATTAGACACCTTGTGAGTTAGGGCAACACATGGAATGTTATAGTTACCATTTCAGTCACATTAGACACCTTGTGAGTTAGGGCAACACATGGAATGTTATAGTTACCATTTCAGTCACTATTAGACACCTTGTGAGTTAGGGCAACACATGGAATGTTATAGTTACCATTTCAGTCACTATTAGACACCTTGTGAGTTAGGGCAACACATGGAATGTTATAGTTACCATTTCAGTCACTATTAGACACCTTGTGAGTTAGGGCAACACATGGAATGTTATAGTTACCATTTCAGTCACTATTAGACACCTTGTGAGTTAGGGCAACACATGGAATGTTATAGTTACCATTTCAGTTACTATTAGACACCTTGTGAGTTAGGGCAACGCATGGAATGTTATAGTTACCATTTCAGTCACTATTAGACACCTTGTGAGTTAGGGCAACACATGGAATGTTATAGTTACCATTTCAGTCACTATTAGACACCTTGTGAGTTAGGGCAACACATGGAATGTTATAGTTACCATTTCAGTCACTATTAGACACCTTGTGAGTTAGGGCAACACATGGAATGTTATAGTTACCATTTCAGTCACTATTAGACACCTTGTGAGTTAGAGCAACACATGGAATGTTATAGTTACCATTTCAGTCACTATTAGACACCTTGTGAGTTAGGGCAACACATGGAATGTTATAGTTACCATTTCAGTTACTATTAGACACCTTGTGAGTTAGAGCAACACATGGAATGTTATAGTTACCATTTCAGTCACTATTAGACACCTTGTGAGTTAGGGCAACACATGGAATGTTATAGTTACCATTTCAGTCACTATTAGACACCTTGTGAGTTAGGGCAACACATGGAATGTTATAGTTACCATTTCAGTTACTATTAGACACCTTGTGAGTTAGGGCAACACATGGAATGTTATAGTTACCATTTCAGTCACTATTAGACACCTTGTGAGTTAGGGCAACACATGGAATGTTATAGTTATCATTTCAGTCACTATTAGACACCTTGTGAGTTAGGGCAACACATGGAATGTTATAGTTACCATTTCAGTCACTATTAGACACCTTGTGAGTTAGGGCAACACATGGAATGTTATAGTTACCATTTCAGTCACTATTAGACACCTTGTGAGTTAGGGCAACACATGGAATGTTATAGTTACCATTTCAGTCACTATTAGACACCTTGTGAGTTAGAGCAACACATGGAATGTTATAGTTACCATTTCAGTCACTATTAGACACCTTGTGAGTTAGGGCAACACATGGAATGTTATAGTTACCATTTCAGTCACTATTAGACACCTTGTGAGTTAGGGCAACACATGGAATGTTATAGTTACCATTTCAGTCACTATTAGACACCTTGTGAGTTAGGGCAACACATGGAATGTTATAGTTACCATTTCAGTCACTATTAGACACCTTGTGAGTTAGAGCAACACATGGAATGTTATAGTTACCATTTCAGTCACTATTAGACACCTTGTGAGTTAGGGCAACACATGGAATGTTATAGTTACCATTTCAGTCACTATTAGACACCTTGTGAGTTAGGGCAACACATGGAATGTTATAGTTACCATTTCAGTTACTATTAGACACCTTGTGAGTTAGAGCAACACATGGAATGTTATAGTTACTATTTCAGTCACTATTAGACACCTTGTGAGTTAGGGCAACACATGGAATGTTATAGTTATCATTTCAGTCACTATTAGACACCTTGTGAGTTAGGGCAACACATGGAATGTTATAGTTACCATTTCAGTCACTATTAGACACCTTGTGAGTTAGGGCAACACATGGAATGTTATAGTTACCATTTCAGTCACTATTAGACACCTTGTGAGTTAGGGCAACAAATGGAATGTTATAGTTACCATTTCAGTCACTATTAGACACCTTGTGAGTTAGAGCAACACATGGAATGTTATAGTTACCATTTCAGTCACTATTAGACACCTTGTGAGTTAGGGCAACACATGGAATGTTATAGTTACCATTTCAGTCACTATTAGACACCTTGTGAGTTAGGGCAACACATGGAATGTTATAGTTACCATTTCAGTTACTATTAGACACCTTGTGAGTTAGAGCAACACATGGAATGTTATAGTTACTATTTCAGTCACTATTAGACACCTTGTGAGTTAGGGCAACACATGGAATGTTATAGTTATCATTTCAGTCACTATTAGACACCTTGTGAGTTAGGGCAACACATGGAATGTTATAGTTACCATTTCAGTCACTATTAGACACCTTGTGAGTTAGGGCAACACATGGAATGTTATAGTTACCATTTCAGTCACTATTAGACACCTTGTGAGTTAGAGCAACACATGGAATGTTATAGTTACCATTTCAGTCACTATTAGACACCTTGTGAGTTAGGGCAACACATGGAATGTTATAGTTACCATTTCAGTCACTATTAGACACCTTGTGAGTTAGGGCAACACATGGAATGTTATAGTTACCATTTCAGTCACTATTAGACACCTTGTGAGTTAGGGCAACACATGGAATGTTATAGTTACCATTTCAGTCACTATTAGACACCTTGTGAGTTAGGGCAACACATGGAATGTTATAGTTACCATTTCAGTCACTATTAGACACCTTGTGAGTTAGGGCAACACATGGAATGTTATAGTTACCATTTCAGTCACTATTAGACACCTTGTGAGTTAGGGCAACACATGGAATGTTATAGTTACCATTTCAGTTACTATTAGACACCTTGTGAGTTAGAGCAACACATGGAATGTTATAGTTACCATTTCAGTCACTATTAGACACCTTGTGAGTTAGGGCAACACATGGAATGTTATAGTTACCATTTCAGTCACTATTAGACACCTTGTGAGTTAGGGCAACACATGGAATGTTATAGTTACCATTTCAGTTACTATTAGACACCTTGTGAGTTAGAGCAACACATGGAATGTTATAGTTACCATTTCAGTCACTATTAGACACCTTGTGAGTTAGGGCAACACATGGAATGTTATAGTTACCATTTCAGTTACTATTAGACACCTTGTGAGTTAGAGCAACACATGGAATGTTATAGTTACCATTTCAGTCACTATTAGACACCTTGTGAGTTAGGGCAACACATGGAATGTTATAGTTACCATTTCAGTCACTATTAGACACCTTGTGAGTTAGGGCAACACATGGAATGTTATAGTTACCATTTCAGTCACTATTAGACACCTTGTGAGTTAGGGCAACACATGGAATGTTATAGTTACCATTTCAGTTACTATTAGACACCTTGTGAGTTAGAGCAACACATGGAATGTTATAGTTACCATTTCAGTCACTATTAGACACCTTGTGAGTTAGGGCAACACATGGAATGTTATAGTTACCATTTCAGTCACTATTAGACACCTTGTGAGTTAGGGCAACACATGGAATGTTATAGTTACCATTTCAGTTACTATTAGACACCTTGTGAGTTAGAGCAACACATGGAATGTTATAGTTACCATTTCAGTCACTATTAGACACCTTGTGAGTTAGGGCAACACATGGAATGTTATAGTTACCATTTCAGTTACTATTAGACACCTTGTGAGTTAGAGCAACACATGGAATGTTATAGTTACCATTTCAGTCACTATTAGACACCTTGTGAGTTAGGGCAACACATGGAATGTTATAGTTATCATTTCAGTCACTATTAGACACCTTGTGAGTTAGGGCAACACATGGAATGTTATAGTTATCATTTCAGTCACTATTAGACACCTTGTGAGTTAGGGCAACACATGGAATGTTGGACTCTTCTAACTTCCCGATAGAAGAAGCAAATTAAAAATATTCATCATTGCGGAAAGTTATGTTTGAATCGGCATCGCACCAAATTGCCTAACATTTGGTGCTATGATGGGTCAATGTTCAAGGACCATTTGGCTGAATTTTGGGAGTGATTGGGTCAAAGGTCAAGGTCACGAAAAGGTCAAATTGATTACTTGATAATAACTAGTTGAATAGTTTCTCATTTGATGTTAAATCTAGAACTGGAGTGTAACTAAATAAGGCAAATACTCTTGTTCTTTTCAAAGCATATTAGATAAGGCGTTACCCTGGGAGTCAGTGCACCAAATAAGGAGTACTGACTCTCATGCACCAAATAAGTGCATAGATTCTCCATACTGCAGCAGCTGCACCCCACAACAACATGTAACATCTTCCTCTGCACTGCAGGGAGTGTCTGTCTGTGCGTCACACACCAAACAGAATGAGAAAAGAAACAGCAACACTATAGTGATAGAAAATAGTGACGTCACACCACTCACAGTGACCTCACACCTCTCTCAGTGACCTCACACCTCTCTCAGTGAAGTCTCACCTCTCACAGTAACCTCACACCTCTCTCAGTGACCTCACACCTCTCCCAGTGAAGTCACACCTCTCACAGTGAAGTCACACCTCTCACAGTGAAGTCACACCTCTCTCAGTGACCTCACACCTCTCACAGTGAAGTCACACCTCTCACAGTGAAGTCACACCTCTCACAGTGACGTCACACCTCTCACAGTGACCTCACACCTCTCTCCGTGACCTCACACCTCTCCCAGTGAAGTCACACCTCTCACAATGAAGTCACACCTCTCTCAGTGACCTCACACCTCTCTCAGTGACCTCACACCTCTCACAGTGAAGTCACACCTCTCACAGTGAAGTCACACCTCTCACAGTGACGTCACACCTCTCACAGTGAAGTCACACCTCTCACAGTGAAGTCACACCTCTCACAGTGACGTCACACCTCTCACAGTGACGTCACACCTCTCACAATGAAGTCACACCTCTCACAATGACCTCACACCTCTCACAGTGACCTCACACCTCTCACAGTGAAGTCACACCTCTCACAGTGACGTAACACCTCTCACAGTGACCTCACACCTCTCACAGTGAAGTCACACCTCTCACAGTGACGTCACACCTCTCACAGTGAAGTCACACCTCTCACAGTGACCTCACACCTCTCACAGTGACCTCACACCTCTCACAGTGAAGTCACACCTCTCACAGTGACGTCACACCTCTCACAGTGACCTCACACCTCTCACAGTGAAGTCACACCTCTCACAGTGACGTCACACCTCTCACAGTGACGTCACACCTCTCACAGTGACGTCACATCTCTCACAGTGACGTCACACCTCTCTCAGTGAAGTCATCACCATTCACTGTATTACAGTATAAGATATACCATTCACTGTATTATAGTATTATAAGATATACCATTCACTATATTACAGTATAAGATATACCATTCACTGTATTACAGTATAAGATATACCATTCACTGTATTACAGTATAAGATATACCATTCACTGTATTACAGTATAAGATATACCATTCACTGTATTACAGTATAAGATATACCATTCACTGTATTACAGTATAAGATATACCATTCACTGTATTACAGTATAAGATATACCATTCACTGTATTATAGTATAAGATACACCATTCACTGTATTATAGTATAAGATATACCATTCACTGTATTATAGTATAAGATATACCATTCACTGTATTATAGTATAAGATATACCATTCACTGTATTACAGTATAAGATATACCATTCACTGTATTACAGTATAAGATATACCATTCACTGTATTACAGTATAAGATATACCATTCACTGTATTACAGTATAAGATATACCATTCACTGTATTACAGTATAAGATATACCATTCACTGTATTACAGTATAAGATATACCATTCACTGATATTATAGTATAAGATATACCATTCACTGTATTACAGTATAAGATATACCATTCACTGTATTACAGTATAAGATATACCATTCACTGTATTATAGTATAAGATATACCATTCACTATATTATAGTATAAGATATACCATTCACTGTATTACAGTATAAGATATACCATTCACTGTATTACAGTATAAGATATACCATTCACTGTATTACAGTATAAGATATACCATTCACTGTATTATAGTATAAGATATACCATTCACTGTATTACAGTATAAGATATACCATTCACTGTATTACAGTATAAGATATACCATTCACTGTATTACAGTATAAGATATACCATTCACTGTATTACAGTATAAGATACACCATTCACTGTATTACAGTATAAGATATACCATTCACTGTATTATAGTATAAGATATACCATTCACTGTATTACAGTATAAGATATACCATTCACTGTATTACAGTATAAGATATACCATTCACTGTATTACAGTATAAGATATACCATTCACTGTATTATAGTATAAGATATACCATTCACTGTATTACAGTATTAGATATACCATTCACTGTATTATAGTATAAGATATACCATTCACTGTATTACAGTATAAGATACACCATTCACTGTATTACAGTATAAGATATACCATTCACTGTATTATAGTATAAGATATACCATTCACTGTATTACAGTATAAGATATACCATTCACTGTATTACAGTATAAGATATACCATTCACTGTATTACAGTATAAGATATACCATTCACTGTATTACAGTATAAGATATACCATTCACTGTATTACAGTATAAGATATACCATTCACTGTATTACAGTATAAGATATACCATTCACTGTATTACAGTATAAGATATACCATTCACTGTATTACAGTATAAGATATACCATTCACTGTATTACAGTATAAGATATACCATTCACTGTATTACAGTATAAGATATACCATTCACTGTATTACAGTATAAGATATACCATTCACTGTATTATAGTATTATAAGATATACCATTCACTGTATTATAGTATAAGATATACCATTCACTGTATTACAGTATAAGATATACCATTCACTGTATTACAGTATAAGATATACCAATCACTGTATTACAGTATAAGATATACCATTCACTGTATTACAGTATAAGATATACCATTCACTATATTATAGTATTATAAGATATACCATTCACTGTATTACAGTATAAGATATACCATTCACTGTATTACAGTATAAGATATACCATTCACTGTATTACAGTATAAGATATACCATTCACTATATTACAGTATAAGATATACCATTCACTGTATTACAGTATAAGATATACCATTCACTGTATTACAGTATAAGATATACCATTCACTGTATTATAGTATAAGATATACCATTCACTGTATTACAGTATAAGATATACCATTCACTGTATTATAGTATAAGATATACCATTCACTGTATTACAGTATAAGATATACCATTCACTGTATTACAGTATAAGATATACCATTCACTGTATTATAGTATAAGATATACCATTCACTGTATTATAGTATAAGATATACCATTCACTGTATTACAGTATAAGATATACCATTCACTGTATTATAGTAATATAAGATATACCATTCACTGTATTACAGTATAAGATATACCATTCACTGTATTACAGTATAAGATATACCATTCACTGTATTATAGTATAAGATATACCATTCACTGTATTACAGTATAAGATATACCATTCACTGTATTACAGTATAAGATATACCATTCACTGTATTATAGTATAAGATATACCATTCACTGTATTACAGTATAAGATATACCATTCACTGTATTACAGTATAAGATATACCATTCACTGTATTACAGTATAAGATATACCATTCACTGTATTATAGTATTATAAGATATACCATTCACTGTATTACAGTATAAGATATACCATTCACTGTATTACAGTATAAGATATACCATTCACTGTATTACAGTATAAGATATACCATTCACTGTATTACAGTATAAGATATACCATTCACTGTATTATAGTATTATAAGATATACCATTCACTGTATTACAGTATAAGATATACCATTCACTGTATTACAGTATAAGATACACCATTCACTGTATTATAGTATAAGATATACCATTCACTGTATTACAGTATAAGATATACCATTCACTGTATTATAGTATTATAAGATATACCATTCACTGTATTACAGTATAAGATATACCATTCACTGTATTACAGTATAAGATATACCATTCACTGTATTACAGTATAAGATATACCATTCACTGTATTACAGTATAAGATATACCATTCACTGTATTACAGTATAAGATATACCATTCACTGTATTATAGTATAAGATATACCATTCACTGTATTATAGTATAAGATATACCATTCACTGTATTACAGTATAAGATATACCATTCACTGTATTACAGTATAAGATATACCATTCACTGTATTATAGTATTATAAGATATACCATTCACTGTATTATAGTATAAGATATACCATTCACTGTATTACAGTATAAGATATACCATTCACTGTATTACAGTATAAGATATACCATTCACTGTATTACAGTATTAGATATACCATTCACTGTATTACAGTATAAGATATACCATTCACTGTATTACAGTATAAGATATACCATTCACTGTATTATAATATAAGATATACCATTCACTGTATTATAATATAAGATATACCATTCACGATATTATTCGTTAAATCTCCGCTAGCATGACTCATCACTTTTTCTTCTAACAAAATTTCTAAAATGATAAAAAGTCACTTTTGATGATTGGAAATTAGAGAGAAAAATAAGAAATGAAAACGAGTTAAAAAGAGAAAGAAATGTCACTACCACTTCATATATTTCCTGCGCAATTTGCCGATTGCGCAATCTCGAGAGTGCGCTGCATGTTTTACCTCATGATCGTCCAGAGTGCCTGAGAGGTCCTGTTTCAAAAACTGATGCCTAATTTCTAAACTAATTGTCTTTCCTTGTCTGTGACTTACTCATCTATCGCATTATTAAATGTGAATGCAAAGCTACATGTCTTAAATATTTAGGTCTTTACCATTTCTGATGAGGTGTGCCTTTGTCGCCAGTGTGACGTACAACCTCTGTTGCGTCACAGTTAGCGTCACACTAGTCACATCACTTATAGCAATATTAATTATTTTGGTGTGAATTAAAATGTGACGCAACATCGCATGTACTTCATCAGAGTTACAGATTTACAATAAATAAAACTACAGATTTACACATGCTAATGAAATGTTATAATATAAATAAAATAAAACTACAGATTTACTCATGCTAATGAAATGTTATAAAATAAATAAAATAAAACTACAGATTTACACATGCTAATGAAATGTTATAAAATAAATAAAATAAAACTACAGATTTACACATGCTAATGAAATGTTATAAAATAAATAAAATAAAACTACAGATTTACACATGCTAATGAAATGTTATAAAATAAATAAAATAAAACTACAGATTTACACATGCTAATGAAATGTTATAAAATAAATAAAATAAAACTACAGATTTACACATGCTAATGAAATGTTATAAAATAAATAAAATAAAACTACAGATTTACACATGCTAATGAAATGTTGTAAAATAAATAAAATAAAACTACAGATTTACACATGCTAATGAAATGTTATAAAATAAATAAAATAAAACTACAGATTTACACATGCTAATGAAATGTTATAAAATAAATAAAATAAAACTACAGATTTACACATGCTAATGAAATGTTATAAAATAAATAAAATAAAACTACAGATTTACACATGCTAATGAAATGTTATAAAATAAATAAAATAAAACTACAGATTTACACATGCTAATGAAATGTTATAAAATAAATAAAATAAAACTACAGATTTACACATGCTAATGAAATGTTATAAAATAAATAAAATAAAACTACAGATTTACTCATGCTAATGAAATGTTATAAAATAAATAAAATAAAACTACAGATTTACACATGCTAATGAAATGTTATAAAATAAATAAAATAAAACTACAGATTTACACATGCTAATGAAATGTTATAAAATAAATAAAATAAAACTACAGATTTACACATGCTAATGAAATGATATAAAATAAATAAAATAAAACTACAGATTTACGCATGCTAATGAAATGTTATAAAATAAATAAAATAAAACTACAGATTTACACATGCTAATGAAATGTTATAAAATAAATAAAATAAAACTACAGATTTACACATGCTAATGAAATGTTATAAAATAAATAAAATAAAACTACAGATTTACACATGCTAATGAAATGTTATAAATAAATAAAATAAAACTACAGATTTACACATGCTAATGAAATGTTATAAAATAAATAAAATAAAACTACAGATTTACACATGCTAATGAAATGTTATAAAATAAATAAAATAAAACTACAGATTTACACATGCTAATGAAATGTTATAAAATAAATAAAATTAAACTACAGATTTACACATGCTAATGAAATGTTATAAAATAAATAAAATAAAACTACAGATTTACACATGCTAATGAAATGTTATAAAATAAATAAAATAAAACTACAGATTTACACATGCTAATGAAATGTTATAAATAAATAAAATAAAACTACAGATTTACACATGCTAATGAAATGTTATAAAATAAATAAAATAAAACTACAGTTTTATGCATATTAATGAAATGTTATAAAATAAATGAAATAAAACTACAGATTTACACATGCTAACGAAATGTTATAAAATAAATAAAATAAAACTACAGATTTACACATGCTAATGAAATGTTATAAAATAAATAAAATAAAACTACAGATTTACGCATGCTAATGAAATGTTATAAAATAAATAAAATAAAACTACAGATTTACGCATGCTAATGAAATGTTATAAAATAAATAAAATAAAACTACAGATTTACACATGCTAATGAAATGTTATAAAATAAATAAAATAAAACTACAGATTTACACATGCTAATGAAATGTTATAAAATAAATAAAATAAAACTACAGATTTACACATGCTAACGAAATGTTATAAAATAAATAAAATAAAACTACAGATTTACACATGCTAATGAAATGTTATAAAATAAATAAAATAAAACTACAGATTTACTCATGCTAATGAAATGTTATAAAATAAATAAAATAAAACTACAGATTTACACATGCTAATGAAATGTTATAAAATAAATAAAATAAAACTACAGATTTACACATGCTAATGAAATGTTATAAAATAAATAAAATAAAACTACAGATTTACACATGCTAATGAAATGGTATAAAATAAATAAAATAAAACTACAGATTTACACATGCTAATGAAATGTTATAAAATAAATAAAATAAAACATTTCGCATTAATTTCTTTGATGTCACTCCAGTACCAATTAAATAATCAAAACCCACTTCTACAGCAACTGAAGGTGAGTTTACAAACAAAAATCTATGTTCCAATCATAACAAGCCTCTCAGACAAAATGGGTGTTACATGGTTAAAATTTCGCAGTGCACTCTCGAGATTGCGCAATTCGGTAAATTGCTCTGAACATAAATACTAGTGTATGCTAAAATAATTATCCAGATCTACTGTACAGCGTTGTTAATTAACTACAACTGGCTACATTAGACTCCTTTTCAATTATCTCCCTTCACCATGACTTCAATTAGCATAATGCTAGTAATTACTCTAATTGACGTAATTTGAAGACAGACGCGCTATTTAAGAGCGTCCTTCGAAACAGCGCTACCGTGACTTTAAATGGTATCCATGATACCTGTAGGTACCAGGGATACGTTCGGTCTGATAACCAGACTACATCCTGTACAATCTTTGATAATAACTTAAATAGTCAAATACTAGATTCAGATAAATGGCAAGTAATTAAAAAGTAAAAGATTCAACCCATCGCATTAATTATTTGCACCCCCTCCCCCCGGTAGCACCCCCCCCCCTTTTCTTAGTGTTTCTAATCATGATTCAATTTTCCACAGAGATTGTATACATAAGCTTTGGGAGATCTCTTAGAGACAATAGAGTGCAGATCTCTTAGAGACAATAGAGAGCAGATCTTTAGAGACAATAGAGAGCAGATCTCCTTATCCGGTAGAGACAATAGATGCAAAGATGTGTCCAGAGACTGTAATTGAAAAGTTCATTCTACTCCAAACATTCACTAACTAGATCGCATTGAAAAGTAAATGACTAGAACGGGCACTCGGTAGAGCGCATTTCCTTACCGCCGCTTATAAATGACCTTGACCATCCAATACTCCTTGAGTTAATTATTTGACCTTGACCTTTGAAACTTTAACAGATGATTCCAGGACATTGACCAATCGTTCCACAACATTTCAGACAATTTGGTTGAATACTTTTTGAGTTATGCGAATAACAAGATGATACATAAGTGCCGCCTAGAATACTACCCTCTGCAATCTGCGAAAGCAACAGAGGAGTGGATTAAAGTCAATATGCTGGTAGAGATTGCAGTTCTCTATTATCACGAGGTTACTATAACTCAACGTTGAAAGGTTCTATTCATCATCAGGAGAAGGGTGGAAGACCTGGACCTGGCAATGAATGAGTTTAAATAACGTCTTAATAATATGGCTCTCCCGTTGAGTTTGTATCTTTTCCATGGAATGCACAGCCTATCTGCAGGTAGAGATGCACAGCCTATCTGCAGGTAGAGATGCACAGCCTATCTGCAGGTAGAGATGCACAGCCTATCTGCAGGTAGAGATGCACAGCCTATCTGCAGGTAGAGATGCACAGCCTATCTGCAGGTAGAGATGCACAGCCTATCTGCAGGTAGAGATGCACAGCCTATCTGCAGGTAGAGATGCACAGCCTATCTGCAGGTAGAGATGCACAGCCTATCTGCAGGTAGAGATGCACAGCCTATCTGCAGGTAGAGATGCACAGCCTATCTGCAGGTAGAGATGCACAGCCTATCTGCAGGTAGAGATGCACAGCCTATCTGCAGGTAGAGATGCACAGCCTATCTGCAGGTAGAGATGCACAGCCTATCTGCAGGTAGAGATGCACAGCCTATCTGCAGGTAGAGATGCACAGCCTATCTGCAGGTAGAGATGCACAGCCTATCTGCAGGTAGAGATGCACAGCCTATCTGCAGGTAGAGATGCATTTCCAATCTATTTGTTGTTATTTCGAAGCCTCCCCCCCCCCCCGGGGTAAGTTCCATCAATTGTAGAGTTCATTTGCTCGATTAAATTAGTTCCCTGGATCACAGCACGCTTCTGCCCCTGGCCACCACTAATGGCTTCTTTTTCACTCACTTTAGTGTGTCATTCGACATACAATGACTCACTGTGTTACTCTGACACACGAAATGTCATCAATGTTCAGTTATCATTATTGGCTGTCTGGAAATGTAAATGGATGAAAGAGATTCTTTTCAATTTTTCATTACATTTTTTATTGGCTGTTTATAATAATAATGAAAATAATTACTAATTACTATTTTATGTTAGACAGTGTTAGTACATTTCTTTTATAGTCACCTTATTTAATATGAATTATAACTGTTTCTTTTTTATTTATTTATAATAACATGAAAACAGTGAATGTCTTCAATTTCCCGCATCTACCTACAGCTCTTCATTTTCCTCTTCATTTCACCGATCTCTTTTTTAAACAAAAACAAAAAAAAATAGGAATCACGAGTTGAAAATATAGTGAAAGTATCTAGATGTTAATGTATCTAGTATCTAGATGTTAATGTATCTAGTATCTAGATGTTGATGTATCTAGTATCTAGATGTTAATGTATCTAGATGTTGATGTATCTAGTATCTAGATGTTGATGTATCTAGTATCTAGATGTTAATGTATCTAGTATCTAGATGTTGATGTATCTAGTATCTAGATGTTGATGTATCTAGTATCTAGATGTTGATGTATCTAGTATCTAGATGTTAATGTATCTAGTATCTAGATGTTGATGTATCTAGTATCTAGATGTTGATGTATCTAGTATCTAGATGTTGATGTATCTAGTATCTAGATGTTGATGTATCTAGTATCTAGATTTTGATGTATCTAGTATCTAGATGTTGATGTATCTAGTATCTAGATGTTAATGTATCTAGTATCTAGATGTTAATGTATCTATAGTATCTAGATGTTAATGTATCTAGTATCTAGATGTTGATGTATCTAGTATCTAGATGTTAATGTATCTATAGTATCTAGATGTTAATGTATCTAGTATCTAGATGTTGATGTATCTAGTATCTAGATGTTAATGTATCTAGTATCTAGATGTTGATGTATCTAGTATCTAGATGTTGATGTATCTAGTATCTAGATGTTGATGTATCTAGTATCTAGATGTTGATGTATCTAGTATCTAGATGTTAATGTATCTAGTATCTAGATGTTAATGTATCTAGTATCTAGATTTTGATGTATCTAGTATCTAGATGTTGATGTATCTAGTATCTAGATGTTAATGTATCTAGTATCTAGATGTTAATGTATCTATAGTATCTAGATGTTAATGTATCTAGTATCTAGATGTTGATGTATCTAGTATCTAGATGTTAATGTATCTATAGTATCTAGATGTTAATGTATCTAGTATCTAGATGTTGATGTATCTAGTATCTAGATGTTAATGTATCTAGTATCTAGATGTTGATGTATCTAGTATCTAGATGTTGATGTATCTAGTATCTAGATGTTGATGTATCTAGTATCTAGATGTTAATGTATCTAGTATCTAGATGTTAATGTATCTAGTATCTAGATGTTAATGTATCTAGTATCTAGATGTTGATGTATCTAGTATCTAGATGTTAATGTATCTAGTATCTAGATGTTGATGTATCTAGTATCTAGATGTTGATGTATCTAGTATCTAGATGTTGATGTATCTAGTATCTAGATGTTGATGTATCTAGTATCTAGATGTTAATGTATCTAGTATCTAGATGTTGATGTATCTAGTATCTAGATGTTGATGTATCTAGTATCTAGATGTTGATGTATCTAGTATCTAGATGTTGATGTATCTAGTATCTAGATTTTGATGTATCTAGTATCTAGATGTTGATGTATCTAGTATCTAGATGTTAATGTATCTAGTATCTAGATGTTAATGTATCTATAGTATCTAGATGTTAATGTATCTAGTATCTAGATGTTGATGTATCTAGTATCTAGATGTTAATGTATCTATAGTATCTAGATGTTAATGTATCTAGTATCTAGATGTTGATGTATCTAGTATCTAGATGTTAATGTATCTAGTATCTAGATGTTGATGTATCTAGTATCTAGATGTTGATGTATCTAGTATCTAGATGTTGATGTATCTAGTATCTAGATGTTGATGTATCTAGTATCTAGATGTTAATGTATCTAGTATCTAGATGTTAATGTATCTAGTATCTAGATTTTGATGTATCTAGTATCTAGATGTTGATGTATCTAGTATCTAGATGTTAATGTATCTAGTATCTAGATGTTAATGTATCTATAGTATCTAGATGTTAATGTATCTAGTATCTAGATGTTGATGTATCTAGTATCTAGATGTTAATGTATCTATAGTATCTAGATGTTAATGTATCTAGTATCTAGATGTTGATGTATCTAGTATCTAGATGTTAATGTATCTAGTATCTAGATGTTGATGTATCTAGTATCTAGATGTTGATGTATCTAGTATCTAGATGTTGATGTATCTAGTATCTAGATGTTAATGTATCTAGTATCTAGATGTTAATGTATCTAGTATCTAGATGTTAATGTATCTAGTATCTAGATGTTGATGTATCTAGTATCTAGATGTTAATGTATCTAGTATCTAGATGTTAATGTATCTAGTATCTAGATGTTAATGTATCTAGTATCTAGATGTTGATGTATCTAGTATCTAGATGTTAATGTATCTAATATCTAGCAATGTATCTAGTTACTGTATCTAGTATCTAGCAAAGTATCTATTTACTGTATCTAGGTATCTAGTTACTGTATCTAGTATCTAGCAAAGTATCTAGTTACTGTATCTAGGTATCTAGATACTGTATCTAGTATCTAGCAATGTATCTAGTTACTGTATCTAGGTATCTAGTTACTGTATCTAGTATCTAGCAATGTATCTAGTTACTGTATCTAGGTATCTAGTTACTGTATCTAGTGTCTAGCAATGTATCTAGTTACTGTATCTAGTGTCTAGCAATGTATCTAGTTACTGTATCTAGTGTCTAGCAATGTATCTAGTTACTGTATCTAGGTATCTAGTTACTGTATCTAGTATCTAGCAATGTATCTAGTTACTGTATCTAGGTATCTAGTTACTGTATATAGTATCTAGCAATGTATCTAGTTGCTGTATCTAGTATCTAGCAATGTATCTAGTTACTGTTTTACTTACCAGCAGTAGCACTAAGTAGAGTGACGTCATAGTTGTAAATATTACCTCACTGAATAACAAAGTTATTTTTGTAGTAGCAATAATTTATTATTTTCTTTTTGTTCATGTCACCATATTAACTCTAAAGAATCTGGAAAGAAGAACTCATTCAAATGATAACATTTTTTAGAAGATAGAGCATAAATACGTTGAAATGAGTTGGTTTAGCCCCTTCTAGCCTTCAATACATTTCGGAATGGAACCTTAAAGCTTCTTGACTTCTTCCGTCATAATTTTTCAACAATTCCGGAGGGGGATGGTCCATTCCATGTGTTTCAACTCAGGTTCATGCATTGCATGAACCTGGTCACCCAACAAGTTCAGATAATCTTTGCTGTTGATCCTACCACGCAAGACAACAATTTGACCGAGATAACTCCAGGACAGGGCTGCCCAAACCATTACTGCGCCATCTCTGTACTTCACCGTGGAAAGAAGATAGTACGGATTGAAAATTCTTTGGGCTGCATCCACACGTAAACTAGCCCCGAAGTTTGAAAAAGAGTGACACTGAACTCAGTAAAGAATATTAGTCACTTCTACTGAACTGGAGAAATTGTTTTGTGGTGTCGGTACTTCATCTTCTGCTTCTCAACGTTTCGAAAAGAAAGAAAAGGTTCTCTGAAGGCATCTCTTCAATGGTAACCATCTTATGGAGTTCACGACAAATGGTTTTGATAGAAACTGGATTGATAAGAAGCTGATAGAGCTACGTACAGGCTCTATAGTCACCGTATGCACCTTAGTCTCAAGAAGCTGATAGAGCTATGTACAGACTCTATAGTCACCGTATGCACCTTAGTCTTAAGAAGCTGATAGAGCTATGTACAGACTCTATAGTCACCGTATGCACCTTAGTCTTAAGAAGCTGATAGAGCTATGTACAGACTCTATAGTCACCGTATGCACCTTAGTCTTAAGAAGCTGATAGAGCTATGTACAGACCCTATAGTCACCGTATGCACCTTAGTCTTAAGAAGCTGATAGAGCTATGTACAGACTCTATAGTCACCGTATGCACCTTAGTCTTAAGAAGCTGATAGAGCTATGTACAGACCCTATAGTCACCGTATGCACCTTAGTCTTAAGAAGCTGATAGAGCTATGTACAGACCCTATAGTCACCGTATGCACCTTAGTCTTAAGAAGCTGATAGAGCTATGTACAGACTCTATAGTCACCGTATGCACCTTAGTCTTAAGAAGCTGATAGAGCTACGTACAGACTCTATAGTCACCGTATGCACCTTAGTCTCTTTTTGATTTTTCTCTCTCCTTTTAATCTCTCTGTTTCCTTTTAATCTTTCTCTCTCCTTTTAATCTTTTTCTCTCCTTTTAATCTTTCTCTCTCCTTTTAATCTTTTTCTCTCCTTTTAATCTTTCTCTCTCCTTTTAATCTTTCTCTCTCCTTTTAATCTTTCTCTCTCAGTCATTTCCTGTTTTCCGGAAAAGTGCAAACAGTTTTTTGTTATAAACTAAAGACAGGAAAAAGTCACTAATTATACTCTGTGTGCTCTGTACAGGGTGGTGCAGCTGAAGAGTACCTATTTTAATATCACTATAACTTTTTTCACGCAAGAGGTAGGAAGTTGAAACAAAAACTATTCGGGGGAGAAGGAAATTATATTCTATTTTGTATTTTGTGAAATGGGTGAGAGTGTCAACACTTAGTAGTTATTATCAATGACTTTACCTGAGTATTTTACTGTTGATTAAAACTTTGTAAAAATTAAAAAGGTGCAACTTTAAAACGGAAAACTTTAATATGAACAAACTAAGATCAAATCTTTACTTCATTTTCATTCCTTTCCATGAGGTATTCACTTTCACAGTCCCCTATAGAAGATATGCAAGGTATGGGACACAATCTACTTTGCTCTTCTCCCCAATAGCGATGTACCATTTCCCTACATCATGTCTATCAACAGTTAGGGCGGTATTCACGTGGTTACTTGTCTAACACGAGTATATGCTGTAGTTCAGTTAATTGTAAGGCACAACTACAGTCACTCTGTAGCTATCAGTACTCGGAAAGGGGCTGAGTAGATCACACCCTACCAGTTGCAGTTCAATCGAATAGTACATTACCAATAAGTGAGATCTAAACTATGATGATGTCATTACCTCCTTCACCTGTGCTAATTAGTTGAGGTGATATTGCGTACAACATCACCTGGTCTATATTTTGACATTATAATGCCTGACACAATACAGAGTAATGATGTAGAACTAACCTATCCGCACCTTTTTTAGCTTTAGTTATCTGATAGCGAGTACCAGAAATGAACTTGCAGCTAAAAGCGAACAAAATCTGAGATGGCGAATCTTCTTAATGTACATACAACATATACAGTTAACTAGACATTTTAAAGGTTTCAGAACTTACAGAAGTACAGAAGATTTCAATAACTGGAAAGTACAGAAGATTTCAATAACTGGAAAGTCCAGAAGATTTCAATAACTGGGAAGTCCAGAAGATTTCAATAACTAGAAAATCCAGAAGATTACAATAACTGGAAAGTCCAGAAGATTTCAATAACTGGAAAGTCCAGAAGATTTCAATAACTAGAAAATCCAGAAGATTTCAATAACTGGAAAGTCCAGAAGATTTCAATAACTCAAAAGTCCAGAAGATTTCAATAACTAGAAAGTCCAGAAGATTTCAATAACTCAAAAGTCCAGAAGATTTCAATAACTGGAAAGTCCAGAAGATTTCAATAACTGGAAAGTCCAGAAGATTTCAATAACTGGAAAGTCCAGAAGATTTCAATAACTGGAAAGTCCAGAAGATTTCAATAACTGGAAAGTCCAGAAGATTTCAATAACTCAAAAGTCCAGAAGATTTCAATAACTAGAAAGTCCAGAAGATTTCAATAACTCAAAAGTCCAGAAGATTTCAATAACTCAAAAGTCCAGAAGATTTCAATAACTCAAAAGTCCAGAAGATTTCAATAACTGGAAAGTCCAGAAGATTTCAATAACTGGAAAGTCCAGAAGATTTCAATAACTGGAAAGTCCAGAAGATTTCAATAACTGGAAAGTACAGAAGATTTCAAAAACTGTAAAGTCCAGAAGATTTCAATAACTGGAAAGTCCAGAAGATTTCAATAACTGGAAAGTCTAGAAGATTTCAATAACTAGAAAGTCCAGAAGATTTCAATAACTGGAAAGTCCAGAAGATTTCAATAACTGGAAAGTACAGAAGATTTCAATAACTCAAAAGTCCAGAAGATTTCAATAACTGGAAAGTCCAGAAGATTTCAATAACTAGAAAGTCCAGAAGATTTCAATAACTGGAAAGTCTAGAAGATTTCAATAACTAGAAAGTCCAGAAGATTTCAATAACTGGAAACTCCAGAAGATTTCAATAACTGGAAAGTCCAGAAGATTTCAATAACTGGAAAGTACAGAAGATTTCAAAAACTGTAAAGTACAGAAGATTTCAATAACTCAAAAAGTACAGAAGATTTCAATAACTCGAAAGTACAGAAGATTTCAATAACTAGAAAGTACAGAAGATTTCAATAACTGGAAAGTCCAGAAGATTTCAATAACTGGAAAGTCCAGAAGATTTCAATAACTCAAAAGTACAGAAGATTTCAATAACTAGAAAGTACAGAAGATTTCAATAACTGGAAAGTACAGAAGATTTCAATAACTCAAAAGTCCAGAAGATTTCAATAACTGGAAAGTCCAGAAGATTTCAATAACTAGAAAGTCCAGAAGATTTCAATAACTGGAAAGTCTAGAAGATTTCAATAACTAGAAAGTCCAGAAGATTTCAATAACTGGAAAGTCCAGAAGATTTCAATAACTGGAAAGTCCAGAAGATTTCAATAACTGGAAAGTACAGAAGATTTCAAAAACTGTAAAGTACAGAAGATTTCAATAACTCAAAAAGTACAGAAGATTTCAATAACTCGAAAGTACAGAAGATTTCAATAACTAGAAAGTTCAGAAGATTTCAATAACTAGAAAGTCCAGAAGATTTCAATAACTGGAAAGTCCAGAAGATTTCAATAACTGGAAAGTACAGAAGATTTCAATAACTCGAAAGTCCAGAAGATTCCAATAACTGGCAAGTCCAGAAGATTTCAATAACTAGAAAGTCCAGAAGATATCAATAACTGGAAAGTCTAGAAGATTTCAATAACTAGAAAGTCCAGAAGATTTCAATAACTGGAAAGTACAGAAGATTTCAAAAACTGTAAAGTCCAGAAGATTTCAATAACTGGAAAGTCCAGAAGATTTCAATAACTGGAAAGTCCAGAAGATTTCAATAACTCAAAAGTCCAGAAGATTTCAATAACTCAAAAGTCCAGAAGATTTCAATAACTCAAAAGTCCAGAAGATTTCAATAACTGGAAAGTCCAGAAGATTTCAATAACTGGAAAGTCCAGAAGATTTCAATAACTGGAAAGTCTAGAAGATTTCAATAACTGGAAAGTCCAGAAGATTTCAATAACTGGAAAGTACAGAAGATTTCAATAACTCAAAAGTCCAGAAGATTTCAATAACTAGAAAGTACAGAAGATTTCAATAACTGGAAAGCACAGAAGATTTCAATAACTGGAAAGTACAGAAGATTTCAATAACTCAAAAGTCCAGAAGATTTCAATAACTGGAAAGTCCAGAAGATTTCAATAACTGGAAAGTACAGAAGATTTCAATAACTCAAAAGTCCAGAAGATTTCAATAACTGGAAAGTCCAGAAGATTTCAATAACTGGAAAGTCCAGAAGATTTCAATAACTCGAAAGTACAGAAGATTTCAATAACTCAAAAGTCCAGAAGATTTCAATAACTCAAAAGTCCAGAAGATTTCAATAACTCAAAAGTCCAGAAGATTTCAATAACTGGAAAGTCCAGAAGATTTCAATAACTGGAAAGTCCAGAAGATTTCAATAACTGGAAAGTCCAGAAGATTTCAATAACTGGAAAGTACAGAAGATTTCAAAAACTGTAAAGTCCAGAAGATTTCAATAACTGGAAAGTCCAGAAGATTTCAATAACTGGAAAGTCTAGAAGATTTCAATAACTAGAAAGTCCAGAAGATTTCAATAACTGGAAAGTCCAGAAGATTTCAATAACTGGAAAGTACAGAAGATTTCAATAACTCAAAAGTCCAGAAGATTTCAATAACTGGAAAGTCCAGAAGATTTCAATAACTAGAAAGTCCAGAAGATTTCAATAACTGGAAAGTCTAGAAGATTTCAATAACTAGAAAGTCCAGAAGATTTCAATAACTGGAAAGTCCAGAAGATTTCAATAACTGGAAAGTCCAGAAGATTTCAATAACTGGAAAGTACAGAAGATTTCAAAAACTGTAAAGTACAGAAGATTTCAATAACTCAAAAAGTACAGAAGATTTCAATAACTCGAAAGTACAGAAGATTTCAATAACTAGAAAGTACAGAAGATTTCAATAACTGGAAAGTCCAGAAGATTTCAATAACTGGAAAGTCCAGAAGATTTCAATAACTCAAAAGTACAGAAGATTTCAATAACTAGAAAGTACAGAAGATTTCAATAACTGGAAAGTACAGAAGATTTCAATAACTCAAAAGTCCAGAAGATTTCAATAACTGGAAAGTCCAGAAGATTTCAATAACTAGAAAGTCCAGAAGATTTCAATAACTGGAAAGTCTAGAAGATTTCAATAACTAGAAAGTCCAGAAGATTTCAATAACTGGAAAGTCCAGAAGATTTCAATAACTGGAAAGTCCAGAAGATTTCAATAACTGGAAAGTACAGAAGATTTCAAAAACTGTAAAGTACAGAAGATTTCAATAACTCAAAAAGTACAGAAGATTTCAATAACTCGAAAGTACAGAAGATTTCAATAACTAGAAAGTTCAGAAGATTTCAATAACTAGAAAGTCCAGAAGATTTCAATAACTGGAAAGTCCAGAAGATTTCAATAACTGGAAAGTACAGAAGATTTCAATAACTCGAAAGTCCAGAAGATTCCAATAACTGGCAAGTCCAGAAGATTTCAATAACTAGAAAGTCCAGAAGATATCAATAACTGGAAAGTCTAGAAGATTTCAATAACTAGAAAGTCCAGAAGATTTCAATAACTGGAAAGTACAGAAGATTTCAAAAACTGTAAAGTCCAGAAGATTTCAATAACTGGAAAGTCCAGAAGATTTCAATAACTGGAAAGTCCAGAAGATTTCAATAACTCAAAAGTCCAGAAGATTTCAATAACTCAAAAGTCCAGAAGATTTCAATAACTGGAAAGTCCAGAAGATTTCAATAACTGGAAAGTCCAGAAGATTTCAATAACTGGAAAGTCTAGAAGATTTCAATAACTGGAAAGTCCAGAAGATTTCAATAACTGGAAAGTACAGAAGATTTCAATAACTCAAAAGTCCAGAAGATTTCAATAACTAGAAAGTACAGAAGATTTCAATAACTGGAAAGTACAGAAGATTTCAATAACTGGAAAGTACAGAAGATTTCAATAACTCAAAAGTCCAGAAGATTTCAATAACTGGAAAGTCCAGAAGATTTCAATAACTGGAAAGTACAGAAGATTTCAATAACTCAAAAGTCCAGAAGATTTCAATAACTGGAAAGTCCAGAAGATTTCAATAACTGGAAAGTCCAGAAGATTTCAATAACTCGAAAGTACAGAAGATTTCAATAACTCAAAAGTCCAGAAGATTTCAATAACTGGAAAGTCCAGAAGATTTCAATAACTAGAAAGTCCAGAAGATTTCAATAACTGGAAAGTCTAGAAGATTTCAATAACTAGAAAGTCCAGAAGATTTCAATAACTGGAAAGTCCAGAAGATTTCAATAACTGGAAAGTACAGAAGATTTCAATAACTCAAAAGTCCAGAAGATTTCAATAACTGGAAAGTCCAGAAGATTTCAATAACTAGAAAGTCCAGAAGATTTCAATAACTGGAAAGTCTAGAAGATTTCAATAACTAGAAAGTCCAGAAGATTTCAATAACTGGAAAGTCCAGAAGATTTCAATAACTGGAAAGTTCAGAAGATTTCAATAACTGGAAAGTACAGAAGATTTCAAAAACTGTAAAGTACAGAAGATTTCAATAACTCAAAAAGTACAGAAGATTTCAATAACTCGAAAGTACAGAAGATTTCAATAACTAGAAAGTTCAGAAGATTTCAATAACTCGAAAGTTCATAAGATTTCAATAACTCAAAAAGTACAGAAGATTTCAATAACTAGAAAGTTCAGAAGATTTCAATAACTCAAAAAGTACAGAAGATTTCAATAACTAGAAAGTTCAGAAGATTTCAATAACTAGGAAGTACAGAAGATTTCAATAACTCGAAAGTCCAGAAGATTTCAATAACTAGAAAGTCCAGAAGATTTCAATAACTCAAAAGTCCAGAAGATTTCAATAACTGGAAAGTCCAGAAGATTTCAATAACTAGAAAGTCCAGAAGATTTCAATAACTGGAAAGTCTAGAAGATTTCAATAACTAGAAAGTCCAGAAGATTTCAATAACTGGAAAGTCCAGAAGATTTCAATAACTAGAAAGTACAGAAGATTTCAATAACTGGAAAGTCCAGAAGATTTCAATAACTGGAAAGTCCAGAAGATTTCAATAACTCAAAAGTACAGAAGATTTCAATAACTGGAAAGTACAGAAGATTTCAATAACTGGAAAGTACAGAAGATTTCAATAACTCAAAAGTCCAGAAGATTTCAATAACTGGAAAGTCCAGAAGATTTCAATAACTAGAAAGTCCAGAAGATTTCAATAACTGGAAAGTCTAGAAGATTTCAATAACTAGAAAGTCCAGAAGATTTCAATAACTGGAAAGTCCAGAAGATTTCAATAACTGGAAAGTCCAGAAGATTTCAATAACTGGAAAGTACAGAAGATTTCAAAAACTGTAAAGTACAGAAGATTTCAATAACTCAAAAAGTACAGAAGATTTCAATAACTCGAAAGTACAGAAGATTTCAATAACTAGAAAGTTCAGAAGATTTCAATAACTAGAAAGTCCAGAAGATTTCAATAACTGGAAAGTCCAGAAGATTTCAATAACTGGAAAGTACAGAAGATTTCAATAACTCAAAAGTTCAGAAGATTCCAATAACTGGAAAGTCCAGAAGATTTCAATAACTAGAAAGTCCAGAAGATTTCAATAACTGGAAAGTCTAGAAGATTTCAATAACTAGAAAGTCCAGAAGATTTCAATAACTGGAAAGTACAGAAGATTTCAAAAACTGTAAAGTCCAGAAGATTTCAATAACTGGAAAGTCCAGAAGATTTCAATAACTGGAAAGTCCAGAAGATTTCAATAACTCAAAAGTCCAGAAGATTTCAATAACTAGAAAGTACAGAAGATTTCAATAACTGGAAAGTACAGAAGATTTCAATAACTGGAAAGTACAGAAGATTTCAATAACTCAAAAGTCCAGAAGATTTCAATAACTGGAAAGTCCAGAAGATTTCAATAACTGGAAAGTCCAGAAGATTTCAATAACTGGAAAGTCCAGAAGATTTCAATAACTAGAAAGTTCAGAAGATTTCAATAACTAGGAAGTACAGAAGATTTCAATAACTCGAAAGTCCAGAAGATTTCAATAACTCGAAAGTACAGAAGATTTCAATAACTCAAAAGTTCAGAAGATTTCAATAACTAGAAAGTACAAAATTTACAAAATGATATTTCTTTCAAATAAATGTCATTAGTTCTTTTTTAAATGATTTATTGTTCTAAGAATTGTTTTATATTTTTTTATTTCTCACACAATCGACTAATTGTTTCTTTTTAATTTCAAAAATGCAAAAACACAAACAAGAAAAGACACCAAAAAACATAAGAAAAAATCACTTTCGAATTACTTTCATTGAGTGTCTCTTTGTATTAAATTAATTGATAATTTGATTAATTAATTGATAATTAATTTAAGATTTTAATTAATTTAAGATTTTATTTAATTTAAGATTTTAATTAATTGAAGATTTTAATTAATTGAAGATTTTAATTAATTGAAGATTTTAATTAATTGAAGATTTTAATTAATTGAAGATTTTATTTAATTGAAGATTTTAATTAATTTAAGATTTTAAATAATTTAAGATTAAATTAAATTTATAATTTTAATTAATTTAAGATTTTAATTATTTTAAGATTTTACTTAATTTAAGATTTAAATTAATTTAAGATTAAATTAATTTAAGATTAAATTAATTTAAGATTAAATTAAATTTATAATTTTAATTAATTTAAGATTTTAATTATTTTAAGATTTTACTTAATTTAAGATTTAAATTAATTTAAGATTAAATTAATTAAAGATTTGATTAATTTAAGATTTTAATTAATTTAAGATTTCATTTAATTTAAGATTTTAATTAATTTAAGATTTTAATTAATTTAAGATTTAATTAAATAAAACAATTTTATTAAATGAATAAAAATATTTAAATAAATAAAAATAATTAAATAATAAATAATCAAGTTCTTACCACAGTATGACTATAATACCCGAACTTTTAAATTTCTTTTACCTCCAGTTAGACTAGAAGTAGAAAAACGGTCTACTATTTTCCAAGCTATCAAGCTTTTTAATGAATCCCCCACTTTTTTAACATTACAATTTTCTAATTATTCTTTTAAAAAGCTGTACAAAGATTTTATTATGGAAAAATACCATGATGCTTTTATGTAGTAATGATAGAATTTTTTTAACTAGTTAACTATTTTCTTACTTTGTATATAATTCCCAAATGTAACTTTTTAACTATTCTTACTATCCCTATTTTATACTTTTATCCCTCAAGTTTTTAACTTATACGGGATTGCTCATTTTATACCATTTGATATTATCTGTAATTTGCTTTGTGTTGAGTTTAATAAATAAAAAAATAAATAAATAAATAAATAAATAAAAATAATTAAATAAATAAAAATAATTAAATAAATAAAAATAATTAAATAAATAAAAATAATTAAATAAATAAAAATAATTAACTATACTAAACATTAAAATGTTAAAGTTTGCAACTCAAGTTTGCATCAAGAAATGATGCGGGGTAAGTTACGAGTTACCGAACAGTGACACATTGCCGATCATATTAGAACACAACAGTTATTATTATTTATCTGTTGTTTTATTTTGTATCCAAGATACCAGCAGGTATCTTGGATACAAAATAAAACAACAGATAGAATGTTAATTTACATTTTTTCCTTAAATGAACGGCTATATGAAATTGTCCGATAACACGTATTTACCCCTTTCTTTAAATTCAGACTGGAAATTAGTGATAGGGAAGATAAAAGATAAAAAAGATAACAGATAAAAGATAAAAGATAACAGATAAAAGATAGAAGATAACAGATAAAAGATAACAGATAAAAGATAAAAGATAAAAGATAGAAGATAACAGATAAAAGATAACAGATAACAGATAGAAGTTATTGCAGAGAAATCATTGTGAAAATACATAATAGAAATAAAAATAAAATAATAATTTTTTCGGTCAGTAAAATCTTAATAAAATAGTCGCATTGAAACAATGAAATAAAATAAATAAATAAAAACTAAGCAAATTGAAACATAAATAAATAAATAAATAAATAAATAAATAAATAAATAAATAAATAAATAAATAAATAAATAAATAAATAAATAAATAAATAAATAAATAAATAAATAAAAAACTAATAAAAAAAAACTTTCTATTTTTTTCACCACAATATACAATAAATGATTTTAAGTAAATAAGAAGCATTAATTGGAAGATAAAAATATATGCAATTCTTTGAATTGTTATTATTTATATCATTAATAAATAAAGATATAATTTATGTCCTCAGTGATAGAAAGATAAAAGAGATAACGTTATTAAATTACACTTATACATTATAATATAAATTAAATAACAACAATTTAGTTCACTCCAAATCATTACTTCACTTGAATAACTACCAACAATTTACTATTTTAAAACCTCTAACTAATAAATACTTTAATAATAAAGCTCTTCTTCATGTTCTGAGCGATAATTTTACCGCAGAATTTTCAGTTATGTTTGTGAAGAGAAAGAGAAGCACACACCCACACACTGAGGAAACTCAACCGAGACTGAAGAAATGAACCACGGTAACTAATAATATATAGATGGAACAAAGTCACTGTACTTAGAATATAAAGAAATGTACCACGGTAACTAATAATATATAGATGGAGCAAAGTCACAGTACTTAGAATATAAAGAAATGAACCACGGTAACTAATAATATATAGATGGAGCAAAGTCACAGTACTTAGAATATAAAGAAATGAACCACGGTAACTAATAATATATAGATGGAGCAAAGTCACAGTACTTAGAATATAAAGAAATGAACCACGGTAACTAATAATAAATAGATGGAACAAAGTCACTGTACTTAGAATATAAAGAAATGAACCACGGTAACTAATAATATATAGATGGAGCAAAGTCACAGTACTTAGAATATAAAGAAATGAACCACGGTAACTAATAATATATAGATGGAGCAAAGTCACAGTACTTAGAATATAAAGAAATGAACCACGGTAACTAATAATATATAGATGGAGCAAAGTCACAGTACTTAGAATATAAAGAAATGAACCACGGTAACTAATAATATATAGATGGAACAAAGTCACGGTACTTAGAATATAAAGAAATGAACCACGGTAACTAATAATATATAGATGGAACAAAGTCACAGTACTTAGAATATAAAGAAATGAACCACGGTAACTAATAATATATAGATGGAACAAAGTCACTGTACTTAGAAAATAAAGAAATGAACCACGGTAACTAATAATATATAGATGGAGCAAAGTCACAGTACTTAGAATATAAAGAAATGAACCACGGTAACTAATAATAAATAGATGGAGCAAAGTCACTGTACCTAGAATATAAAGAAATGAACCACGGTAACTAATAATATATAGATGGAACAAAGTCACAGTACTTAGAATATAAAGAAATGAACCACGGTAACTAATAATATATAGATGGAACAAAGTCACAGTACTTAGAATATAAAGAAATGAACCACGGTAACTAATAATATATAGATGGAGCAAAGTCACAGTACTTAGAATATAAAGAAATGAACCACGGTAACTAATAATAAATAGATGGAGCAAAGTCACAGTACTTAGAATATAAAGAAATGAACCACGGTAACTAATAATATATAGATGGAGCAAAGTCACAGTACTTAGAATATAAAGAAATGAACCACGGTAACTAATAATAAATAGATGGAGCAAAGTCACAGTACTTAGAATATAAAGAAATGAACCACGGTAACTAATAATATATAGATGGAGCAAAGTCACAGTACTTAGAATATAAAGAAATGAACCACGGTAACTAATAATATATAGATGGAGCAAAGCCACAGTACTTAGAATATAAAGAAATGAACCACGGTAACTAATGATATATAGATGGAACAAAGTCACAGTACTTAGAATATAAAGAAATGAACCACGGTAACTAATAATATATAGATGGAGCAAAGTCACAGTACTTAGAATATAAAGAAATGAACCACGGTAACTAATAATAAATAGATGGAGCAAAGTCACAGTACTTAGAATATAAGGAAATGAACCACGGTAACTAATAATATATAGATGGAGCAAAGTCACAGTACTTAGAATATAAAGAAATGAACCACGGTAACTAATAATATATAGATGGAGCAAAGTCACAGTACTTAGAATATAAAGAAATGAACCACGATAACTAATAATATATAGATGGAGCAAAGTCACAGTACTTAGAATATAAAGAAATGAACCACGGTAACTAATGATATATAGATGGAACAAAGTCACAGTACTTAGAATATAAAGAAATGAACCACGGTAACTAATAATATATAGATGGAACAAAGTCACAGTACTTAGAATATAAAGAAATGAACCACGGTAACTAATAATATATAGATGGAACAAAGTCACAGTACTTAGAATATAAAGAAATGAGCCACGGTAACTAATAATATATAGATGGAACAAAGTCACAGTACTTAGAATATAAAGAAATGAACCACGGTAACTAATAATATATAGATGGAGCAAAGTCACAGTACTTAGAATATAAAGAAATGAACCACGGTAACTAATAATAAATAGATGGAGCAAAGTCACAGTACTTAGAATATAAAGAAATGAACCACGGTAACTAATAATATATAGATGGAGCAAAGTCACAGTACTTAGAATATAAAGAAATGAACCACGGTAACTAATAATAAATAGATGGAGCAAAGTCACAGTACTTAGAATATAAAGAAATGAACCACGGTAACTAATAATATATAGATGGAGCAAAGTCACAGTACTTAGAATATAAAGAAATGAACCACGGTAACTAATAATATATAGATGGAGCAAAGCCACAGTACTTAGAATATAAAGAAATGAACCACGGTAACTAATGATATATAGATGGAACAAAGTCACAGTACTTAGAATATAAAGAAATGAACCACGGTAACTAATAATATATAGATGGAGCAAAGTCACAGTACTTAGAATATAAAGAAATGAACCACGGTAACTAATAATAAATAGATGGAGCAAAGTCACAGTACTTAGAATATAAGGAAATGAACCACGGTAACTAATAATATATAGATGGAGCAAAGTCACAGTACTTAGAATATAAAGAAATGAACCACGGTAACTAATAATATATAGATGGAGCAAAGTCACAGTACTTAGAATATAAAGAAATGAACCACGGTAACTAATGATATATAGATGGAGCAAAGTCACAGTACTTAGAATATAAAGAAATGAACCACGGTAACTAATAATATATAGATGGAGCAAAGTCACAGTACTTAGAATATAAAGAAATGAACCACGGTAACTAATGATATATAGATGGAACAAAGTCACAGTACTTAGAATATAAAGAAATGAACCACGGTAACTAATAATATATAGATGGAGCAAAGTCACAGTACTTAGAATATAAAGAAATGAACCACGGTAACTAATAATAAATAGATGGAGCAAAGTCACAGTACTTAGAATATAAGGAAATGAACCACGGTAACTAATAATATATAGATGGAGCAAAGTCACAGTACTTAGAATATAAAGAAATGAACCACGGTAGCTAATAATATATAGATGGAGCAAAGTCACAGTACTTAGAATATAAAGAAATGAACCACGGTAACTAATGATATATAGATGGAGTAAAGTCACAGTACTTAGAATATAAAGAAATGAACCACGGTAATTAATAATATATAGATGGAGCAAACTCACTGTACTTAGAATATAAAGAAATGAACCACGGTAACTAATAATATACAAGTCTGTTCCTACATGTGCGCATGTGAAAGGGTGTTGTCACACCAAGTAGGCCTTGTGGAGTTGGATAGGCATCTGGAGATACTTTTTTCAAGTATTCGTATTGTATTGATGACTAATTTGTTCGTAGCTGAGATAGCAGTCTGCGAGTGTGTTTTGATAGCGTTTGTTCGGTGATGTCTAAGTTTGGTGGTGTGTCTCGGAGTATTTTATTTACGGCTACACGGATTCCTTATCTGTTTCAGGACTCTCTCGAAGTTAGAGGTCGGTAAAACTTCTCTTTTCACCTTTTACCGAGACTTAGATTTTCCAGACAAACGTATTACTTTTAAATCCTGTGTTGTCCTAATCCAATTTCTATTTTCTTACATGGTTATCAATATAACTTACTTTCGGTTCCCCACACACATTCCTCTACCTCCAGTGGTGAGGTTTTTATAATATTTGACCTTTCTTGATAATCAATTTTTTCGAATGCTCGATTTGTGCAGATATTTCATAGAGAACATCAACAACAGAGAAATGGAGGAGAGGACGGCTAGCGCGATTGGTTCATTTAATTATGATACAAAAGGAAGAGCTGAAGAACGACAGAGAGAAGAGAAATTGAGGAGAAAGTGATTGAAGAGATTATCCGCAATCAGGAGATTTCACTCTGTTAAATAATATAATATCATGGAAATTAATTTTCAAGATATTCTCACTATTGATAACCATTCTATGAAAGGGTGGATGTCATCCATGTACGTGATTCACTGTGTAGTCCACACATGTACGCATCAACATCTGTGCAAAATGGTATTTAAATAAGAGGAGTAACCGACCTATCACAGTCCACTATAGCGACAGTATCTTTCTGACCACCGTACAGTTGACAATTTTGTGATATCGGTGTTAGCATTTAAATTTTTTTGTGAACTAGGCAGTGAGAACTTTGTCACTGTTCTTCTTCTCCATCTCTTACTAGTAAGTATTTCGAAAATCCTTATTTTATATCCTATTTACAAATCAGTGCAGTGAGCTGAAAGTATACCTACAATCAGCTTTCCAATGCACTTCACTAATTTTCATTTTCACGGTAAACCTCAGACAGTCTTTCCATAGATACCATTAATAATTTGGAATAGATACTATATCGCAACTTAATATGGTGAATCGATTATTATTTTGAAATCATTTTTCTAAATCTGAGTGTTATTATCAAAAGTAAGGGTGAAAATATTGTTTTTTTTTCTGTATTGTACTATAACAGCGAAGTGTATTTCTAAAGAAACAACACAGTGATAAAAAGAATGTCACGGAGTGATTATCACAGGCCTCATTTGGAAAAAATTCTAAATTATTTGAATTCTCAACATTCTATTATCTAAATTCCTTTTGATTCTGATTTTAATTCTAAATCAAATTTATTATATGTTATAATAAATAATGAAAATATAAAAATAATACTTGTGTATATCGTAATAAATTGTTCACTGCCTATGAAATTAAATTTTTAATTCCTTTTAAGTTATAACTTGTTTAAATTTAACGTAGGTTTCGTTTTAGTTTCTTATTTAGTTGAAAAAGTTTGTTTAGTTGATAGAAAAATTAGAATTTGAACATGCTACATATATAGAAATATGTATACATCTGGTCCATTTCAATGGAACAGAAAAAATTGGATTCCGGTGTTCATAAAAGCCATTCACTAGTCTCTAGCTGAATGTATTGTTACTTATATATAGTTTCCAGTTATTTGACTTTTTAACGATATACACCATTGTATACAGAAATAGAAATAGATACACAGTTGTTCTATTTTTATGATATAGAACATGGTGTTATGATATAGAACAATATAGTTTCCGGTATTTTTATTATCTATTTTCTCCATGCCATATAGAAATATATATAATTTCTTTGAAGGTTATTTAATATAACTTAATTGATTGTTCTAGATACGTAGTGATATTTCAAAAAATCATTATAACCTTTGTTTAATTTAAAAAACTTCAAAATAAATATAGTTCTAATCAAATTATTTGTTTAAGTTTTATAGATATTTTCGATATCCTTTTTACTATTTTGCTAATTAATCTTCAAGGTACAAGTAAATTTCGTTTCATAATGATATCATTTTTAACAACTGCTTCCTTCATGCCAGGATAGCATCGTTTGACCCTCAGTACGAGAAGTACGTTAATAATTCCTGGTAAGATAACTCTCCAGAAGGTGTATGGCAAGATGAATCTAGTGTTGCCATTTCTGAAGATTGCATTTGAGCACCACATTCGTCAGGTAAGTGAAACAAACATCAAAAGTTGTTTTCATGAGAAAATGCGTGAATTGATATCATATATTGCAATCTTTGACTTTGAGAAATTTAAGTGAAAATCACAGGAAATATACCAAAAAATAAAACTAAATCTAATTTTTCTCCAGTTTCTGATAATTAAATGACTTGATTTTTAGGAAAGAAAAAGAGTAGAACAATTTTGAAAAGTTCAAACAATAATAACGCTGATAGACATGATATAAATAGCTACCTATGGCTATTTCTCGATACCATAACCTTAACGAGATTAAATTTTTAAAAACCTAATACAAGAAAACTGAACTAAGGGTAGCCAAATACCAAATACCAATTTTTTCTGTTAACTGCAATTCAATGTGAAGAGAATCTAAATGACTTTATAGAACTTCAAAATCTGACCAATTTGGCTAACCTCTGAACTTTTGAGGTTAATTAAAATGAAGTCTGATTATTTTAATTAAGAAGGTAAAACCAAATTATATTTCTGAATCTTTTTTCAAAAAAATTCGAAATAGACTCATTAATTCTGTAAATAAAAATAAAGAAACTATTACAGGCTTACTTTTGAAAACAGTGAATCAAGTCGACTAGGAAACTGTTAAATGGACTAATTGCCAATAAAACGACTCGTGTAAAGTAATTTCTTCTGGAGTTCGTGATATGGAGGAGGAAAATAAACTGTGTCCATCGCTATATTGCAGATCACTATTTTGTGAATAATTTTAGTAATATAAATCGTACAGTAGTGAAACTTGCATTGCTATAAAATTGCTTCAAGGTTATTATCTTGCTGAAATATTTTTTGAATACGTGCGAAATTTGTAAAGTTTTTAACGCTTATGTATTTTGAAGGCATTTCAATTGTCAATCGCTTCTATGAAAAGGACAAAAAATGTACGATTAACTTCTAGCAAGAGGGTAAAATTGTAGCAGGTCTTGCAGAATGGTTGACTCTTCTAGATTAAGCCAAAGAACTTGGGAGGGATGAGAGTACCATAGTTTCTATTGTTTTTTTCTTTGGAAGGGATCTTTTTTTCTTTGGATTAAATATTTTTTTTTTTGAAGGAATTTTTTTTTTCTTTGGATTGAATATTTTTTACTTTGAAGAAATTTTATTTTTCTTTGGACTGAATAATTTTTTCTTTGGATTGAATATTTTTTTCTTCGGATAAAATTTTTTTTTTGAAGGAATTTTTTTTTTTTCGTAGGAATTTTTTTTTCTTCGGATTGAATTTTTTTCTTTAAAGGAATCTTTTTTTTTTTGGATTGAATTTTTTTTTTCTTTGGAAGGAATCTTTTTTTTTTGGATTGAATTTTTTTTTTCTTTCGGAGGAATATTTTTTTTTGGATTGAATTTTTTTTTCTTTGGGAGGAATATTTTTTTCTCTGGATTGAATTTTTTTTTTCTTTGGAAGGAATCTTTTTTTTTTGGATTGAATTTTTTTTTTCTTTGGAAGGAATCTTTTTTTTTTGGATTGAATTTTTTTTTCTTTGGGAGGAATATTTTTTTTTTGGATTGAATTTTTTTTTTCTTTGGGAGGAATATTTTTTTTTTGGATTGAATTTTTTTTTTTCTTTGGGAGGAATATTTTTTTCTCTGGATTTAATTTTTTTTTTTCTTTGGAAGGAATCTTTTTTTTTTGGATTGAATTTTTTTTTTCTTTGGAAGGAATCTTTTTTTTTTGGATTGAATTTTTTTTTTCTTTGGGAGGAATATTTTTTTCTCTGGATCGATTTTTTTTTTCTTTGGAAGGAATCTTTTTTTTTTGGATTGAATTTTTTTTTCTTTGGAAGGAATCTTTTTTTCTTTGGATTGAATTTTTTTTTCTTTGAAGGAATCTTTTTTTTTTTGGATTGAATTTTTTTCTTTGGATTGAATTTTTTTTCTTTGGAAGGAATCTTTTTTTCTTTGGATTGAATTTTTTTTTCTTTGAAGGAATCTTTTTTTTTTTTGGATTGAATTTTTTTCTTTGGATTGAATTTTTTTTTCTTTGGAAAGAATCTTTTTTTCTTTGGATTGAATTTTTTTTTCTTTGAAGGAATCTTTTTTTCATTGGGAGGAATATTTTTTTCTTTGGATTGAATATCTTTTTCTTTGGAAGAAATCTTTTATTTCTTTGGATTGAAAAATATTTCCTTTGGATAGAATTTTCTTTTCTTCGTAAGAAATCTTTTTTTTTTTATTTGGATAGAATTTTTATTTTCTTTATAAGGAATCTTTTTTTCTTTCGATTTTTTTTTTTCACGACAGTACATCAGAATCATCAATTAAGTATTTAATATCCTATAGTTTATAAAATTCCAGTAGGTACCATGTAGATTAAAAGTACCATTATAGTTCAGATGTTTATATACCCTTGTACAGATGCGTATATCATAGTTCAGAGTACTATAGTTCAGAGTACTGTAGTTCAGAGTACCGTAGTTCTTAGTACTATAGTTCAGAGTACTATAGTTCAGAGTACTGTAGTTCAGAGTACCGTAGTTCAGAGTACTATAGTTCAGAGTACTATAGTTCAGAGTACCGTAGTTCAGAGTACCGTAGTTCAGAGTACCGTAGTTCACAGTACCGTAGTTCAGAGTACCGTAGTTCAGAGTACCGTAGTTCAGAGTACCGTAGTTCAGAGTACCGTAGTTCAGAGTACCGTAGTTCAGAGTACCGTAGTTCAGAGTACCGTAGTTCAGAGTACCGTAGTTCAGAGTACCGTAGTTCAGAGTACCGTAGTTCAGAGTACCGTAGTTCACAGTACCGTAGTTCAGAGTACCGTAGTTCACAGTACCGTAGTTCAGAGTACCGTAGTTCAGAGTACCGTAGTTCAGAGTTCCGTAGTTCAGAGTACCGTAGTTCAGAGTACCGTAGTTCAGAGTACCGTAGTTCAGAGTTCCGTAGTTCAGAGTTCCGTAGTTCAGAGTACTATAGTTCAGAGTACCGTAGTTCAGAGTACCGTAGTTCAGAGTACCGTAGTTCAGAGTACCGTAGTTCAGAGTACCTTAGTTCAGAGTACCGTAGTTCAGAGTACCGTAGTTCACAGTACCGTAGTTCGGAGTACCGTAGATCAGAGTACCGTAGTTCAGAGTACCGTAGTTCAGAGTACCGTAGTTCAGAGTACCGTAGTTCAGAGTACCTTAGTTCAGAGTACCGTAGTTCAGAGTACCGTAGTTCAGAGTACCGTAGTTCAGAGTACCGTAGTTCAGAGTACCGTAGTTCAGAGTACCGTAGTTCAGAGTACCGTAGTTCATAGTACCGTAGTTCATAGTACCGTAGTTCAGAGTACCGTAGTTCAGAGTACTATAGTTCAGAGTACTATAGTTCAGAGTACCGTAGTTCAGAGTACCGTAGTTCAGAGTACCGTAGTTCAGAGTACCGTAGTTCAGAGTACTAAAGTTCATTCAGAGTTAAAACCATATTGATAAAATTTACCATTCACAGATCTATTTAGCTAGGTAGCAATAGTTACCAAAAAAATTAGAAATATTAAAATCTACAGCACACAACCAAGTTAATCACTCGATTAATATTACGTTCATCGATTAGTGTAGTTCAATTATCTATCTCCTAATTATCCCTTTGAAAGTCCTGTTAGATTACAAGTATTAGCAACAGTTCACGAAAAAATTAATCTAATAGATCTTAATAGAGCAAAACTACACACTTTACAAAATATCACAAAATTAGCCATGAAAGTGTTTGTGGATTTGAATCAGCAAATTTAATTCCCACATCTTAATCACCTGGTGAGAACTTTAGCTGCAAGATGAATTAATGTCAAATAAAACACGCATCTTACGGTAATATATTAAAGACTTGGCTATTTCAGGTCTATTTGAAAAATCGTAACTTATCAACTAATTCGAATATTAAACGAAATTAATCTTAAAATATGCCAAATTTCAACTTAAAATAAATATTAAATCTCAGGAAGCTCATTTGCATTATTGATAAGAAGAAACAATATTTATTTTAATCCGTGAACGATTTGTGTAGATGATAAATTGTTCTTAGTAGAAAGACGCATTGCAATGAATAGAATATTACTTTCTGCTAAAGAAATGTGCTAAAAATACTTCCAAAGGAAGTAGACCTTTAATCAGAGCCAATTGGAAACAATTTTACAAAGCAAATATACCAAAGCCTACTGTTTTTCTTAAAAAATAAGCTTTTTTTTTCCTCTGTGCGTGTGTGTTTTGAGAGCGTTTGTTCGGTGGTGTCTAAGTTGGGTGGTGTGTCTTGGAGTATTTTATTTACGGCTACACGGATTCCTTATCTGTTTCAGGACTCTCTCGAAGTTAGAGGTCGGTAAAACTTCTCTTTTCACCTTTTTACCGAGATTTAGATTTTCCAGACAAACGTATTACTATTTGATCTTGTGTTATCCTAATCCAATTTCTATTTTCTTACATGGTCATCAATATAACTTACTTTCAGTTCCCCACACACATTCCTCTACATCCAGTGGTGAGGTTTATATAATATTTGACCTTTCTTGATAATAAAGTTTTTCTCGAATGCTCGATTTGTGCAGATATTTTATGGAGACCATCAACAATGGAGAAATGGAGGAAGGGACAGCTAGCACGATTGGTTCATTTAATTATGATACAAAAGGAAGAGCTGAAGAACGACCGAGAGAAGAGAAATTGAGGAGAAAGTGATTGAAGAGATTATCCGCAATCAGGAGATTTCACTCTGTTAAATAATATAATATTATGTAAATTAATTTTCGAGATATTCTCACTATTGATAACCATTCTATGAAAGGGTGGATGTCATCCATGTCCGTGATTCACTGTGTAGTCCACACATGTACGCATCAACATCTGTGCAAAATGGTATTTAAATAAGAGGAGTAACCGACCTATCACAGTCCACTATAGCGACAGTATCTTTCTGACCACCGTACAGTTGACAATTTTGTGATATCGGTGTTAGCATTTAAATTTCTTTGTGAACTAGGCAGTGAGAACGTTGTCACTGTTCTTCTTCTCCATCTCTTACTAGTAAGTATTTCGAAAATCCTTATTTTATATCCTATTTACAAATCAGTGCAGTGAGCTGAAAGTATACCTACAATCAGCTTTCCAATACACTTCACTAATTTTCATTTTCACTGTAAACCTCAGACAGTCTTTCCATAGATACCATTAATAATTTGGAATAGATACTATATCGCAACTTAATATGGTGAATCGATTATTATTTTGAAATCATTTTTCTAAATCTGAGTGTTATTATCAAAAGTAAGGGTGAAAATATTGTTTTTTTTTCTGTATTGTACTATAACAGCGAAGTGTATTTCTAAAGAAACAACACAGTGATAAAAAGAATGTCACGGAGTGATTATCACAGGCCTCATTTGGAAAAAATTCTAAATTATTTGAATTCTCAACATTCTATTATCTAAATTCCTTTTGATTCTGATTTTAATTCTAAATCAAATTTATTATATGTTATAATAAATAATGAAAATATAAAAATAATACTTGTGTATATCGTAATAAATTGTTCACTGCCTGGTATGAAATTAAATTTTTGATTCCTTTTAAATTATAACTTGTTTAAATTTAGCGTCGGTTTCGTTTTAGTTTCTTATTTAGTTGAAAAAGTTTGTTTAGTTGATAGAAAATTTAGAATTTGAACATGCTACATATATAGAAATATGTATACAGCTGGTCCATTTCAATGGAACAGAAAAAATTGGATTCCGGTGTTCTTAAGAGCCATTTACTAGTCTCTAGCTGATTGTATTTTACTTATAATATAGTTTCCAGTTATTTGATTTTTGCATCGATACCCACCATTGTATACAGAAATAGAAATAGATACACAGTTGTTCTATTCAAATGAAATAGAACATGGTGTTCATAAGAGCCAATTACTAGTCTCTAGCTGAATGTATTTTACTTATAATATAGTTTCCAGTATTTTTATTATCTATTTTCTCCATGCCATATAGAAATATATATAATTTCTTTGAAGGTCATTTAATATAACTTAATTGATTGTTCTAGATACTTAGTGATATTTCAAAAAATCATTATAACCTTTGTTTAATTTAAAAAACTTCAAAATAAATATAGTTCTAATCAAATTATTTGTTTAAGTTTTATAGATATTTTCGATATCCTCTTTACTATTTTGCTAATTAATCTTCAAGGTACAAGTAAATTTCGTTTCATAATGATATCATTTTTAACAACTGCTTCCTTCATGCCAGGATAACATCGCTTGACCCTCAGTACGAGAAGTACGTTTATAATTCCTGGTAAGATAACTCTCCAGAAGGGCAAGATGAATCTACAGGGTCGTGCAGCTAAATTGGGACTAACTTTAACAGCACATATCATCCGTAATTTCTAACCAATGACTAAATTCTTTTTTACAGACAATTTTTAAGCCCTTTGCTATAATATTTCAGATTAAGATCTAGCATATTTCGCTAAAATATGGCGGAATTAGCGCGAAGAACGACCATATGTGAAATCAGACGTGCCGGACATTTCAGACATTATTAAGAACACTGGCTATGCGAAATAGACTGTTTATCGAGTTGTTGTCAGAGAAGTCGACACAGTCCCCGCAGACCCAAGCCAGTCGATGTCAAAACTGGCATAAAAGCGCAGCGTGAGTCGTAGCACCATCAGCAGGGCAGTCAAGGAAGAACTTGGTATGAAGTCAGGTGCACGGCGAATTGCCACTGGGTGAACTGCCGCTGGGTGAACTGCCCATGTGGGGGAATTGCCACTGGGTGAACTGCCCATGTGGGAGAATTGCCACTGGGTGAACTGCACATGTGGATGAATTGCTACTGGGTGAACTGACCATGTGGGTGAATTGCCAATGTGGGTGAATTGCCACTGGGTGAACTTCCCATGTGGGTAAATTGCCACCGGGTGAACTGCCTATGAGGGTGAATCACAACTGGGTGAATTGTCACTGGGTGAACAACTCTCACTGACTGCATCACTACGTAGACGAGATGAACAAAACACACACTCGCCTCGTGTGTTTAGGTGTACGCCTCCCCCCCCCCTCCTAATATAAGAGTGGACCGAGAATTGGGCCCGCCGACAGTTGGGCCCAGGACAATTAGGCCAACGTCAATTGTGCCAACGACAATTGGGCCCAAAGACAATTGGGCCCCAAGACAATTATATTATTTACCCATTTTGTAAAGAGTCTACTGTATTAACTTAATTAAAAACCATTACTTCTGTAATAACTAGGGATGCGATATTATGCGTTTTGTATAAAAATATAGTCTTGAGCATAATAAAAATAGATAATATTCTTTATATGAGAAAATATTCTCGCTATGAATTTTTTTTTTAATTGAACATATTCTTTTCATGAATAAATACTATTATTCTTTTAAACTTTTTTAAAGTTTTCTGTTCTGAGATAGGTCATATAAGAAACAAATTTCCTAGTTACAGTACCTCTATGAGTCTATATAGTGAACTCCTGTAAAGTGAATGAGTTAGGTTGTAGCCAATAGAAAGTAAGATTGTAGCTATTTTAGATGAAAAACAAAAGAAAATAAGATTGTAGGTATTTAAAGAAGGCCGTGGTCCACCAAAACCTGCTGAAATTATGAGAATATACAAGTTGAATTAAAATTAATGCGAATTTGTTGAAACCTGTTCAGTGTTCAATATAGTAGAGTTTTATAAATCAGGATAGAGATTTGATGGATAGAGATAGCACGAATAAGGACATAATGAAAGGAACTTTATCGCTGTACATTTTCAAGGGTTTAACAATATAAGGTATCATTGGCACGCACAGGTATACAATCCACCCAGTGACAATTCCCCGGTATCCGGTAAATTCATCGCGGTAAATTCATCGCCGGTAAATTCATCGCCGGTAAATTCATCGCCGTAAATTCATCGCATGGTATATTCATCGCGCGGTAAATTGATCGTGTGGTAAATTCATCGCATAGTAAATTCATCGCGTGGTAAATTCATCGCATGGTGAATTCATCGCATGGTAAATTCATCGCATGGTACATTATAAAATTAAATTGATAAACTTAAATATACTTTTTGCAAATTATCGCGCCGACCTTACTTTATATTTGCTGTATTAGGTAACTTGTTTGTACGAATCAGTAATTTTATTTTATTTTAAATGATTGGATTTTAGTAATAATATAATTTTAACTGCCCTCCAAATGGGCAGTTCCCCCAGTGGCAATCCACCCAGTGGCAATTCGCCCAGTGGCAACTCCCCTAGAACCATGATGTCATACGTAAGGAGAGTCCGTAACCTCTTAACTACCCGCTCCAGAGCCCTCAGAGCTGAAAGATGCCCAAAGCTTCTGAACCATCTGAAACACAAAGGAGGACATGTCTGCGTTTTTGTTGACGAAAAAAAGTTCGTTGTTGATGAGGCTGCAAATCGCCAGAACACTCGGGTAGTTGCCTCTGATCGTTCAAAAGTTCCTCCTGTGATGCAGAGCAAAAATCCCGCTTCTGTGATGGCTTTTGATGCCGTCGCAAGTGATGGTAAGGTGATGCCTCCTCATTTCATCGAAGCGGGCCTTAAAATCAACACATCGGAGTACTTGAAAATTCTGAAAGATGTTTTGATGCCGTGGATACGTAGGAACTACGACCTCTTCAAAGTGATGCTCATTCAAGACTCTGCGCCCGCGCATGGAGCTAAGAAAGTTCAGGATTTCCTGAAGGGGAATCTTCCTTTGATGGTCCCGAAGGATATTTGGCCCAGCAGCTCCTCTGATCTGAATGTTTATGACTATTGGCTGTTTGGCGTCATTGAGGGAGAGTCTAACGTAACTTCACATCCAAGTGTCAACTCTCTGAAGGCCGCCATTCGTCGGGCATTTCGTAATCTTGACCCCGAGGATGTAAAAAGGAGTTGTTCACGGTTTCGCTCGAGAAACTCCCAAATTATTGACGCAAAGGGGAGTCACATAGAATGATTTTGTTCTGTAGACAATAACGAACAAATAAATACAACTAAAAATTACATTTAATCATTATTTGCCTTTCAAAATAACGAATTTAAAAAAAGTTATGTTAGTCCCAATTTAGCTGCCATTTCTGAATATTGCATTTGAGTACCACATTCGTCAGGTAAGTAAAACAAACATCAAAAGTTGTTATCCTGAGAAAAAGTGTGACTGGATGTGAAATGACGCAATCTTGGACTTTGAGATATTTTAGTGAAAATCACCGGATACATATTTACTCATTTCATTTGTAGAAATCATATTGACGTCAAGAAAGTCAAATTTTCCAATGGAGTGAATAGCGAAACAGATGCCGCTACTGAATGGTATTCGTGAGTTCTAAAGTACACCTGTATTGACGACAAATGCTTGTACCTGGAGAGAAGAAACAGCTTCTAATTTGAGGCAACAAGTTTTCTATGCTATTCCTACAGAGATGTAAAGTTTTTTCCATTATTTACATTGACGATCTAATTAATACAAGGCAAGACTCGGGGGCAGCAAGAAGGAAATCTCTGATCTTCAGATCAATTTTCAACAAACATAGCAATGTTTTTCGGTGAACCATTGACAACTTTGTAACAATATTGGGGAAATTTCGCCTCAAGTAACATAATTACATGGATAGCCTCGATAACCAAAATCTGAGGGGCAACTCGTAGAATCAAATAGTTACCAGGAAGTAGATTTTTCCGGGACTCCATTTGAGATGTGACATCAATTAGCTATGAAAAATATGTTAGTCTCATATGAATAATAGTCTCCTTCAATGAAACTAAAGGTCTCCTAAATGGATTCTAATTGCCAAGAGATATTAGATATATATTTTATAAAGTGCCAACGCCATAACCAGGCATCGTTGTCCCTTTCTTGGAAGCCCCTTCGAAAAGTGCTATTATAAATTATCAATATAAGGTTGTTATCTGTTTCAAAAGATATTTGTACTATTTGTTCATCTGAATTGATCATTTTAATTATCACCTCAAATATTTTCGTTAGAATTTAATCATCAATTTTCTAGACCTCATTCACTCCATCATTTACAGTTTCAGTGCACTGTAAAAAAGAAATCATTATATGGGGATTACCAATTCATCTATTCCAGATCAATAATTTAAATAAAAACATTTTTCTTAAAGCTAGTCATAGACTTTTTTCCATAAGATGTTTACCTTACTGTTCAAACTGATGATTCTTGGAATGACAGTATGTAATAGAAAACTACAAAATTTATGAAATAGACTGAAACAACTCACTTGATAGTAACTTATTAATTCAATTTTCAACTTCAGCTAACTGTCTCCACGGTTTTGGAAGGACGAACTGCTCACTACGTAAGGATAATTTAGCTCATAGAACAAATTATCAAATAAACATCATCTTAATATATCTTCAACCTACTAAACTAACTCTTGAATGATCACTCACCAACCAACGGACTGCTCCATGTGAACTAGCTGTCACTAAAACATGTAGAATCTTAACGAATCGACTTTTCGGTATTTATTCATTAAATTTTCATTGATTATTCAGACTTCTAATAGCAAACAAATAATAATACTATACCCATATTAAACAAAAATGTGTCAAACAAACAGCGCTGACATACAGCGACCAAATATATCTGAATAAATATTCATAGTATGAGTACCTTAGCAAAAATCACCTTTGCCTAATCATATGGAGTTATGTGAAAAAGTTAACCCAGAAAAAGGTAGCATCCCGGCGGGTTTGAATTATGGAATAAGTATTTAGTTCTTTATAAAACTCAAATATAATATTAACGAATTGACTTTTCGATGTTTATTTTTTTAAACTTTATTTGATATTAACAAATCCATTGGTACAAACAAAAGAAGAATAATTTTTAGTTTCACATGAAAATAAGAAGGACAGATAAAACCAAAAGTTTCTTAAGTATTACTACTAGTCACTCTGTACGGAGCTTGGTGTGCAAAATAATTTAGCACATCTCGCTAAGCCTCTAAGGGTTGCAGTTAACTGATTATAGTGACTCGTATGTTCTCGAACACACTGGTGTATCTCATTCCTTGAGAGATAACTGAATAACCTCTGATATATTTAAATGAATGTTCTAAATATCATCAAAAGACAGCTTTCAAATCGGTTTAGAATTGAATTTACTATTTTTTTTCTGTGAGAGCTGGTTAGGGCGAACCAGTGGTTGGTTTACTAGAGTTATTAAATGCTTGCAAGGTTTGTTCATTTTCAAGACATTTTTTGACATATGAAATCATAGTTTGATACACGGAATTTATTGATAACGATGAACATATCTCTTTTTGAAATTAATATAAATTGCATTTTTAATGACTATAACTATCCAAAAACTCTTAAATGATTCAAACTTTATATTCAGGTGGATTTACTTGATTCCCCTCCAAACAATGCGGACGACAAACGTCTCACCTGTCCAGTATTTTCTATCCGACCTGCCGATCAAGCTTTAAAATATTATAAATACACAGCTTCAGATGAACAGTATACCAAAATTAACGACTGGACTTCAAAAGATGCAGCAACCTTCAAAGAGTGTGCCAATTTAGCTGCCCAGGGGGATATGTACTATAAACATCTTTAATAAATTATGCTAGGAATATGATATCTTTTTTTTTCGTGTAACTTTCACTTCCATTTATCACAACAGCACATAAGATGTTCTTGTATGACGATGGTGAGTGCATGGTTTCAGATTCTCTCTACACTCGTCGTCTTCCTGAACCTTGCGATGACGATACGGCAACTCTAGTCTACATGGTTGAACCTCTTGGTAAGCAAACTCTTTTACACTGATTAGGTAACATTTTGAATAATTTCTTCCATCCTTATTCACGCATATAAAGAATAAAGAAAACTATAGACTATATATATATAGTATACATATTCAGAACGGAGCTACAACTCGCAGAAGCCCTATTCATCAAACAAGATAATTAGACAACAATAACGAAGGAGATTTGAAAATATTAAGCTTATTTTAGGCAATAATAGCACCCTAAGGAAAACTTTCTCATTATATAACGGTAATAACATTTACCTTTATCTCATAAGTCATAATAAACTTGCCGGTGTAGAAGTTCTACACCATGTATTCAGTTGGCATTCCTGTCATCTGTACAGTGAAATCGTTCTACCGTTTTTCTTCTATAACACCCAATTCTTCTACAATATTTCTTTCCATTATTTCATATATATAAATTTTATTCGCATTATTTATATCTTTTTTGATACTTTCTTCATATTGCTCCTATATTATAATTTAGATTATTACCTTAAATAAACTTTTAATATTTATTATGAATTAATGATCTCTCATTAATTTGATTCATCTCTAAATTCATTTATTTTTACCATTGCCTCAATAATCAATAATGTAAAGTTTTGTTCAGACTTCTCTATATTTGCGATGGCTCTACCTAAAATATTATACTACAATAAGAGGAACTTCTTTAGATAATTTCTATTTTCAAAGGCGGGAACTAGAATTGAAATATAGTTAAGACAATCTATGTACGTTGTGTTCGTGACGTCATAACAGTAACACTTAAAATCATATTTAAAACAATCGAAGAAGGTAAATTAGTAAAATAAGTTATTAATTTGTATAATATAATAAAGAGATAGATATATACAAAATAAATTATTTAACCAGCTAAACGCCTAATTTTCTCTTTAAATTTGTTCCCTTGCTCGTGTTACGGCACAAATCACTCAATTGTCGCTACCTATCAATATTGTTAGTCCTTGTAGGATAGGTATTGAAGAGTAAAGCTTTGCGAGCTGTTGTCACAAATCGAGTAATTTGCGACAGTGACGTCAAGCAGTCAACACACATAAATAGAAAATTAGAGTTAAGCAGTGTGAATAACATGAATGGATTCATCACTGTTTCTTATAATGGAAATGAATAAACAGTTTTCATAATGTTACTTTCTTCCATTTTCTTAAATATGATTTTGGAGTGTTGCTGTTATGACGTCACGCACACAACATACCTCGATTGTCCTTACTGTATTTCAATTCTAGTTCCCACTTTTGAAACCAGAAATTGGCGAGTGTAGTGTATCTTATTGTAGTACAATATCTTTGGCACTAGTATAAATATTTTCACTACATATTTGCATATCATCAATCTATAACTAATTAATAATCTTACACTCCATTTTATATACAGGCAAGCCTCGCTTTAAGTGAAAATCATTTTAGTAAAAGTGGTACTTATTTCGAGTCATGTTTCGAAATAAGAACCGTTCGTAGACATAGAAAACGGAGACAATTTTTTGTGTTTATTTCACGGTAGCTAAAAAAGAGCATCAAATTATGGGTCTAGGCTGATTTCCGAAAACGAATTGGCCGAAACCAAATGTGCCGAAAACTAATTTGCCGAAACGGATTTTTCGAATACGTTTTTTCCGAATCCCAAATTGGCAGAAAACGGATTTGCCGAAATATGGATTAGCCGAAGGACAAATTTTCCGAAAGACGAATTTGTCGAAATTCAAATTTAATGTATTTAAAAATAGCATTCTGTTGGACTTTGTAGTTCTCATCAATATATCTTATGCATAAAAAACACATATCTTATATGAGTTTGACATTACTATTGCTATATAAATTTGTATTCCGCTAATTCGGTATCATTTTGCTAAATTCATATAGGGTTGATAGAAATCAATCTTTTTACCTGAAACAAATTTATTGATGCAAGTGACACTATCGTTGAAGCCAGAGGAATAATGGGAAGATATGAACAAACTCTACCTCAAATAGTTCAGACTTTAAAATTTTAGAATCTCTTATATTTTTAAAAGCAAACCTTCATTAAACCTCCAGAATAGTTCATTCCCTATTTTAATTGTAGGTAGCTGATTATTATCATTTTTTAAATACTATTTTTTTTTATCTTCATTTTATCATTTCTTTCACTTTTTAATCCTTTTTTTTTATCTCCAATAAATTTTGTATAATTTTTTTAAAACTCATTACAGAATAGCTACTTTGAAAATGATTCATGTACTGAATCGAAACGACAGTTTTTTATGTATTACGAAAAATTATACCTTGTTTTTAGCCTTTTCCTTCATTTTAAAATTGAGCAGAATTCGTGTAATTTTCATTCAATATCTAATAGTTATGTTACTCATTACTAACATTTTTATATTTCAAACGCAATGAATGGAATAAATATTAATAATATCAGTCACAAAACTCCTTCTGTATGGTATGCCATTAACAACTGAACGAAATATATACAGTAGACATGGAATATTCACAAAAATAAATAAACACGCTAGAAACACACAATCTAAACAAGAAAAAAAACTCTCAAATGAAAGAAATGCAACATGCTCCCATAACTGATTCTGACTGAATAAAGCTTGAACGTCTTTAAAATAAGAAAAGACAAAGAATCATTTAGTGGTACAAAGATTAAGACAGTGATTAACGAAGAGATAGAATAATTAAAGTATCATTTAGTGTAACTAAGGATTATGATTTCGTTGTTTCGTTTCTTTTCTGTAACTTTTGTGTAATTTCACATTCTGTTTTAAATAAGTCTTTCGGTAAATTTGTTTTTCGGCAAATTTGGCTTTCGGCGAATCTGTTTTCGACAAATTTGTGTTTCAGCAAATTCGTATTCGGAGAATCCGGTTCGGCGAATTAGTTTTCGGAGAATTTGGTTTCGGCAAATCCGTTTTCGGAAAAACCGCCGGATACCCAAAATTATAATTCAGATGAGGTTATTAGAAGCAATTGGTTCAGAAACTCAACATGTCCTATTTTAGAGTTATTTCCGTGTTATTGCACGGTTCCATATTTTCGAACACGTGAAAATCTTTATATAATAATTATTATTTAACTTATATTTCAATTGGTATCCATGATACCAATTAGAATAGTAGTTAAATAATAATTATTATATTCTCTTTTCTGACGTGTCCGAAATAGTAGAACCAACCAATAACTTGGAACTTAGTACCCTATTACCAAAAACATTTCATAGAGCATAAAATTGCTGTTTGTTAAATGTAGCACAATAACTATAGAAGTCTAAGTATCTATTAATTACTCACCTATACTGAGTGAGAGTTAAGCTATGGATGGACTTTAAAACATTCAATAAATGCACGACTTTAAACTTTCATCACAGTCACAAACAATGAAAGACTGTATATTATTAGTAATATGCGTATATACGTAGTACTCTAATAACTCTAAAACAAATTTTCTTTCTATAACTGATAGAAAATGAGATATATAATCAAGGAGTGACAATTATAAATATCCTGTTACTTTTCCTCGCTTTAGTTACCGTTTGCTAATTAAACTGAGTCATAATTTGGTAACTAAACTGAGTCGTGATTTGGTAACTAAACTGAGTCGTGATTTGGTAACTAAACTGAGTCGTGATTTGGTAACTAAACTGAGTCGTGATTTGGTAACTAAACTGAGTCTTGATTTGGTAACTAAACTGAGTCGTGATTTGGTAACTAAACTGAGTCGTGATTTGGTAACTAAACTGAGTCGTGATTCGGTAACTAAACTGAGTCGTGATTTGGTAACTAAACTGAGTCGTGATTTGGTAACTAAACTGAGTCGTGATTTGGTAACTAAAGCAGGGGATGACTGTAATTCATCATTCATACTTCATTAAAACCATTTCTTTTATTCACTTATTTCTTGTTTATAATATATGACTTATTTTATTATTTATTTAAATAAATAAAGTACGCAATATTTTGCCTGAAGATGGAATACGATTTTTTCCGAAATATTGCATTATTAAATAAATAAATGTAATGCCAATATACTTTTTAACCTTATTCCTCTCAAAAATTATTTTAAAGAATTTACCAAACAGCACAAAACAACTTAATGGAAAACTAGAAAAATGCACCATAATAACAAATGCAAAATCCCATCGGCTATTCAATATTACTTGCATTAAAAATTAATAGTTTCCAACCTACACGTATATAATAATACACATTGTCCTGAAATGAATCTTTCAGATTTAAATAATTTTTAATTGCTTATATCTTAAACAATTATTGTTTCAATGTTTGATTAGGTAATTTTATTAATACTTTTCAAAATAGTGATGTGACTGAATGTTCAAAAAGTAAAGGAAATCACTTGGAGATCATCAATTTCATCCTTAAAAATGACTGGACATAAGAAATCGTGAGAAAATTCACAGTACGTGAAAATTCTTCAACTTAAACTTTCCAAAAACTTCCATTTGATCATTTATCGTTCGGATAACATATTCATACTCATTTTAAGTTAACTACTACGATTACTAGAGAAAGAAAAGATTAATTTCCAGTTACTATTTGCTCTCATTTTTCCCCAGAATCATACTGTCAGGGAGATTACTTTGTGACACCCGATGGCTCATCCTACACCGGCAATCTTTGTGACAGTCCAACTGGCTTGACAGTCGATTGCACTAATAAGGTGTTAACTACTTGTGAGTTCAGAAAAGATAAATAGAAAAAATAACAAACTCACTTCCTAAAGACCCTAAGACAGAGGTCAGCAACCCACGGTCCGCGGACCGGTGCCAGTCCGCGGGACAATTGATACCGGGCTGCAGAAGAATATTTAACAATTGATTAATAAATGTAAGTGTGACCTCACATAAATAGATGATACAAGATTGGTAAGCAAGTTCGAAATTTCTAGACAAATACCATTGAAATGATTAAATACTTTATAGCAATATAATTATAACAATCAAGGGTGTTTTGATCAAAAGATTTACATTCCTGTTTGTAAGCCCGTGCGAAAAAGCACAACCCTATCCTACCCTCTGTGACACATAAAAATCATGGCAAGACACGTGTAGACCTGACCTCTCATTATTATTTCATCGTACTTATATAAGTACGATATTAAGTACTATTCGCACCCCAATGATTTCACTCCTGTACAATCCGCACCCCATTGATTTCCCTCCTGTACAATCCGCACCCCAATGATTTCCCTTCTGTACAATCCGCACCCCAATGATTTACCTCCTGTACAATCCGCACCCCAATGATTTCCCTCCTGTACAATCCGCACCCCAATGATTTCCCTCCTGTATAATCTGCACCCCAATGATTTCACTCCTGTACAATCTGCACCCCAATGATTTCCCTCCTGTTCAATCCGCACCCCAATGATTTCCCTTCTGTACAATCCGCACCCTAATGATTTCCCTCCTGTACAATCCGCACCCTAATGATTTCCCTCCTGTACAATCCGCACCCAAATAATTTCCCTCCTGTACAATCCACACCCCAATGATTTCCCTTCTGTACAATCCGCACCCAAATGATTTCCCTCCTGTACAATCTTCACCCCAATGATTTCACTCCTGTACAATCCGCACCCCAATGATTTCCCACCTGTACAATCCGCACCCCAATGATTTCACTCATGTACAATCCGCACCCCAATGATTTCACTCATGTACAATCCGCACCCCAATGATTTCACTCATGTACAATCCACACCCCAATGATTTCACTCATGTACAATCTGCACCCCAATGATTTCACTCATGTACAATCCGCACCCCAATGATTTCACTCATGTACAATCCGCACCCCAATGATTTCACTCATGTACAATCCGCACCCCAATGATTTCACTCATGTACAATCCGCACCCCAATGATTTCACTCATGTACAATCCGCACCCCAATGATTTCACTCATGTACAATCCGCACCCCAATGATTTCACTCATGTACAATCCGCACCCCAATGATTTCACTCATGTACAATCCGCACCCCAATGATTTCACTCATGTACAATTCGCATCCCAATGATTTCTCTCCTGTACAATACGCATCCCAATGATTTCACTCATGTACAATCCGCACCCCAATGATTTCACTCATGTACAATCCGCACCCCAATGATTTCACTCATGTACAATCCGCACCCCAATGATTTCACTCATGTACAATCCACACCCCAATGATTTCACTCATGTACAATCTGCACCCCAATGATTTCACTCATGTACAATCCGCACCCCAATGATTTCACTCATGTACAATCCGCACCCCAATGATTTCACTCATGTACAATCCGCACCCCAATGATTTCACTCATGTACAATCCGCACCCCAATGATTTCACTCATGTACAATCCGCACCCCAATGATTTCACTCATGTACAATCCGCACCCCAATGATTTCACTCATGTACAATCCGCACCCCAATGATTTCACTCATGTACAATCCGCACCCCAATGATTTCACTCATGTACAATTCGCATCCCAATGATTTCACTCATGTACAATCCGCACCCCAATGATTTCACTCATGTACAATCCGCACCCCATTGATTTCACTCATGTACAATCCGCACCCCAATGATTTCACTCATGTACAATCCGCACCCCAATGATTTCACTCATGTACAATCCGCACCCCATTGATTTCACTCATGTACAATTCGCATCCCAATGATTTCACTCATGTACAATCAGCACCCCATTGATTTCACTCATGTACAATCCGCACCCCAATGATTTCACTCATGTACAATCCGCACCCCAATGATTTCACTCATGTACAATCCGCACCCCATTGATTTCACTCATGTACAATCCGCATCCCAATGATTTCTCTCCTGTACAATCCACACCCCAATGATTTCACTCATGTACAATCTGCACCCCAATGATTTCACTCATGTACAATCCGCACCCCAATGATTTCACTCATGTACAATCCGCACCCCAATGATTTCACTCATGTACAATCCGCACCCCAATGATTTCACTCATGTACAATCCGCACCCCAATGATTTCACTCATGTACAATCCGCACCCCAATGATTTCACTCATGTACAATTCGCATCCCAATGATTTCACTCATGTACAATCCGCACCCCATTGATTTCACTCATGTACAATCTGCACCCCAATGATTTCACTCATGTACAATCCGCACCCCAATGATTTCACTCATGTACAATCCACACCCCAATGATTTCACTCATGTACAATCCGCACCCCAATGATTTCACTCATGTACAATCCGCACCCCAATGATTTCTCTCCTGTACAATCCACATCCCAATGATTTCTCTCCTGTACAATCCACATCCCAATGATTTCTCTCCTGTACAATCCACACCCCAATGATTTCTCTCCTGTACAATCCACACCCCAATGATTTCACTCATGTACAATCCACATCCCAATGATTTCACTCATGTACAATCCACATCCCAATGATTTCTCTCCTGTACAATTCACACCCTAAACTGGTCTGTGGTGCAGATTCTACAGGTGTTCCTTCTTTTTTATCCGATTATTTTTTTAGCGTACTTGAGTAATGAAGTTATTTTTACCTGAGTATTATTGCTATATTTTGTACCAGATTACTATTTTAAAAGGAATGTTTATATAAAACATTATATTATATTAGCTCGTTTTGGTATCATGAGAAAGCTGTAGCCACTTAGAATTAATAACGAATTTTGTCCTTCCCAAAACTATAAGCTAGAGAATATTGTTGACGTTTACTGGTCCGCGACGATAAAAAGGTTGCCGACCACTGCCCTAAGCTATACATTTCATCGAAAATTAAACAGAATAATTGAAGAGCAATGTGAGAAATTTTGAAATGAGTTGTTCGTGAAATTGTTTACAAAATCTTGAATATCCGATGGAAGAGGTTTGGAAAATAGAAACATATAATGCAGGGTTGAATGTAGTCAATAGGGCCATCAAAATCATCTATTTTTCTTTTCCTTAATTTTGAGATTATGTAGATTAATTTGGTAAATCCCTACATTACTGCAAGTTGCAGTAATGTAGAAATAGGGGTATAATAAATTATTTGATTTGATTTTATGTGTAGAATAGATAGAGAAATATTAAATGCTATTGGTAATAACTTTTTTAGTAATAAATATTCATTTTTATTCTTTTATCCGCACTACACAATGAAAATACCAATAAAATAATTATCATCATGAATTATTACTTTGATTGGTTATCATCAATGTATATTATTATATTTCCAGGCTTTCATAGAGACTATATGCTAATTGTAATATTTTTGTTTCCACATTATTTAAAGGATTACAAAAAGGTTCAATTTAATTTACCCTTTTTATATTTTTTTTCTATCCGTACTACACATTGTTTTAAATAATAACTATTATTAAATAATAATTATTTTTAAATATTAGTTATTATACTCCTTTTCCTATATTAGTGCAAAGTTGCAGTAAAGTTAATGTTTATAATTTTCAGTAAATCTTAGTGGGACGGCCAAGGCCATCTATAGTAGATCAGGCCGGACCATTCTGGCGTTTATAGTTTGAACAGCTGATCGCCTAATTCATAACAAAGCGCAACACTCCCATTAATTAGATAGGAATAAAAAGAAGAAACTGGTAGCATTCTCCTTTAATTGACTTAGTTTTATAGTTACGAGTGGAAATTTGATTTACAATTTTTACAGTGTATTCTCCAGAATCTCTGCTGTCGAATGGAATATTTCTTTTTGAAAAATGATAATTTTTAAAGGTTAAAATCTTTAATTAGTTAATATTGATGCCATTGTTATAAAGGCACATCTTATAGCTATTGATTCAAGAAATTGTTGCGTACCTACTGTTCAGGTTGTGATTTTGTGAACAATTATGATACCTGTTCATTTTATATAATAGAATTAAAAAAGACAATTGCTTGTATTCTTCTTTACTTCCAATTTTTTTGTGAGAACAGAAGACTAAATGGAATATTTCTTGGAGAACACTTTACTAGTTCCAGCAGTCTGGACTCCCTAAATATGGTAGCACATTTTATCAGTTTAACAAGTCACAAATGGAGTGGACCCTATGTCAAATTCTTTGAATCATGTGCTTAGTTAGGTATAGCTCAGCTGTAGTAAGAATAATTAATGGTAATCCATAGACATATTATTCATGCGTAAAACTCTGCCGACAATTTGATCATACTAGATAAGTACATAGTGAATAAAACTTAGGTGATTTAAGTTTTTCACTGTTAAAAATTAAAATTTACAACAACAAAAGTATTACAGTCGATAACAGAGATTCTAGAGAATACACTGTTGAAAAATTAAGTTAAAATTTCACTCGTAACTATAAAAATAAGTCAATTGAAGGAAAATTCAACCAGTTTTTTCTATTTGTTATGATTTCGGCGATGAGTTCTTCACAGCGAGGGTACGGCCTGGATACACTGAAGATGGCCTTGCCCGCACCCTTTAAAATCTAAATTTTGGTAATTGATGTCTGTTGGAAGAAACCTATAAGGTATTTGATGAAACTAAGCTACTAAAAATACATCATAAAGTAAACACCAGGCTGAAGATATTATTCACTTTTATTTATTGTTTCATCATATTTAGGAAATTTCAAGGTATAATACAATACATGAGCTCAAACATCTAAATGTATTATCTGAATTTTGGAAATTCATGTCTGTTAAATGGAAGAACTTTATTAGGTAAATTCTAAAGAAACATAAAGAAAATAAGCTAATGAAAATATATCAACACTATGCGATTGGTCTTTCGACCAATGAATTTTGTTTAATAATTTAACAGAAAGAACTAACTATGCTTCTATTATTTTTCAGTAACTAGTAATGTTACAAATATTAATAGCAATTAATAATGCTAAATATACTAATTGCAAAAAATACATACTTTTTTTATTATATTTTAAATTTGGTAGTTTGACTTCGATTAAAACTGGCGCTGTTGCATCGGGGGTATTTTAGATGGGTGTTTTTGACCAGCGGTTTTTGAGTTGAGTGGATGGGGATGAATGTTCCATCACATTGTAAAATTTTGACAAACCGTTGTGGTGAGGCTACACACTGCCGTATCATTTTGAAAAGATATTGATAATTTATATGTACAGTGTACAAATATACTTACTCTATATATCAATTCTAAAATAAACTGGAAAATTATGAACATTCGCATTTTTGGTTTATAATGATAAAATTGCAATTGACTTGAGTCACCTCTAAATATTGTGGCAATAAGACCAAGGATTTAGCTTGTGCCATTTTGTCATGGGTGCACAGTATTGACTAATGGCCGTTCGATTTATCAATTGTTATGTGGGTGTCATTATTTTAGTTAGATTACGTTAAGCGAACTTTCTAGGTTGGTAACTTTTATTCATTAAATTGAGCCACTTCCCTATTGATTGTTATTATTAGCTACTGTAATTGTTTATAATTCACATTTTGCTATTGTTTTCAGTTTCTGCAGGAAAGCCGTATGGTCAGGTTGAAGGGAATTGCATAGTTCTCATACCAACGACAACTAATTTTGACCATGCCTCCATACCAACTGTCTGCTCTAACGCTGGAAAACAACCCTGCAAACCAAAGGATTCGGACAGCAGAGCTGCATTCGTTCAACTTCTTATAGGTGAGCAAATATAGCTCACACTCAACTAATATCATTAATTAACCACGCTCATTACCAATTTTAGAAACTACTGTGTCTTATCGGCTACTGTGTCTTATCGGCTACTGTGTCTTATTGGCTACTGTGTCTTATTGGCTACTGTGTCTTATTGGCTACTGTGTCTTATTGGCTACTGTGTCTTATCGGCTACTGTGTCTTATTGGCTACTGTGTCTTATCGGCTACTGTATCTTATTGGCTACTGTGTCTTATTGGCTACTGTGTCTTATCGGCTACTGTGTCTTATTGGCTACTGTGTCTTATCGGCTACTGTGTCATATCGGATACTGTGTCATATCGGCTACTGTGTTATATCGGCTACTGTGTCATATCGGCTACTGTGTCATATCGACTACTGTGTCATATCGGCCACTGTGTCTTATCGGCTACTGTGTCTTATTGGCTACTGTGTCTTATCGACTACTGTGTCTTATTGGCTACTGTGTCTTATCGGCTACTGTGTCTTATCGGCTACTGTGTCTTATCGGCTACTGTGTCTTATTGGCTACTGTGTCTTATCGGCTACTGTGTCTTATCGGCTACTGTGTCTTATTGGCTACTGTGTCTTATTGGCTACTGTGTCTTATTGGCTACTGTGTCTTATCGGCTACTGTGTCTTATTGGCTACTGTGTCTTATTGGCTACTGTGTCTTATCGACTACTGTGTCTTATCGGCTACTGTGTCTTATCGGCTACTGTGTCTTATTGGCTACTGTGTCTTATTGGCTACTGTGTCTTATCGGCTACTGTGTCTTATCGGCTACTGTGTCTTATTGGCTACTGTGTCTTATCGACTACTGTGTCTTATTGGCTACTGTGTCTTATCGGCTACTGTGTCTTATCGGCTACTGTGTCTTATCGGCTACTGTGTCTTATTGGCTACTGTGTCTTATCGGCTACTGTGTCTTATCGGCTACTGTGTCTTATCTGTTACTGTGTCTTATCGACTACTGTGTCTTATTGGCTACTGTGTCTTATCGGCTACTGTGTCTTATTGGCTACTGTGTCTTATCGGCTACTGTGTCTTATCGACTACTGTGTCTTATCGTCTACTGTGTCTTATTGGCTACTGTGTCTTATTGGCTACTGTGTCTTATCGGCTACTGTGTCTTATTGGCTACTGTGTCTTATTGGCTACTGTGTCTTATTGGCTACTGTGTCTTATCGACTACTGTGTCTTATCGGCTACTATGTCTTATCGGCTACTGTGTCTTATCGGCTACTATGTCTTATCGGCTACTGTGTCTTATCGGCTACTGTGTCTTATTGGCTACTGTGTCTTATCGGCTACTGTGTCTTATTGGCTACTGTGTCTTATCGGCTACTGTGTCTTATCGGCTACTGTGTCTTATCGGCTACTGTGTCTTATCGGCTACTGTGTCTTATCGACTACTGTGTCTTATTGGCTACTGTGTCTTATCTGTTACTGTGTCTTATCGGCTACTGTGTCTTATTGGCTACTGTGTCTTAATGGCTACTGTGTCATATTGGCTACTGTGTCTTATCGACTACTGTGTTTTATCAGTCTTTGTGTTCACATGGAAGCTTTTTTATTCCATTTTATATTTACCTACTGTTCACCTACTTAACAATGAGTCACTTTCAGCAGTACTGATATACCGGTAGTTTTGTGCTATTCACAAGGTAATTAACATATTTACGATATGAATTATTATACTAACTACTTAATATTTTCCTCAGACTTTGCTAGCGCTCAAAACTGGAAATTTTCTGTGGATCTTGCCTATGACTCTAGTTCTGATACCTGGTTGTGGGGCACCACTGGCATTGTACAACCTACTGACGTACCTGGTGAATGGGGTAGCTTGTCACAAGATTACGCAGCAAAACCATATGCTGGCTTTCTCGATGGAAAACTGAGGAATTATATTCCTACCGGTAGTGACTATTACCGTCACACCTGCTGTGTCCCACTGTAATTGTCATCTACACAATTACAGTTTCTAAACAATATGGATAATTAAATATTATAGTAGGATTAGATATGTTGAAATTTTGTTCGTTTCGTTTAGTTCCAGTTGTAATTAGTTGTATTTATAATATAATGTCTGTCAATTAGGTGATTGAATGAAGTTAGGGTTCTGTTTCCTCTAATAGTTGTGAGAGAAGTCTTGTTGGAGCATGATGGGTAGGATTTGCAGTTAAGAAGAGTAGGATGGGTAGGATTTGCACTTAAGAAGAGTAGGAAGTGTAGTAATTGCAGTTTAGAAGAGTAGGAAGTGTAGTAATTGCAGTTTAGAAGAGTAGGAAGTGTAGTAATTGCAGTTTAGAAGAGTAGAAAGTGTAGTGATTGCAGTTTAGAAGAGTAGGAAGTGTAGTAATTGCAGTTTAGAAGAGTAGGAAGTGTAGTAATTGCAGTTTAGAAGAGTAGGAAGTGTAGTAATTGCAGTTTAGAAGAGTAAGAAGTGTAGTGATTGCAGTTTAGAAGAGTAGGAAGTGTAGTAATTGCAGTTTAGAAGAGTAAGAAGTGTAGTAATTGCAGTTTAGAAGAGTAGAAAGTGTAGTAATTGCAGTTTAGATGAGTAGGAAGTGTAGTAATTGCAGTTTAGAAGAGTAAGAAGTGTAATAATTGCAGTTTAGAAGAGTAGGAAGTGTAGTAATTGCACTTAAGAAGAGTAGGAAGTGTAGTAATTGCAGTTTAGAAGAGTAGGAAGTGTAGTAATTGCAGTTCAGAAGAATAGAAAGTGTAGTAATTGCAGTTTAGAAGAGTAGGAAGTGTAGTATCGTAGATATTGTACAACAGTGAGATACAATACTCTCGACAATATCGATAGTATTGTATCTCAACAGTGATGAATCCATTCATGTAATTCTCACTGCCTTACCTTAATTTTCTATTTTTGTGTGTTGCCTGTTTGACGTCATGGTCACAAATCACTCGATTTGTGACAACAGCTCACAAAGCTTCACTCTTCAGTACCTACCCTACTAGGAATACTAATATTGATAGGTAGAGACAATTGAGTGATTTGTGACGTGACGAAAGCAAGGGAACAAATTTAAAGAGAAAATTAGGGGTTCACCAGGTTAAATAATATTTTTCATATATATCTATTTATTACATTATAGCTACCAATTAATAATTATTTTTTTACAAATTTACTTTCTTCAAATGTTTTTATGTGATTTTAGTGTTGTTGGGAATGTAAGAGAATCAATGAAAGTGAGCATTCATCTGTCCAACCGTGAATCTATCATACCTGAATGTAGCGTGAAGGATAAGGTTAGAAGTTAAAGCGTGATATTTAGCTTGCAACCAACCAACCAACGGACAAGTACACCCTGTATTGGAATAAAGGATGACAGAATTTATGATTTCATTTTAAAATATCTGATGCAATTGTATGAGTTAACTCTCATGCTTTATAACCTCTATTGAATTTATAATTTAATTAGATTAGGACTAACTGAAATTGAAAACACAGGTACAGCTCGTACCGGAAAAATTAACCGTTTAACCGATCAGAGTCCGCTGAAACGTCACATTATTGGTTTAGTGGGGGATTTAAACTCTATAAGTTTTCTTTAACAGCATTTCGAAGAAACACTATAGTGAAGGTGAACAATCTCAGATAATTATTGAATACAAATTTAAATGAAAATCTTACGATATTTATATAAATGAATTACGTGAGAACATTGAATAGTTACACCTCTTTTTAATTTACAGTGTGTTTTAATATTTTTGATATTTTTCAGTGGCTTTTATTCATAGTTATACTGACGAAAAAAGAAAAGAAAAATAATACACTAAAATGTTCAGGAAGAATGGGTTTTTTATGACTAATAACAGGAAATACGTGTTATACATAGAAGGTGCTGGAAGTGGCCTGCATTTTGCTGCACACAGAGAATCGCCCGCTTCAAAACATTAAATGCTACACTCTGAAGGACATTCTCGCGATGTTCTTCTGAAAATCTCTTCACAACATAGATAAGTTCGTCCACTGTAGTTGGTTTTCTAGAATACACTTCTGTTTGAGCTAAGGCCCAATAAAAAAATCCAAAGGATTCAAATCTGGAGAATGCGCTGGCCACGCAATTTAAGTCCCACGATTGATGACTCTGCCTTCAAACTTGTTCAACAGGAATTCTTTGGTGGCAGTGGTGCAATGGGCAGAGGCACCGTCCTACATCCACCATAAACCTTGTCTTGTAGCACATAAACAAAAGGTGGGCCGAATATTATCTTGCAGAAACTTATGGTAGCAGTCTCCATTCACTATCTTGCCTCTTCCATTTTCATCCATGAAGGCATGAACGACTGGCACTTTACCGTTAAAAATAGCAACAAAGAGCATAACCCTCACATCATTTCTATTGTTAGATTCGACAATCTCGTTTGGACTAGTAAGAGACCAGGTACCATCATCTTCCTGTGGGGGCCTTGATTCAAGCAAAACATTTTTTCGTCGGTCCAGATAACTTTCAACACAAATGTTTCGGGATCTGGCTGATTCAAGAGCCGCCGGCAGAATTTGAGTGTCTGTTCCTTATGGGCTTCCGTTAATGGATGCACAGCCATATCAAGATAGAACTGCATGTGAAGATCTTTCTTAGGAATTCTCCATTAAGTAGTTGAAGAAATGTCGAAAAGAGGCGCTGATTTCCTGACTGAGCTTCTTGATTTTACATCCAAAAATTTCTGACTTCTTCGACTTTTTCTGGCGTTCTCTTTGTGGGACCTCCTGATTTCTTCTTTCAAAAAATTCTTCCATTCTTTTCGAAGTCCCGATTCATTCTTGTGAAATAATACAATTTGAACTGTTTTTTTGCTCTTCCAGATATCTTGTACTCTTGTAGAAACAGACGTCTGATCATTGCGGGCGAAGATGTTGTCCCTAATGCTCTTATTATAAACTTTTTCTGTTCATCGGAAAATTTTACCATTTCTTTTAGCCTTCTGTTATTTCTTCTAAGTCAAGTGTTCGTAATATTTTTGGTTCCACTTCGAAAATCTAATCTTAGGTAACAAATTAGTGTATCTTGTATACCGCTTTACGATATTTAATTGTTTATATATGGCTGTTGAAAAATATCAATGATGTTGAAACAAACTTCATATAAACAACTTCTAATCAAAGAAAATTTATGAGGAAAGGTAACAAAATTAAATTACTGAAATATATGAAAAACACCACATTAAGTGATGATTGTAAATTGTAATATATCTGAATATAATCAATGTATGACTAGATACTTGGTAGACGAATCTATTGGTGAAACCGGTGCTAGGAAATTTCGGTCTCGGAAATTTGGTTTTTGGGATATTCGGTCTCAGGTATAAAGAAGACTTATGGATTTTAAACAATCATTAGGTGTGCAGTACAACAAACTAGTGGATACAGCAAACTACATAACAGTCATTTATGTTGAGAGATCATTTATAATTTTGAAACCAAAATTTCCGAGACCGAAATTTCAAGGCCGAATATTCTGAGACCGAAATTTCCGGCCCCCGGTTAAACCATATAATTTATAGAGGTCGTTTTAGGAGCTGCATGCCCTGTAGAACGGACCATTTTTTCCTTTGTAGAGGTTGTCCGTTTAAAGAGATCGTCCGCTGTACGAGCATGTATCTCAACATCATACTTTAGGAAATTATTCTTTTTAACAGTAATTATTATAAAAGAGAATCATGACTAATAGTCGACTATTTCTAATGTTTTTAGCAGCTTATAATGGAATTGGTTTGGTCTTTCATGTGTTAGTTTTTTAGTGCACGAGTGTTCAAACTTATTATCTATTTTGTTATCTATTTTATATTGATAAAAGTGTCTCGAAGAGAAATGAAATGTATCCCAATTTGGAAAAATTCCCATCTTACTTTTCTGCTATTTTGTACCGCAAATTAAAAAAAGGTTTAGATCAGGAAAAATTAATTATTATCACTTTCTCTTCCTTTTTTTATGTTTGCAGAATGTTAAGTCTAGAGTAGTTACCTGATGCAAGGTATTCCTTCTAGTTACTTTGAGTATTTAGTCTAGAGTAGTTACCTGATGCAAGGTATTCCTTCTAGTTACTTTGAGTATTAAGTCTAGAGTAGTTACCTGATGCAAGGTATTCCTTCTAGTTACTTTGAGTATTTAGTCTAGAGTAGTTACCTGATGCAAGGTATTCCTTTTAGTTACTTTCAGTGTTTAGTCTAGAGTAGTTACCTGATGCAAGGTATTCCTTCTAGTTACTTTGAGTATTTAGTCTAGAGTAGTTACCTGATGCAAGGTATTCCTTCTAGTTACTTTGAGTATTAAGTCTAGAGTAGTTACCTGATGCAAGGTATTCCTTCTAGTTACTTTGAGTGTTAAGTCTAGAGTAGTTACCTGATGCAAGGTATTCCTTCTAGTTACTTTGAGTATTTAGTCTAGAGTAGTTACCTGATGCAAGGTATTCCTTCTAGTTACTTTGAGTATTTAGTCTAGAGTAGTTACCTGATGCAAGCTATTCCTTCTAGTTACTTTGAGTATTTAGTCTAGAGTAGTTACCTGATGCAAGGTATTCCTTCTAGTTACTTTGAGTATTTAGTCTAGAGTAGTTACCTGATGCAAGGTATTCCTTCTAGTTACTTTGAGTATTTAGTCTAGAGTAGTTACCTGATGCAAGGTATTCCTTCTAGTTACTTTGAGTATTTAGTCTAGAGTAGTTACCTGATGCAAGGTATTCCTTCTAGTTACTTTGAGTATTTAGTCTAGAGTAGTTACCTGATGCAAGGTATTCCTTCTAGTTACTTTGAGTATTTAGTCTAGAGTAGTTACCTGATGCAAGGTATTCCTTCTAGTTACTTTCAGTGTTTAGTCTAGAGTAGTTACCTGATGCAAGGTATTCCTTCTAGTTACTTTCAGTGTTTAGTCTAGAGTAGTTACCTGATGCAAGGTATTCCTTCTAGTTACTTTGAGTATTTAGTCTAGAGTAGTTACCTGATGCAAGGTATTCCTTCTAGTTACTTTGAGTATTTAGTCTAGAGTAGTTACCTGATGCAAGGTATTCCTTCTAGTTACTTTGAGTATTTAGTCTAGAGTAGTTACCTGATGCAAGGTATTCCTTCTAGTTACTTTGAGTGTTTAGTCTAGAGTAGTTACCTGATGCAAGGTATTCCTTCTAGTTACTTTGAGTATTTAGTCTAGAGTAGTTACCTGATGCAAGGTATTCCTTCTAGTTACTTTTAGTATTTAGTCTAGAGTAGTTACCTGATGCAAGGTATTCCTTCTAGTTACTTTGAGTGTTTAGTCTAGAGTAGTTACCTGATGCAAGGTATTCCTTCTAGTTACTTTTAGTATTTAGTCTAGAGTAGTTACCTGATGCAAGGTATTCCTTCTAGTTACTTTGAGTATTTAGTCTAGAGTAGTTACCTGATGCAAGGTATTCCTTCTAGTTACTTTTAGTATTTAGTCTAGAGTAGTTACCTGATGCAAGGTATTCCTTCTAGTTACTTTGAGTATTTAGTCTAGAGTAGTTACCTGATGCAAGGTATTCCTTCTAGTTACTTTGAGTATTTAGTCTAGAGTAGTTACCTGATGCAAGGTATTCCTTCTAGTTACTTTGAGTATTTATTCTAGAGTAGTTACCTGATGCAAGGTATTCCTTCTAGTTACTTTGAGTATTTAGTCTAGAGTAGTTACCTGATGCAAGCTATTCCTTCTAGTTACTTTGAGTGTTTAGTCTAGAGTAGTTACCTGATGCAAGGTATTCCTTCTAGTTACTTTGAGTATTTAGTCTAGAGTAGTTACCTGATGCAAGGTATTCCTTCTAGTTACTTTGAGTATTTAGTCTAGAGTAGTTACCTGATGCAAGGTATTCCTTCTAGTTACTTTCAGTGTTTAGTCTAGAGTAGTTACCTGATGCAAGGTATTCCTTCTAGTTACTTTGAGTATTTAGTCTAGAGTAGTTACCTGATGCAAGGTATTCCTTCTAGTTACTTTGAGTATTTAGTCTAGAGTAGTTACCTGATGCAAGGTATTCCTTCTAGTTACTTTGAGTATTTAGTCTAGAGTAGTTACCTGATGCAAGGTATTCCTTCTAGTTACTTTGAGTGTTTAGTCTAGAGTAGTTACCTGATGCAAGGTATTCCTTCTAGTTACTTTGAGTATTTAGTCTAGAGTAGTTACCTGATGCAAGGTATTCCTTCTAGTTACTTTGAGTATTTAGTCTAGAGTAGTTACCTGATGCAAGGTATTCCTTCTAGTTACTTTGAGTATTTAGTCTAGAGTAGTTACCTGATGCAAGGTATTCCTTCTAGTTACTTTGAGTATAAAAATCTAGAGTAGTTACCTGATTCAAGGTATTCCTTCTAGTTACTTTGAGTATTTAGTCTAGAGTAGTTACCTGATGCAAGGTATTCCTTCTAGTTACTTTGAGTATTTAGTCTAGAGTAGTTACCTGATGCAAGGTATTCCTTCTAGTTACTTTTAGTATTTAGTCTAGAGTAGTTACCTGATGCAAGGTATTCCTTCTAGTTACTTTTAGTATTTAGTCTAGAGTAGTTACCTGATGCAAGGTATTCCTTCTAGTTACTTTGAGTGTTTAGTCTAGAGTAGTTACCTGATGCAAGGTATTCCTTCTAGTTACTTTGAGTATTTAGTCTAGAGTAGTTACCTGATGCAAGGTATTCCTTCTAGTTACTTTCAGTATTTAGTCTAGAGTAGTTACCTGATGCAAGGTATTCCTTCTAGTTACTTTGAGTATTTAGTCTAGAGTAGTTACCTGATGCAAGCTATTCCTTCTAGTTACTTTGAGTATTTAGTCTAGAGTAGTTACCTGATGCAAGGTATTCCTTCTAGTTACTTTGAGTATTTAGTCTAGAGTAGTTACCTGATGCAAGGTATTCCTTCTAGTTACTTTGAGTGTTTAGTCTAGAGTAGTTACCTGATGCAAGGTATTCCTTCTAGTTACTTTGAGTATTTAGTCTAGAGTAGTTACCTGATGCAAGGTATTCTTTCTAGTTACTTTGAGTATTTAGTCTAGAGTAGTTACCTGATGCAAGGTATTCCTTCTAGTTACTTTGAGTATTTAGTCTAGAGTAGTTACCTGATGCAAGGTATTCCTTCTAGTTACTTTGAGTATTTAGTCTAGAGTAGTTACCTGATGCAAGGTATTCCTTCTAGTTACTTTGAGTATTTAGTCTTGAGTAGTTACCTGATGCAAGGTATTCCTTCTAGTTACTTTGAGTATTTAGTCTAGAGTAGTTACCTGATGCAAGGTATTCCTTCTAGTTACTTTGAGTATTTAGTCTAGAGTAGTTACCTGATGCAAGGTATTCCTTCTAGTTACTCTGAGTATTTAGTCTAGAGTAGTTACCTGATGCAAGGTATTCCTTCTAGTTACTTTGAGTATTTAGTCTAGAGTAGTTACCTGATGCAAGGTATTCCTTCTAGTTACTTTGAGTATTTAGTCTAGAGTAGTTACCTGATGCAAGGTATTCCTTCTAGTTACTTTGAGTATTTAGTCTAGAGTAGTTACCTGATGCAAGGTATTCCTTCTAGTTACTTTGAGTGTTTAATCTAGAGTAGTTACCTGATGCAAGGTATTCCTTCTAGTTACTTTCAGTATTTCTATTACCTAGATGAAAGGACTGAAAAGAGACACTTTCAGATATATTCAGAGTTTAGAAAGCACGTTGGTTTTATGTTTTCAATATATTATTTTATTGTTATTTATTACTGTTTAACAATGGTTAGAAATAAGTGTGAAAGTTATATTCAGTCTTTAGAAACCTTTTGTGTTAAAAAATATAAAAATAAAATAAAAATGTGTGTCATTATTATTTTCTTTTTCCTGTAAGATAGATATCATATTTCTTATGTTTTCTTGGGAAGAAGAACAAGCTTGCATGAATTCTTTATTAGGAAAAACATTACCGATGGAAGGACCTTACTCTGACAAAAAAATTGAAAGAAAATTAATGATTTCGATACTGAAATTTAAAAGTCGAAAAAAACATTGTTAAAATATAAAAAAATGATAACAGGTTGCAAAGTCTAAACTGATCTTTTCAAGGAAATATTTTCCCAATATTCGTGTAGTTTCATGTAGTCATGCTTCACGGGAAAACATTGTCCCAATATTGGTTTTTTCACCCATTATTGACAATGTTGTGACAATATTAGTGCAATCTCATGTTTAGACTGCTAGCCGGTAATTGTTCGGTAACAATTGTTCAGTAAGGAACAATTGTTCGGTAAGGAACAATTTGCTTGAATGAACAATTTTCTCGAATGTTCAATTTGCTCGAATGTTCAATTCGCTCGAATGAACAATATGCACGAGTGAACAGTTGCTGGAATAAACAATAGCTCGAATGAACAATTGCTCGAATGAACAGTTGCTCGAATGAACAATTGCTCGAATGAACAATTGCTCAAATGAACAATTGCTCAAATGAACAGTTGCTCGAATGAACAATTGCTCAAATGAACAGTTGCTCGAATGAACAATTACTCAAATGATCAATTGCTCGAATGAACAATTGTTCGAATGATCAATTGCTCGAATGAACAATTGCTCGAATGAACAATTGCTCGAATGAACAATTGCTCGAATGATCAATTGCTCGAATGAACAATTACTCGAATGAACAATTACTCGAATGAACAATTTCTCGAATGAACAATTGCTTGAATTGTTCGAATGAACAATTGCTCGTATGATTTAGAAGAGGAAGAGTTTATTGATGATTAGATATTACGGATTTCTAAGTAAGAAACAATCAGAAAAATAATAAATAAATGTTCACGGCTACCTAACTTTCTTCAGATTTTTTGCACCGAACAAGCCAAGAAACTGTTTTCAGTTTTTAAAACAAGCTAACTATTTTTTCAAAGCTCCCAATATCTTTTGAAAAATTACCCAGCACAACCGTTATATAGTCCCTTCAGCCTAAAAGAGCATCAAAAAATACCCACATAAACCACCCGATAGCCATCACCTATCAGGGTGATTAAAAGAATGTTTTCGTTTAAATACTTCCAATGTTTCTCTTTACTGATTCATGTTGATTAAAAACAATACTAGTAAAGTTCTTATTTTTCAATAAATGTTTAATTGTTTCAAAAATGTACTTCTTTTCTGCTGGAAGTTAATGCACATTAATAGAGAAAGGTGATAGATTATTTTAGCCAATATCTTGGTGTATATGATATGTAGTTACTACAGCAGCCACGTGGGATGTTAAGAGTTCCAATAGTATGATGTGGTGGTGATCAACAATGTAAATTTGATGTTGTTACATTATAAAGTAATTGGTATGCTAGGCCTAAACAGGAAACTTCCACTTAAGTTATTTACTGGACATTTCGTGTATCTCGTGGATTCTATGGAAATCTTGAAGTAGTTTTTAAACGGGCGACACGTCGGTTTGTGGAATTTTAGCTTAAAATTTAACTAGCTTTGTTTTTCTACCAACAAGAATCAATTAAGAAAAAACTTCGGAGTTTTTAAACGAAGAAATTTTTGAATCACCCTAATTCCCATACACTGAATGCGTAACAAGGAAAAAATTCAAACTTAACGGGAAATCAATATTATTAGGAGATTATTTAAAATCAACATAGAAGGTTTTTTCGGGTTTCAAGCTTTCGAATAGAAAGATTAATATTCGAAATAGCTCTAGGACAACTGCCATGCAGACGACTGCCATGCGGATAACTGCCTTAATGGGCAACTGCCATGCGACAAACTGCCATACGACAAACTGCTGTAGCGTTATAAAACTCTTAATTTATTTCTCATTATTCATTATTCATATTTCCATTTTATATTTATTTATTCTTTTTCTTCATCGTAAAAATTGTTTTCCGTACTTCTGTGTACACCATGTAAGGTTACCTGCAGAAATATTAAATTCTTAACCAGTAGTGTTATAGCCTTTGCTAGTAGTGCATCTCTTAATATAAACATTGTGGAATTTAAGTGTAGCTAAATTTTGTACAGTTTTCATTACTTTATTTTTGAACTAAATCATTTCTTTTAAAAACTAACTTTTCTCAAATTACTTTTTTTTTATAAATTAACTGTGATTGAAAGTTTTAGATTCTTATTCATATTACCGTGTTCTATTACACTAGTTATTACTTCTCTTAAATTTAAATATTTTTTTTTTTTATAATCTTTGCTTTTGATAATTATTTCTTATTTTGTTCTAGATCATTTCGCATACAATCATTTCGCATAATATAACTGCCCTACCATATTGAATATTAAACCTAAAATTTGATTTAAAATAAGCTAGTGTTGTATAACCTCTCTGAGGTGAGTTTAAACTGTTTATATAAAATTGTGCATTATTTGTTATATCTTTAAAAACTATTAGGTACTTATGCTGTGTCTAATTCAAATTACAGGTGTCGGTCGGACCCAAATAAAATCTTGAGAATTCAAACATTGTTACTCCTGACCTTCCCTCACTGCCATGCAAACAACTGCCATGCAATATATTATATTTTTTTGGTGAATCGTAATGTGCTTTGTTAACTTAACTTTTCATGGAATTAATTTTACGTGAAGTATATTATTATTTTAACCTAAAAATTTAGTACCTATAATAATCTTGATCGTTTAGTTCAAAATTGCGAATGAAGTATAGTTCGAAATCGTGCAAATTAATATTGACGGTAGATTTTGAAATAAAAGTTGAAGTATATACTAAATTTAATTCTTAGTTAAATGATTTTATTTCACATTTAACCCATTTAGTAACTTTAATATTCCGATGGTTGACAAAAAGAATAACATCTGTAGATGCATAACTTTCTTTTCAAACATTTCAAACTCAAAGAATAGTACAAACACAAGCTTTACAGGTTAAAATTTCCAGTGAGTGTGATATTGCATCTTATTATTTAATAATTTTTCTTTTGGTTAATTAATAATTTTCATTTGTAAGAACTCACTTTGCTGCTAGATTCAGGATTAGAAACAGAAGTAGTAATTATAATTTTCAAATAAAAAAATCTACAACATTTTTTTTCTAATAACACTTAACTCGGTAACTTTGAAATTTGGATTGTTTTTACTATCGTTTCTCTGTTTCCAGCTCCCACACATCAAAAATCTTTAAATATTTGAGAAGTCTCAGAATATCTGAATAATTATTACAGAAATATGTTTTATTATATTTGTTATTAAACTAATAACACATCAAAATTTTAATTAACTCATATATGCCCAGCAGTGTTGCGTTAAAGCAACTCTTAAATAATAAGATGCACTGGAAATTTTAACCTGTAAAGCTTATGTTTGTACTTTTCTTTGAAAAATTAAAATTTTTGAAAAGTAAGATTTACATTTACAGATTTTAACCTATTTGTCTGCCATTTGATTATTTAAAGAGTTAAAAGTGGAAGAAAATGATTTAACAAAGAAAGGAGTTTTGTACTACTTCAATATTAAGTTCTATATGTTTCTTCATTCACAATTTCGGACTAAGCAATTAACACATATATTCTAAATTTTTAGGTTAAAATAATAATATACTTCACATTAAATTCTATCCATGAAAGGTTAAAGGTCCTCTCCAGGCTCCGGGAAAAAAAATGAGTTTATTAAATAATATTATAGAACTAAGATCTGCGATCATTATTCTGCAAACCGCATACAAATCGGTTCAGTATATGTTGTATTATTTGCTTTTAAAGTTTTTTAATACTCTGTGAGCACTAACTGAGCGAATCACTAAACTGACGCTGAGAATAAAGATTGTACACCCTTTGTTTTGATTGTAAATTAAGATTTTCAACTAAAAATGCGTTTTAGGCCTTAGTTTTAGAAGTATATAAACGTTTATTAGAATGTTCATTAAAAGTTTATCCGATTTTATACCTTTAAACGAATATTAAATAGATTTATTAAACCTTATACCTAGTTGACAATCAAAACAAATGGTGTACATTCTTCTTCTGACTGAAAATTAGAAAGTCGGAAGTAAAATAGGTTTTGTAGAGTTTTGATTATAAAAATCTTTAAAAGCTTATAAAATTAAAATTATAATTATGCTATCAAATTTGATGCGGTTTGCAGTAAAATGATAAGAATCATTAGCCTCATTGATTCAAGCAATAAAAAAATTTGCTTGGAGAGGACCTTTAAAGTTACAAGTGCATAAGAAATCACTCAAAATAAAATTAAAATAGATTGCATGGCAGTTGTCCGTACACCTTCGAAATAACCTCCTTATCATAAATCCATAACGATAACTGTTTTTAAATGTTCACAAACTGTCAACCTGTGATGAACGCTTCGCATCAGTCCTCACCTATAAATCATTGGGGTCTGTATATGCTTACTTAGTCAGCCACATATTGTCTTGAGGTGAACATCTTACCGATTCACGCTCAGCTAACCTTGTTAACCACCCACTGTTCAGTTTAGGGTGTTGAAGTATAGTTTGTTGAAACTATATTCTTAGTTACTATTATCCTTGAATCTTTAACTTATGTAAGAGATTTAAGAGAAAAGAAAAGATCCATAGGTAATAGTATAATGAGCAAGTATAATGAGCAAGTATTTGGGTATAGAACCTTATACCAATACAAGAATTGAGTAAATAGAATAAGACTAGGTTATTTCACGTTCAAGTACTAAGAAGCAAAGTACCCTAGTAAATATATAAAGTGATACAAAGAAGAGTATCACAAACCCAACAATTAATCCTAATGAGTTTGACGTTCAAAGGTATTTGATGGTTTGACTATGTGTTTAAAAAACGCATGTCTTATTTATTAACCTACGGTACTGTATTTTTTTCAACTTGTTATTATTTATTCTAAACTGATGTGTACGAAATTTCAGGTGAAAATATTTACCATATAAGGAGAAATAAATACATAGGTATATAAGACATTGGCAACTGAGAGAGCAGAGCTGTGATTGGGTGGAGTGTGACCCAATCACACTTCGGCAGGTTTTTGCTCTCCATGAAAACGTGGACTGTAGTGTGTTAAGCGGGTACCTAGCTGAATATCTACGTTGCCACAAGTCACCACATTACAATCAATTCAGAGCATGTACAATTTTTAGCTGGCGTACATTTCAGCCTTTTTATGGTGACTATCAACATGGTAAACAGAATAGTATAGTACCCCAGTTACATGTATTATTCAAATTTATTCTGGGTAGGCTGTGACGTCATGTATGTAAGCAAGAGGTCACGTCATGGTAAACAGAATTGCTGTGGGTCACGTGAAATAGAGAATTAAGATGGCGGCCAACGCGACCGATCTGACTAATGATCTAATTATCTTGAATAAATCATCTTCTTCAAGACTAAAAATTTGTTACTATTTTGGGTGTAAAAAGACCAGTAGCAATTTCATCAACAGTCATTTTTTAATTTTCGTCCGTATGACTATAAAGAGTGTATAATAGCATGCGGTGATGTGGAATTAAAAAAATATCACCGCAAACGTTATTTAACAAAAGTTGGGTGTGTTGCAGCCATAGTAAATAAATAGAGAAGTATACCAAGTACAATATTGGAACTTCAAAAAATACTCTTGAGTGACGTCATACAAAGTATTTTCCATTTTGTTTTTAAATAAAAAAATGTTCTACTATTCGGTTAAACGTGTATTTTCATGGAAATTAACTTACATATAATTGTTTTTATCACGTTTTACACTCTATTCACTTATAATATTTACCTAATAATACTTATAATACATGAGAGTACTGTATGCGACGCCATTTGTTTACATCGTTTCTGAAGAATGGATCAAGTTCACCGTCAATTAATTCGAAACTTAGTATACTTTTCTATTTATTTACTATGGTTGCAGCTATCTTTTGTGTTTGTACTGTACGTACAAACGTACGCACCATTGTTGACATGTGACGTCACAGCCTACCGGGACACGCGTAACATCCCCCCTATAGCTCTGGGATACTATATATTCTCTATACTGTGGCTACCACTTTGGTGAAGAATGGTCAACCTTGGAGTTCAGGTTAGCTGTATACAGCAGGTAGCAGTAAATCCTACAGGAGTTCGAATAACCAATGCTGACGGTATGGACAAAGTATTTCGTTGTTATCGGAGCTGAAGTAATTATGTAATACAGTTTTTTAACATCCTTCGTTGATGCCATCCTTAGTTAATGAGGGACAGCCATCCTTTGATGGAAATGTATAATAAGCTGACGCAAGTACGTTTGAGGACTGTCCATTAAGCCTAGTGAGTAGTGATGCAACAATTTAGAAAAAGTTTTTATTGTTTAAAACATGTTTTTCATTAAAAAAAAAGCATCGCCCAATAAAAAACAGTCTAAAAAGTGTTTTTATTGGAAATACTGTTCTATTTTAAAATACATTGTTTTCTTTTGTATAAAACCTTTTCGTTTTAATATTATACAAGAGTAACAAGATTGCTCTATATATATTCATAACAATCATTTTCCAAGTGTTTTCAGTCAAAATTTACTTAAGTATCTATTGCTCAATAATTTGTTAGTGCACTTTGCCATAATTTCATGATTTTTTTCATCATCATGAATAAAGTGATTCATTTTCCTTGAATCTTGGAGTTGGTTTAGAATAGATATATACTCAAGTTTTTTCACCAGGAGTTAAAGATACTTTTGGATCAATTTCACCAATTGATGAACATTTAATTAAAGTTGGATTGAATCAAGCTCAAAAGCTGTTGTTGAGGATAATGGATTTAATCTGTTCATAGTTGAAAAGAATGCTAAATCTATTTTGATAGTTTAGAAATCAAAGCACAGACAGTAAACAGAGAAATGAGTTTAAGCTCAGCTCAGTATCAAAAATTTCACGCATATATCTTACAAATATTATTTCAGTTTCTAAATCGGTAGTGGAAGAGAGTTATTGGCAACACGTTTTTCTATCATGAGGAAAGATTTATGTAAAGGTGAAATTAGTATGATGTCTGCGACATATGCTAAATTTGACCTATAACTTGCTATTTGTAGGCAAAATTGTAGTGAGAATTCAGAAGAAACCCTTGTTTTTCCTCATGAAAAGACTCGCTCAGCTAACCTGCACTGCAGACTTCAACAAATAAAACCAAGAATTTAGATGAATGGAATAAACAGATTCACTGAAAGACTTTGTTATAATTCTGAAGTGAGAGTCAAAATACTTAAAACAAAGAACAGTACAGGCAAGAACATAAATGAAGCCTCATCTGCGCAAGCAACACATAGATTTGAGTAAAATTCTTTTGGAGAGACCTAACATCCATTTCTTAGAAAAATGCAAATGTTCTCAAACTTCAGAATCAAATACAATCACAAAACATTGATTTAGATGAACCTTTACATGTTACTCCTGAAGTGGAAGATTTCGAATAAGGACTTCCATCTCAGATCTTCACTATCATTATATCAGGTACAAAAGTAGACAGTTGCAGGACTCCAACTCTGAACAAATCCTGAGCCTGTTTCAGTCGATATTCCTAGTGATTTTAATGATAAAACAGCAGAGCAAAGTAGTATTCTGGCCAGGCTCCATAAAATGAGGGAACAAAAAGAAAGATTGTTCCCATCGTTGATAACACAGGTTATTAACGATGCTCCAGGTTGAGAACACAGATCAACAATTTTTAGACGTCCGTAATAAAATAGCAAACTTGAAGGAGAGAAACATTTTACAAAACAGTTGAATGCGAAAAAGACTGGCTTGCTACTTGCACTGTACAGGCTGCATACCAGTACTGAACTGCTTCAGTTTCTGTCTCCTTTGTGTTGCTTCTAACCATGTTTTATGATGTTTACAAAGTATAGTAAGGACATATTTAGCAACTAATAGGTCATAGAATGATGATTTTGATAAAAAACTATTGAAATACATGATCAATATGCATTATTTTCAAAGGAAAATTAATGTATTTATAAAAACACTTTTTTTGAAAAAAAATACTGATATACTGATTTTTTATTAAAAAACATTGATTCTTTTAAAAAAAACATCAAATATAAAAAACAGTTTTTTTGCAACACTAATCAAGCCGCACAATTCATACAATACTTAACTTAGGGTGGCAGTAATATAATCTGGGAGTGTTATAACAGGACAAGTAGGCTATCGTTGTATAATTATGAGAGAGTCTGATATATCCGTCCACACATCCATTCAAGAACTGAGATGCCAAGATTTGAATCAAAGAAAGACTTCAAATTGTAGTGATTAAATCGTTCAGCCATGGTAGGTGGTAGGGGCTGGATGGAGTGAAGATTGACGTACAGCCACCTCCTCGTGATGAATTCTGTGTTGTCAGTATTACTACAATGGAAAGCTAAGAGCTTTTCTTTTAATATTTAAACATCATAATGAAGTTTTTATATTGTTATTCAATTCAGTCTTGGATTAACTTCCAATATATATTGAAATAAACTCATGAAACTGCTTTACAATATTTATTTTACCGGCCCTCCACAGAGGTTGCAGGTGGATTATATTAATATATATATTCAAATAAATTAAATTGAAACAATATAGACCTCATTAAACTAATCAGATCAAATTATGATTGATCTGACCTATATAAAACAACACTTTGACATTAATAATCACAACTTTAACTAAAATGGTACATATACTCAAACATAGAATGGTTATCAATCTTGTTAATATCGTACAAATAATCTTCATATACTAATAAGTAAATGGGTAGTTAGTTTAGATTAGGTTTTTAAGTCTTTCGACCAGACTTTTAGCTAAGCTCCTCCTACTTTTTCCACGAGAATATAAGAAAAAACGAAATAAATCGTATAATTACTAGTCATCATGGATAACAACTGTTTAGGTTTTTTTCTTATATTCTCGTTGAAAAAGTAGGAGGAGCTTAGCAAAAAGACATTGAGTCAATTTTATTTAAAAATTCTGAACCACTTCATGTACAGTCTCCCATTTAGTGGTCTTGTGACATAGTTTTTATTTTTCTCAGTACCTACCGAGTAGACGGTGAGAAATACAAATTTTGCACTACGTCATGGTAGGTACTATTTAACCCTTTCGACGAGAGTGGGACACATATGTATATCAAAAAGTAAAGACAATACTTCAAAGTTTAGCAGGCTGATTTGTATAATTAGTTCATACAAAAGGGTTAAAACTGATCATCATGAACACAAGCAATAGTTGCTAGTGCTCATGATGATCAGAATGCGAGAAGGTTATATAATTGACGGCATTAATTCATTTATCATCTTGTTATTCGCTTAACTGAAAAAGTTTTCAACCAAATTGCCTGAAATTTAGTGAAACGATTGGTCAATGTCCAATGGCCTGCTGGTAGAATTTGGGGAGCGACCCGATCAAAGGTCAAGGTCATGGTCATTTATAACTCAAAAAGTATTCAACCAAATTGTCTGAAATTTGATGGGACGATTGGTCACTATACAGTCACCAGTTTATTAGATTTTGAAGGTTTGCGCTCTACCCGGGTGCACCTAATCTAGTTGATATATGTGTCCCACTCGCGTCGAAAGGGATTAGAGAGGAGTGAGATTTGATGGTAGATAGGGATTAGAGAGGTGAGATTTGATGGTAGATAGGGATTAGAGAGGAGTGAGATTTGATGGTAGATAGGGATTAGAGAGGTGAGATTTGATGGTAGATAGGGATTAGAGAGGTGAGATTTAGAGAGAGGTGATTTACTGTAGCTACATAAAATCTTAATACCTTGTTAATTCTTTGGTTGTTGCGTTCACAAATTCCATTGGAATATGCTGAGTATGGTAGCACTTCACATTTATATATCTGATGTATTTCACTGAAAGTTTAATTGCGTTAGACTTAAATTCTTTCGCACAATCTGACATTAGCGTTTTGGGATATCCACAACGGCTAAATGTTTTACTTAGACAATCAATTACTGTGTTAGTTGATTTGTCAGCTACTGCGTGTAATTCGTTGTATCGTGTCAACATACATGTTATTGATAAAATGTACTTGTTTTTCGTGTCAGTTGTAATAAAAGGTCCTATAAAATCAAATGAAACTGTTTCAAATGGTGTGTTAGCTACTGGGGCAGACAATATTTTAATTGGTGTATCTAGACTTCCCTTAAGTATCTTGCAAACGTCACATCTTTTAATAAAAGATTCTACGACCGATCTTTCTTGAAAATGATAGTATTTTAGTCGAAATTTAAGTAGCGTATGAGCTAAACCACAATGATTGTTGAAATGTATTGAATTAATTAATAAATTGATCATTTCAGTTGGTATAACATAATTAATAATACTGGCTGCCCTAGTATCTATTTTCCTATGTAGATATAATATTCCGTCTAATATGAAAAACTCAGCTATGTTTTTAGATGTTCCTATCTTTTTCCTATTTAAAATGTCCATAATTTCCTTACAAGCAAAGTCGTTTGACTGTGCTGTCTTTAGTCTGTTTAAAGTCCATGTTATTTCTTCGTGTTTAGGTATGTAATTCAGAAATGGTTTTTCTTTGTTGATTTTATACAATTTAGATGGATCTGATTCTTGTTCATTTTCTCTGAGTCTGTTTCTGATTCAATGTCATTGTTGTCAATAATTTGTGGTACATTCATTTTAGCCTTCGATCTTGTGGTTGCTATAAAACTTTCAATTGAGCTAAAACTTTCATTAGATGGTGTTAAAAGTTCGCATTCATCTATTGTTTCTTCCGTTAAAAGAGTTAATCTACTTAGTGTATCTGCTACCACATTACGTTTACCCTCAAAGTATTTCACGTTACAATCATAAGTGCTGGCTTCGATTGCCCACCTGGCCATCGCAAAATCTAATGGAAGTTTATTACCAAAAAACGCACATAAGGGTTTGTGGTCAGTTAAAATGGTGATAGGGTACCCTAGACATAGATATTGAAATTCCTTTAATGCTAGATGGATTGCAAGAAACTCTTGTTTTGTTACTGAATACCTTTTCTGAGTAGAATTTAATGATTTACTGAAATAGGCTATTGGTCTTAATGTTTTGCCCCTGGTCGAATCTGGCTGTAGCAAAGCTGCGCCGATCTCGATACTTGAACTATCAGTAAATAAATAAAATGGTCTGGAATAATTTGGATGAGCTAAAACCTTATCTGATGTTGAGGTGTCGGATTTGGTACATCAAGAAATATTAATTTCTTGTGTTAATTTTTTTGATTGAAACTAACACATGATTTTGAAGGTCCTCATCAGGTGAAGTAGGCTAGGAATAATTCTAAGCTAGTTTCCCGACACGTATTCCGAATAAAGATTTTTAAAGTTAGTTTAGTTTTATTTAAGAATTCTCTCTTGTGAAGTTTTTCTCTTGTGATTTCAGTGGGGTTAAAGTCATGTTAAATTTGTAATGGTGTATAGACTGGATGGCTAAACTATTGATTGATTGAACAATTTAAGATAATGGCGAAATATTGTTGGGTTATTAAATGATAACTGGAATTACTTGGGACTATAAAAATGGGAGTTGGGGGTGTGGTTAGGTATGGCCATCAATTCCGATTCATTCTAAATCTTTTTACTTATTTCTTCGGAGAATATTCACGTACTTTTGCGAATTGAACAAACTAGGTATTAAAGTACCTTTTGTGTATTGGTTTACTAGTCTCTTTATGTGAGATCTTGATAAAGACTACATGACGGCATTTGGTGCGCTCTGAAGTTCTGTTCACACGTGAGTTTTAAATTTTTCTCTTTTATGTAAATCTTGTGGTGTATTTTACTATTATTAGGAAAATACCAGTTAGTCGAACAACATGTAGATACTTTTGTATTTACACCAGCTTTTCTCTTTCAGCTGGTAGCGGAGTGTAACCTTTATCTTATGCCAAGAATCTACTTCAGAGTATGGTCGTTAGAATCTAACAGAACTTGTGTCTAGGAACCGTCAACATTCTGAAGTCCTTTGTAGAAGGCGGTACTTACCCTGAACTGGCGGTACTTACCCTGAACTGGCGGTACTTACCCTGAACTGGCGGTACTTACCCTGAACTGGCGGTACTTACCCTGAACTGGCGGTACTTACCCTGAACTGGCGGTACTTACCCTGAACTGGCGGTACTTACCCTGAACTGGCGGCACTTACCCTGAACTGGCTGGTACTTACCCTGAACTGGCGGGTACTTACCCTGAACTGGCGGGTACTTACCCTGAACTGGCGGGTACTTACCCTGAACTGGCGGTACTTACCCTGAACTGGCTGGGTACTTACCCTGAACTGGCGGTACTTACCCTGAACTGGCGGTACTTACCCTGAACTGGCGGTACTTACCCTGAACTGGCGGTACTTAACCTGAACTGGCGGTACTTAACCTGAACTGGCGGTACTTAACCTGAACTGGCGGTACTTAACCTGAACTGGCGGTACTTAACCTGAACTGGCGGTACTTAACCTGAACTGGCGGTACTTAACCTGAACTGGCGGTACTTACCCTGAACTGGCGGGTACTTACCCTGAACTGGCGGTACTTACCCTGAACTGGCGGGTACTTACCCTGAACTGGCGGGTACTTACCCTGAACTGGCGGTACTTACCCTGAACTGGCGGTACTTACCCTGAACTGGCGGGGTACTTACCCTGAACTGGCTGGTACTTACCCTGAACTGGCGGTACTTACCCTGAACTGGCGGTACTTACCCTGAACTGGCGGTAGCTTAACCTGAACTGGCGGTAGTTAACCTGAACTGGCGGTAGTTAACCTGAACTGGCGGTAGTTAACCTGAACTGGCGGTAGTTAACCTGAACTGGCGGTAGTTAACCTGAACTGGCGGTACTTAACCTGAACTGGCGGTACTTAACCTGAACTGGCGGTACTTAACCTGAACTGGCGGTACTTAACCTGAACTGGCGGTACTTAACCTGAACTGGCGGTACTTAACCTGAACTGGCGGTACTTAACCTGAACTGGCGGTACTTAACCTGAACTGGCGGTACTTAACCTGAACTGGCGGTACTTAACCTGAACTGGCGGTACTTAACCTGAACTGGCGGTACTTAACCTGAACTGGCGGTACTTAACCTGAACTGGCGGTACTTAACCTGAACTGGCGGTACTTAACCTGAACTGGCGGTACTTAACCTGAACTGGCGGTACTTAACCTGAACTGGCGGTACTTAACCTGAACTGGCGGTACTTAACCTGAACTGGCGGTACTTAACCTGAACTGGCGGTACTTAACCTGAACTGGCGGTACTTAACCTGAACTGGCGGTACTTAACCTGAACTGGCGGTACTTAACCTGAACTGGCGGTACTTAACCTGAACTGGCGGTACTTAACCTGAACTGGCGGTACTTAACCTGAACTGGCGGTACTTAACCTGAACTGGCGGTACTTAACCTGAACTGGCGGTACTTAACCTGAACTGGCGGTACTTAACCTGAACTGGCGGTACTTAACCTGAACTGGCGGTACTTAACCTGAACTGGCGGTACTTAACCTGAACTGGCGGTACTTAACCTGAACTGGCGGTACTTAACCTGAACTGGCGGTACTTAACCTGAACTGGCGGTACTTAACCTGAACTGGCGGTACTTAACCTGAACTGGCGGTACTTAACCTGAACTGGCGGTACTTAACCTGAACTGGCGGTACTTAACCTGAACTGGCGGTACTTAACCTGAACTGGCGGTACTTAACCTGAACTGGCGGTACTTAACCTGAACTGGCGGTACTTAACCTGAACTGGCGGTACTTAACCTGAACTGGCGGTACTTAACCTGAACTGGCGGTACTTAACCTGAACTGGCGGTACTTAACCTGAACTGGCGGTACTTAACCTGAACTGGCGGTACTTAACCTGAACTGGCGGTACTTAACCTGAACTGGCGGTACTTAACCTGAACTGGCGGTACTTAACCTGAACTGGCGGTACTTAACCTGAACTGGCGGTACTTAACCTGAACTGGCGGTACTTAACCTGAACTGGCGGTACTTAACCTGAACTGGCGGTACTTAACCTGAACTGGCGGTACTTAACCTGAACTGGCGGTACTTACCCTGAACTGGCGGTACTTAACCTGAACTGGCGGTAGTTAACCTGAACTGGCGGTACTTAACCTGAACTGGCGGTACTTACCCTGAACTGGCGGTACTTAACCTGAACTGGCGGTACTTAACCTGAACTGGCGGTACTTACCCTGAACTGGCGGTACTTAACCTGAACTGGCGGTACTTAACCTGAACTGGCGGTACTTAACCTGAACTGGCGGTAGTTAACCTGAACTGGCGGTACTTAACCTGAACTGGCGGTACTTACCCTGAACTGGCGGTACTTAACCTGAACTGGCGGAACTCAAGTTATGAGTGTATGCGTTCATTCATTCATTTCTATCTACGTGCTCGTTATTGAAATTACCCGTATTAATTTTTGTCTTATTAGTTCATGCTTTTCATTAAGTTGTACTAATCATCTTTTCATGAACAGGGTTAAATAGGTAATGATTTGTAGCAGGTCCGTGTAGGTAAACCTACGCCAGCCTGTTGATGTTACTGTGCGTTAGTTACCATTTCACAGTGACATCTGACTTAATGACTGCCTGACAAATTTTCAAAGAGACTGAGACTTATTTTTATATAGGCATAATCTTATTATTGTGTTTGGTTTGATTTATTATCCCTCTAGTTGTCTATTATTAGCGCAATTTTATTGTTTGTTTTAGTAAAGGTGATCCTAATTTTTATTGTGCGCTAGTGATATTTTAAATTGGGCTTACTTAGAACTTAGAGCAAGCGTTGTGTATAACGGCATTACTTGTATGGCCTGTATAGGCGTATATACCTTGCTCTTTAAAACTTATTTTTGTACCTATATAACTTGTATTTTGTGTCTTATATGTTCAATATATACTTATCAATTAACAATTCTTTCTTTTGTCCGCTTTTGAGTTTCCTAATTAATTATTTGATTAGCCAGCTGTTGAGTTTCAAATAGTGGAGAAACTGAGAGCAGAAGCTTTAGAAATTCAGTCGAAGGTTTTTCGTTCTTTGCCACTACAATGTCAAAATAATTTTGAGACTAGTGAAGCTAGCCTCACACGTCAGTCCAGTCAAATTTAGTGTCCTTCCTTAATAGTCTGTATAATGGTTCGGCCTTCAGGCTTAATTTAGGGACGAACTTACGAAAGTAGTTCGCAAGCCCTAAAAACCGCTGAAGTTTCTTTACATCTGTTGATCTAGATGCTTCTCTAAGTTTTTCGTTTTGGATACATCGGATGCCCTCAGTCGTGACTCGATGTCCAAGAAAGTTGATTTCGTGTTTAAAGAATTCACACTTCTCTAATTTTAATCTCAAATGAGCATCACGTAAACTCATCAGCACTTGGCTAATATCATTTAAATGTTGTTCATATGATCGACTAAAAATTAGGATGTCATCAATAAATACGAAACATAATTTCCCTAATACTTTATTTAACGCTTTTGTCATAATTGCTTGAAATACTTTTGGACTATTGACATACCCGAAGGCTAATTTGCGGAAATGGTACTTTTTCCATTTACCGCAAATGCTGTAAGTTTTTTAGATTCTTCAGATATTTTCACTTGGTGAAAAGCGCTCCTTAGATCTAAACTAGAAAATACCTTAGACCCACCTAATGATCCTAACATTTCGTCTACTCTAGGTAATGGAAACCCTTGTATATAAACACTGTACACATTTATTTAGAGATCTGAAATCTATTACGGGACGTATTTCCCCATTCTTTTTATGAACCACGATAATGGGAAAATTGAATTCTGACATTGAAGGTTCAATTGTTCCTTCCTGTAACATTGATTTATTAACTTCTTCAAGTTGTTCTTGAAATTTATGTGGTATTCTATATGGTATTTTATTGATAACTATATTAGGGTCCCTTAAATTTATACTATGTGTACATATACTAGTGGTTCCTATAGGTTCGTCCTTAAGAGTTATTACGTCTCTAAAGTCATTTAGTAACTGCGTCATTTTGTCTTCATACTCTGACATTCCACATGATATGTCAGCATTAACTAACCTTCTCAGTGCTGATGGCGTTGTCTGAGAATTGTTTTCTACATCATCACTTCTTACTGTGATATCACGGCTTCTATCAGCACATCCGTCACGTGATATTTTACACTTTATCTCACGGTTGCCATGCACTGAAACTAATGGCTCTCCATTATTTCCAACTGCATGTACCATTGACTTTTCATAAATAAAATCAGTGGTAACGTTTCGTTCAAATGGCTTTGTCTTTTCGTCACTCAACACGTTCCCTAATCTAGATTTATGAGTCCTATCATTTAAACACTCCGAAATAGTCGCTATATTAACTTCGACTTGCTTTTCATAGATTTCTAGTGTTCCTAGTATTTGATTTTCGTTTAATACGATATCACTATCAGTCGAATTCATTACAAAAACTGGGCAAATTGACACTTGGTCCCCTTCGTTTTTACTTTCTTCGATATTTATTAGGGTTTCGGCAACCACTAAACCCCAACTGAAACTTCTTTTAGCTACGATATAACTTCCTGCTTCGTAATTTTTAACGAAACCATAAATGACCTTTATAGTATTTGCCTCAACGACTTGGCTACTTATATGAACATTTCCATTCTTCTTGCGTATTATATTTTTTCTTCTAGGCTTTGTTTTCATTTCAGACTTCATAACCTCCGCTTGCCCTTTCTGTTTTAATTGAGATTTAATCCTTACCTTCGCAATGCTACTGTTGCTGTCTGTTCGTTCGTTTATTTCTCTAATTAAAGTTCTCCTCTTTGACCTATTAGAAATGAGAACTAACTCTGCTATTAAACAGTCCGTACTTAATAGGTCCTTAGTAGCTATTTTACGTTTTTCCAAAAACGGAATTTTTTCTTCACCTAACTTCAAATTATTTTTATCAAAATTAATTTGGGCATTTATTAAGGCGTCCCTTCCTAATATCATATCGTATGGAAAGCTAGCGTTGTCGATTAGTAAAGCGTTTACTCGTATTTTATTTGACTTGGATGACAATACTAAATTTATTTCACCTTTTACTATGGGGGCAGGGGGTCTGATTATCAGACTAGGGGTTTTAAACATTATTGCCGATCCCCCCCCTCATTGTCCCGAGGCTACCCTTAGGTAGGCCTTCTTTTTGTTATATTGTAGGTCTTAGGTTTTGTTTAGTTTGGCGCTCTTTTTCTTCAGCTTCCCTTTGTATCTCTCCTCAAATTCTTCTTCTTATTTCCTCTTCCTTCTGCCTTGCTATATCCATGGATAAGCAGACTGACTGTGTAGGTCTCTTATCCATGGGTGTCTATTCTTGCCATCCATGCGCTGGGTCGACACGGTTACCTGTGGTAGCCGAGTAGTCGACCTAGTGCATGGAGCGTACTTTCACTGTCCCCTCTTCTAAGAAGGCCTTCTTCTCTTCATGTCTCTTTGGATCACCTCGTAGTGGATAGGGACAACTTTTAAACCTTGAATATAATAATAATAATAATTACTTATCGCCATTCTTGTTCATTCTGGAGTGTTCCAGAGGTGCCAACTTATGAGATGTCCACCTGCATCGGCCGTTAACTTAAGCACTCAGTTCGCCATTTGCATTCGGCGCGTTAACAAGTGTGTGTTTTTTCCTGCTCTCCTAGGCTTAAAAAGTCTAGTTGTGCGTGCACAGTGTTTGTGATCGATTAAATTCGGTTTTCATTCAAGCCTAGATGTTCTCGTATACAGATAAGTGTTTTTATTATAGCTTTACTATTAGTTCTATAGGATATACAATTTTAGCCACTTTTGCTCGTTATTATGATTTTAAAAAAATTACCTATCTTGCGTGGTACTTGAAAACAGGCCTTGCTGATAGTTTTTAAGTGAGCCAGTTAACTACTAACTAGTTATAGGTTGTATGCCTATAGTCTCTTTCCAATAATTTCACAGACAGGGGAATTTCGATAACCCCCTGCTGGACCGAAGACAAACCCTAGAAATTCGTGACTAGGGTAAATCTAGTTAGTTAGTTCGAAGCCGGTATTTCGAGACCGTGCTTACACTGCAAATATACGCTATATCGTGTATAACTAACTCACTTAATATTTTCGTCCCAAATTTACGGTGACTACTAACCAGTTAACTACTAACTAGCTATAGGCTTAGCTATGCCTATAGAGTCTCTTTCCAAATTTCACATTGTGAAATTCTTCTCTACTAAGTGAAAAATTATAGACAGGGGAATTTCGATAACCCCCTGCTAGGATCGATGACTAAAACTCTAAGAATTCGTGACTAGAGTTACTAGTTAGAATAGATAAAGCCGGAAATTCGTGACCGTGCTTAAACTGGATATCTCAAAAATATGATAGGGTCACTTAGGTAAATTGCGGCTCCCAAATTACATTGAAATGTTGCATTGGTATCAAAAGAAGCGCGGTGAATGATATAATTTATTAATATTATTTTTTAACGTGTGTTTTGAAACCATGATGTTTCTTTTGTTAGAGGCCGCAGTTAGTTAGCGTGCCGCAATTTACCTGCTTGACCCTATATCTAGTAACTATTTAACTCTCTTAAAATTTTCGTCACAAATTGGTGACTACCAGTTTACTACTAACTAGCTATAGGCTTAGCTATGCCAATAGAGTCTCTTTCCAAATTTCACTCAGTGAAATTCTTCTCTACTATGAGAAATATTATAGACAGGGGAATTTCGATAACCCCCTGCTAGGTTTGATGACTAAAACCCTAAGAATTCGTGACTAGGGTACTAGTTAGCTAGTTCAAGCCGGAAATTTGTGACCGTGCTTTACTGGATTGAACAAATATACACTATATATCGTATAATACTATAACTTTCTTGAACTTCCTTATTATATTATATGGTAACTTTACATATGTGCAATAATACTCAAAATAAAAAATTTTAACGGGTACAAAGTGGCGTAAATTGTAAATAATACTTGTTTGTAATCATTGCCTAGGGTCCCACAGGTAAATTGCGGTTCAATTGCAATCTTTGCAAGAACTTTTCTAAAACTTTTTGATTCGAATTTTTATTGAAATTTGTTCAGATATCTGAAGTAGCGGAATGCATTCTATATTTTATTATTGTTTGAAGCTATGATATTTCTGTGGTTAGAGGACACAGTTAGTTAGTGTACTGCAATTTACCTGCTTTACCCTATCTAGCTTATAATTGGTAGCTACTTAAAGATTGATATTGCTACTAGTGCTATGTATTCCATTCAAGAAGCACCATGAATTTATGGATACAATTAATAATAATAATCCAGTTAACTACTAACTAGTTATAGGTTATATGCCTATAGTCTCTTAACAATAATTTCACATCGTGAAATTTTCTCAGATTCAGAGATATAATATAGACAGGGGAATTTTGAAGAGAAACCCTAAAAATTTTGTGACTAAGGTAAATCTAGTTAGTTAGTTTGAAGCCGGTATTTTGAGACCGTGCTTTCACTGGAAATATCAAATATACGCTATGCTATATTGCGTATAATTTTTTAACTCTTTATAAAAATTTCGTCTCAAATTCATGGTGACTACTAACTAGCTACAGGCTATATGCCTATTGAGTCTCCTTCCATATAAACTCACATTATGAAAATTTTCTGTTTCAGAACAATTTGACAGGGGATTCCGATATTCACTACTATGATTGAAGACAGTCTATGAATTTTTAGCTAGGGCAACTAGTTAGCTATTTTAGCCGGGAATTTGTGACCCGAGCTTGTACTGGCTTCATCTAAGGAACACTAGACATATCGTGTAACTTGAACTTTAGTCTCAAGTACCAATATTTAATTTCTTAACAAATACAGACTGTTAATACCACTACAGATATGTTTTGCAATTGCATATACAAGTCTGGTTCTTCAATAAAATTTTTACTGGAAGCCAGTTAACTTACTAGTTATATGCTAATGCCTACAGTCTCTTCCCAAATGAATTTGCAATGTCAAGTTTTTCTCTGATTCAGAGAATTAACAGGGGAATTTCGATAACCTCCTGCTAGGATTCAAGACTGTTCATAGTTTTTCTAGTAGGCCAGTTTACTATGTGTCGTAATATACCTACTTTACCCTAATTACCTATATTCCTCGATAAATTCTTCTGCGACGCGGGAATTGACGAAAAGTTGAAGACTGTTGAATACGTTGTTGCACTAGGGCAACAACTAGTTCAACCGGAAATTTGGTACACATAGTTACATAAAACCTGTATTTCCAAATTATTTCTTATTTTGGAAATTCAAAAATTAATGTCTATAGGTATGAAGATTGGTCATAGAGAATAATGATAATTTTCGGTTCAGTTTTCTCATTCATATAAGACGTGGAGGACTTCATTTATTTATAAATTTATCTAAAGCCATCGAATCTGCATATACATTATTAACGTTATTTATTAGAACATTGAAGAACTGTAGTTGGTTCAATGGAATAAATTTGTCTCGTGGCCTCTATTGATTTTGAAGATGATTACTTTTCTGTCCATATAGAGAATAATACCGTAGATATTAGAAATTGGAAAACATTTCTAACTTAAGTTTAGAGCTAAAGGCTCTACTTGTGAATCATGCAACTTACTTAAGTCATGAATTCTATATTGGCAAAATTAAGAACTGAAAGTTACTTGACTATGTACTATTTAATTTACTTCATTGATAGATGAATTCGCATATGAATGGACTGTTGCAGAGAGAGAGAGCACTGTTGTTATTAGTAATGAAAGAAATTTTATTTTATTTATTCCTAATCATTAGAAAGAAATGATTTTTAATTGATGCAACAAATTTGAGCAAAATTCTATTAATTGTGACGTTTTTATTTTTATCAAACTGTTCTTTATAATTTTAGAACGTCTTAAAATTAATGCTCTCAAAATTGTCAATGGTAACTTACAAAAGAATAGAAATTGATGATGATTATCCAGCTTAAAGTATTTAGACACCCTTTAATTACTTTAGTTTCGTAAGCGTTGAAGGTATTTTTGGTTTCAAGCTTTCGATTAAAAAGATTTCTATTCATCATCAGAAGTGTGGAAAACGTGGCCTTCAACTCTGAGTTTATATAACCTCTGATAATATGGATTTCCAGTTGAATATGAATCTTTTCAATCAGTTTAGTAAGCATAAACCATGATTCTCAAAGTATTGTAATTAGCTACCACTGATGCATCAACTTGAAGAATGTACATTTCTTATAAATATATTAAATTTTATTTAAAATAGATGGGATTATATATGCTAAGACTCTACCTCCCACATTTATGTTCTAGAACTGAAGGCCATTTTAATCCGGTTGGCAGGGCCTTTTCAAATGACATTTAGTTTGTCCACATCAAAATATTTACTGTCAAGACTACAAATATTCAGCCATGCTCTCGTATTAATTAAAGATTTTGACAACGTCTGTTAGAAGACTTATTTTTCTGTGAAAAAATATACTTTTATCAAAACATTCATGCTGATAAAGTAAGTTGGTATTTTGATGGGATTACCGAATAGAAGCTGATATCAAACGTTTAAGTATCATGAGGCTTTATAAAATTTAGGAAGACCAAGTGCAACAGTGTTCATTACCCCTTTTGCGGTACAAAATCAGTATCATGTGTTTTTAGTGCAGAATTTCCGCCAAACCTCTATAAACAACATAGCTAGATCACAAGTGGTTTATTTCTTGAGTAGACAGAAAATTGATCCCATGCAATTTAATGATGTAAATTATTAATATAAAGTTTTCTTATAATACTGGATTATCTATAGTGAAATCGCTTGCAGTAAAGAGTGTTAGTTATTGAATTAGTGCAGGTATCCTGGATACCAATTAAAATAAAAATTAAATAAGACTAACCACTCCCATGTACAAATGATCTTGGAAGTTTCTTCTGTTTTGAATTTTGAAAAATTATTTCCCTCTGGAAGGTATTGCTTTTAGAATTTCAACCTATTAATTAATGAGATACGGTACAAGCTCAATGATCTATACATCAAGTTCCAACTTTCAAAGTTATGGATGTATAAAGATTTTGTATCATGAAAGAGACTAATTCAATTACTTTATACACCACGTGTGGGAAATAATGAATTCCTGATTAAATGAGGTATTTTAATGTCAATTCAAATTCTGTCTATATTTAACCTTCAAAGAGTACATGGATTAGATTTCGTGGAGAGTCTAATCAACTCTGTAAGTTTCCGAAAATCATACAAACAGTACCTATCTATTTCAAAAATAGGTAGACGGATTGAAGCAATTATGGAAGAGGCAGGAATCGACATTGCTAATTTTAATCTCTGCACTTGTTCTTAAATTCATACTTGAAAATTGGTTGGTCTCATCTTTTGCTGCGTTCTTTAAAATCTCATAAGTTGGCACCTCTGGAACACTCCAGAATGAACAAGAATGGCGATAAGTAATTGAACAGATACCCAAGGCTTACCTGTAAGGTGAAGGGTGACTTCAATTACTTCGGAAGCCATTCTTGTTCATTTTTCTGGAGTGTTCTTTCCCGCCCGGAGCGCTCCCGCCCGAACACTCCAGAAATACACAACAAAAGATTCGATCTTTGAATACTGAATGCTTAAGTTAACGGCCGATGCAGGTGGACATCTCATAAGTTGGCACCTCTGGAACACTCCAGAATGAACAAGAATGGCTTCCGAAGTAATTGAAGTCACCCTTCACCTTACAGGTAAGCCTTGGGTAACTGTTCAATTCACCTTTTACTTCGGAACGACCGTTTATGCCTTTAATAGTGCAATCAGATCTCATTATTTCTTTTTACTCGCAATGTATTTAAAGTTACGACTGTTTAATATCGTTCGCTCACTACCTAAATCTATTAAAGCCTCCCAATCAAATTCTTTACTATGTAAAATTATCGTTGATTTAGAAGTCCCTTTTATTGTATAATGACAGTCCTTTAATCCACTTAATTCATCTTTATTTTTTACGAACTGAGCTGCAATATACGTCTCGCTTGTACTTACCTCCTCATCGCTTAAATTCACTTCTTTTAGTAAATCGAACTTATTTTTACATTCGCATTGGTTTCTTGAACTGAGTGACGAAATAAGTTCACCATTGAGTTAAACGTACACAGGATCTAATTTATTCATGTTTAATTCACATGTGTGCACGGAGTTACCAAAAGCCATCGCATTTGTCTTTGCTAAATGTTTAATTAAATTAATCCTACCAAGTTGTTTACTAACTTTATTCTCTGTATTTATTTCAGTGTTCGTTTTTACATTTTTCTGCGAAAATCCTTGAATTGACCTCGATTAAAAGGTTGTTGAGTACGGCAATCTCTTCCTAGGTGCCCTAAATTGTTACACCTGTAACACCTAATTGTATCACTATTCTGCTGTGATGTGTGGGTATGTGTGTTTGTCACATTTGTTCTTCCTTGATGGTTGTGTCTGTATCTACTTCTTCGTGCATATCTACTGTGTGTACCTCTGTGTCTAGCATCATATGCGTAATATGCCTCTGCTGTTCCTTCCTGCATATTATCGTGATAATTACCCTGGTTCTCACCTACAATTTGATCAGAATTTTCTATCACAAAAGCTTCTGTGTCATTGAAATTCTTTTTCGGAATTAGGATTTTTTTGTCATGGGGCAAAGATCTTATTTTCTTTGTTGTAGCGGACAGTAAATTAGCTGTTGTTTTAAACGGTCCTTCAATAACTCCCTTGACAAAATTGGGGTTGATCTGTGGTTCCAATATTGTTAAAAACATAGCTGTATTCATTAAGTCTTTAGCGTGCTTTTTCAATCTGTTGTTGTATGCCTGATTAGTTTCAGCTGCAAGTTTTACTGGAAATTGCGCGTTCATTTTTAAATTCTCGAAAATAATTCTACGTCTGTTGTCTGCTATAATTTGTAGTCTCAACTCATTTCAAATTTTAGAAAGAAGGTTCGTCTGGGAACAAAAAATATGGTACCCAATCGTCCTAGCACCGTTTACAATGGGGACTGTCATTAGTCCGACAGTTACATCTTTCTGTGTTTTTTTTTTGATTAAAATAAAAAATAATAAATAAATATACACTTTAAATATACCAATCTAAATAATACATTTTTTTCATTTTATATTCCTCTCTCATTTTACTTCATTTCTAATATTAGCTAATTTGTATCGTTGTTCATGATTTTTTAATAACCTGGCAGGGGGGTTAGAGGAGTAATGGGGCGTCGCACCAATGAATAGTTACCGTTTACAATGGGTAAAATGTGACACAAAGTGGCAGTTCATCAAACCAGTTATATTAAATTGTAAACTCCTTATTAAAATTATTTCTATTAATTATCGCCTTACAGGTTCCATTGATTCAATAAGGTGATCTCCTCACCTAGTCTTTTAAACTTAAAACTTCTTAAATCATTCATTCAAACAATAAAAATTAGTTTGTTTCATTTGCAGTCACTTGGACTATTTGATTAGCTAAAAGCATATTTTTCTTTGCGAGAACATTCTATATTTAAGAAAATATGTTTTATTGCTAAAAAGCATGAAGAATAATTCTTTTAGCCAAAAGCATATTGTCACAACCCTATTTATTACTGCAATTAGCTTCAAAGTAGCGAATGAATTAAAAATTTATTTTGTTAAAGACTAATTTCTGAAGCAATTGCTTCTAATGACCTCACCTGAGTAACAACATTGAGGTTTGTTGCAGTTCGAAACATTTGGACGAGACTTTCACTCATCGCTTATCCAAACCACGAACTGCAGTCTCCGGTTAATAGAAGCATTAGTTCTATTTCAATGGAATTGAAAGCTATAAGCTACTTAAAAAGGAGAATAAAATTTTCCGATGTACAAAAGTGTTTTCATATTCGTACCTGCAATCATTTATTGCTTAACAATTCGCCTTTACTCACAATCTTTGCTTTAATCGCAACTACAAAGGGTGGACAAGTTGCTCTACAGAGTCTACATCTCGAACAGAGAAATGAGTAATTATATTATAATATATATATATATATACAGGGTGCGGAGAAAGTCCCCGATCAAATTTTATTTTTTTAAGTAAAGATGTAATTTATTTACCAAATTTATCCATTTATATCTCATTCTCTTCCTATAGTCATTTACTTTAATGTTCCGAGTCTAAATTTTGATAAATTTACATTATCTTTTGTAAAAATGAGTCAACGTGAGGCTATCATTCAGCTACACTGCGCGGGGAAGACAAACCCAGAGATTGTTAAGCTGTTAAAACCACCGATATCGACTGTTAGGGATGCTGTTAAACGCAAACAAGAACTGAAGACAACACGTGATCGACACAGGTGTGGACGACCTCGCACTGCACGCACTCCAACCAAAATCAAAGCCATTAGGGAGCGGATAAGGGGAACCCCAAGCGAAGCATGAGAAAGATGGCTAAGAGTATGGATATCGACAAAAAGAGTGTGAGAGCTATCATCAAAGAAGACCTCAAGTTGTCCCCCTTCAAATTGACCAACATGCAACAGCTCACGGACTTGCAGAAACATAAGAGGCTGGACAGATCAAAGATTCTTTTGAATACAATGAAAGATGGCACGCAGGCTGGTGAGATCGTCTTTTCGGATGAGAAAATGTTCACTGTGGAGGCCAAATTCAACTTCTAGAACGGCAGAATTTTAGCAAAAAGTCCGTCACCAAAAGCTTGCCTCTGTGATGGTTTGGGCTGCCATCTCTGAGAGTTGGAGATCTCCTCTCATTTTCGTCAAAGACGACGCTAAAGTTAACGCAAAATCGTATATCGAGGATATTTTGACTGCAGGACAAGTCTAGATGAAGAAGCACTTCAAGGACAGGTCTTTTACCTTTCAACAGGACGGTGCGCCCTCGCACACAGTGAACAAAACTCAGGATTGGTGTGAGCGTCACTTTTCTGCGTTTTGGAGGAAGGAATTGTGGTCTTCTTCATCGCCGGACCTGAACCCTCTGGACTTTCGTGTGTGTTCCATCTTGGAGAAGGAAGCGTGCGCTACAGCTCATGACAGTACGGAAACTCTGAAGAAGTCTCTCGAGCGATAATTGGCCAAAATTCACCAAAAAACGTTTCGTGCCGCAGAAAAGAGCTTCAGAGGTAGGATCGAGAGAGTAATCGCCACCAATGGTGGTCATATTGAAAAATAATTGATAGAACTGTTAAATGGGTATATTGAGATATTGTGCGATAAGTTTTGTTTTATTTCATCCATCACAACTCTTTAAATTAACATTTTTATATGATCGGGGACTTTCTCTGCACCCTGTATATTACAATATATTAGTACTATAAAGTGTTATAGAAACAGTTTTTTTGAAACAACCGATAACTAAAAAAAATTCCATATTTACGAATTGTAATAACTTAAGAGACATGCCGCGCAATTATTACAGCTAATTTAAAAGCGGGGCATGCCAGTACAATAAAAACAATAAATAAATAACTGAGTATTTTAGTTACAATATAGACAATATATAGCATTGATAGTAACCATGGTGAGTATTTTAGTTACAATATAGACAATATATAGCATTGATAGTAACCATGGTGAGTATTTTAGTTACAATATAGACAATATATAGCATTGATAGTAACCATGGTGAGTATTTTAGTTACAATATAGACAATATATAGCATTGATAGTAACCATGGTGAGTATTTTAGTTACAATATAGACAATATATAGCATTGATAGTAACCATGGTGAGTATTTTAGTTACAATATAGACAATATATAGCATTGATAGTAACCATGGTGAGTATTTTAGTTACAATAGAGCTATACAACAAACAATAGTGTGTTTCTTTGGTAAAATAAAAGCAAGACATTATTTGCCTGTATCACAATTACTAAAATATTAGCTGTACAATATCACTAAAATATTAGCTGTACAATATCACTAAAATATTAGCTGTACAATATCACTAAAATATTAGCTGTACAATATCACTAAAATATTAGCTGTACAATATCACTAAAATATTAGCTGTACAATATCACTAAAATATTAGCTGTACAATATCACTAAAATATTAGCTGTACAATATCACTAAAATATTAGCTGTACAATATCACTAAAATATTAGCTGTACTAACCACTTGACTTACAACAACAGCTCATTACTTTACTAAAAGTTACAAGGTTACTTAGCTAGCTGTACTAACCACTTGACTTACAACAACAGCTCATTACTTCACTAAAAGTTACAAGGTTACTTAGCTAGCTGTACTAACCACTTGACTTACAACAATAGCTCAGTACTTTACTAAAAGTTACAAGGTTACTTAGCTAGCTGTACTAACCACTTGACTTACTATGGCTTATTACTTACTTTACTTGTAGAGACTAAAAGTAGCTAAATATTGTACTGATATATATCACAAGGACCACTCTCCGGTACTTAAGAGAGTGAGGATGCATTTAGATGTCAGTGTTAGGGTTTAGATGTCAGTGTTAGGGTTTAGATGACAGTGTTAGGGTTTAGATGTCACTTAAGACTCTTAGGTAGCGTTAGGTAGAGTATTTTTGTGATCGATAAACTTCAGAATTATTTTCTTAATTAATAATCTGAGTGTTCTGAAATTTGGTATTGAAATTTTTAAATTCTTTTTGACAAAGAAAACAAAGAGAGTCAATCAACACATCCTCTATAAGGATGCGTCACTCAGACCAGCGACACATCCTCTAGCAATTGTTCATTCGAGCAATTGTTTATTCGAGCAATTGTTCATTCGAGCAACTGTTCATTCGAGCAACTGTTCATTCGAGCAACTGTTCATTCGAGCAATTGTTTTGCGAGCAATTGTCTTTCGAGCAATTTACCTCATTCGAGCAACTGTTCATTCGAGCAATTGTCTTTCGAGCAATTTACCTAGAACCTACCCCCACAGACAGAGCGCGCTACAAACAAGCTATGACTGCAATATTTGCACAGTGTATTGGACTGTTAGGAGACATTAGAGAAAGAGCCTCCAGCAGACTCTGATATGGTGAGAATCAGAACTCTCTGAAGATGAGTCATGACTCAGTTTGTCGGTGGTTCAACTTCGCAAATGTGGAAGTAAGCAGCCTGCGGAAAGATATAGATGAATGAATGCTATAGCTACTAGTTATTTAACAGGTTGACCGTGATTGCTGATCCAGCATTTTTCCTTCACTGGCGATAATTAGAAACATGTATTAGCTACATTAATTCCGATCATAGCTAGTTATAAATCAACAAATTTTCCATGATCCATATTCATTTCAGTTATTTACCTTCTTGTCACAGTACACCATTCCTTAAAATTATAATATAAAATGATATAGCTACATCTAATTTAAAAATATATAAATTTTTGATGCGTGTAGCTACCATATATGGTACACATCGCGGTCAACGTGTTAAAAAGCTTCAGTATAATACCTATGCTAGAGAATGTATCAGGCTTGTGACGGGAGTAAAGCTACTGAGTGTCTCACCGTGAGGTTGGTGTAGATGTAGTCCAGTTCCCCAAGCTTCAACTGGTGGTCTATGAGGTCTCGCATCAGAGTTATCTCTACCCCCAGTCTCTGAACTCGAGACCTCACAATGACGTACACAAACACTGGAAAGAGGGCGTCCAGGGAGCAGATGCGAGTGTCCTGCAGCATCTGAAATAAAGGAAATTGGTGATGTTGTTCAGCATCTCCAACGTCCTCAACCGGGACGGAGGGGCGGTTAGGTGTCACACACCCGAGGCACTGCATCGGCCAAGAGACACCGAATCATTGAGGAGGTGCAAAGGTACTCCAGTGAGAGGATGTTGTTTGTAATCCTGTGTTGGTGTAGTATTTGTATGTTTGTAGATTGTTGGCAGCGGTCTGAAGTTTGAGGTGTTGCGAGATGATGTTCACACCATTACCTTCGCAGATTGCGGAAGGTGATATTCATTTGTCATCTTGATACTCGCATAGCGTCGAGGCGGGCAACCTTGTGCATTAGAAATTTGCGGGCGTCTTTTCGCACCTCTATTAACTTGGAAACTAAGAGACAAATCCAAATTTGGATTACTCCATCAAAAAGAGCAGCTTCTGCACTCTTAGAAACAATGCTAAAGTACGCTAGTGCCGCACTTAGAAATAGCGTCATACGTTAAAACAAGTAACACCAATGAAAGCATGGCTTCGATAGTGCGGCACATGAAAATATAAATCGCGCGTAATTTTCTATAACGAAAAAGTTTAAACTTTAAATTTCGAACAAACATCAGAAAATAGTTTTAGTTCATTTCAGTAAAGTCAGATTCACGTTACAGACAATAGTTTTTACTATATTAGGTTTTTTGTTAGTGCATAAAAACTCCTGCCAATAAAAGTTTAGGCAGGCGTCTTTTTGCACCACTATTAACTCTGAAACTAATGAATCAATCTGAATTTGGATTACACCATTTTAAAGAGCAGTATAGGTGAATATCGGTAAAATTTGGAGAATAATTAAGATATTTTACGTGGTGTATATCAGTATAGGTGAATATCGGTAAAATTTGGAGAATAATTAGATATTTTACGGGGTGTAGCTATATCGGCATAGGTGAATATCGGTAAAATTTGGAGAATAATTAGATATTTTACGGGGTGCGTAAAGACGCACGATGTATTGCGTTAAAACACCCGCCTTCTAGAGTATTCATCTACTCACAGAAATGTCTAATAATTATTTTATCACCAGTTGAACTGACATTATTATCGTACAGTATCTTCCCCTTAGCCATACGGTAATAAACAAGCAATTTGGTTTGCTGGGCTAACTATAGTATCTATGCTAACGCCATTTGCGGTAAAATGCGCAAGGACGCCCTCCTCGATTGACTGAAAAAGTTTTTGACAAAATTGCCTAGTATTTGGTGACGTAGCTATGTTAGAAACTTAGAATGTGTAACGACTAGTGTGTTGGTATAACATTAAGATATAGCTAGCTACCTTGAACAGAGTGGTGAGAGTACAGAGCCTTGCGGTAGCTACTCCGTGTGCGTAGAGCCGTGTTCTGGAGTCCTTGTCATTGTACAGTGTTTAAAAAGAGGGGCCTGATACTTTATTAGCTAAGTAGCTAATTTGAAAGCCTTTTCTAAATGACTCGTAGATGTGTGTTGAGTATTTTGTTAGTAAGTAGCTAGGTGCTGTGAAACTGTGTCGAAGGCTTTGCTTATGTCTATGGCAGCTATGATTGTCCTACTTGCAGTATTGTTTGAGTGAGGTGGAAAAGGACTCACCTTTTGGATAATCCTGAAGGTTAACTGCACCACAGTCAGTTTAGCTCTCGGCAAGAAGGAAGTGGTTATCATCTGGAAAATTTCAATGGCCTCCGAGAAGAGTTGTCCTTTAGTAAGTTTGAAGACATTCACCGGAGTGGGAGAGGAGCATCTTCTGAAATAGAAACACATCTCCATTACAGATGAGCATAGCTAACTATTTAACTTTAAGGTAACTATAGCTACGTTATAAATAGAATGAGATAAAGCGAACCCAAGGTTACGTTAGCGGTCCGGTGGGGGAACACAGTTACCTGCCAACATCTAGATTGTGGAGGATGTTATAATCAGGAAGTAAGTTCCAGGCGCACAGGTTTCTCCAGTACTTCCTATCCAGTGACAAACTGTGAGGAGTGCGACATGAAGTCCTGTGGAGGGGATGGTTCACTGACGGGTCTTCAGTCAGAGGGAGAAAAGAGTCCGTCACGCCTGAGAGTAGACTGGGGCAGAGGGAGGTGGGGGGGTGGGGGTAGGAGAACTGTAGGGGAGGGGGCGTGGCTTCAGGTGTTTCTGCGTCTGCGCACAGCAAATAGAGAGTTGAGAGGGCGGAGTATAATTGTGGGAGGAGCCACGTGTGTACTACAGTAGCAGGGGTCACAAAACTGAAAGAAAACCATCAATGGATTAGAATATATTGAGATGTTTAGAAACATAGCTAGCTACTTATTTAATTAGGTACAGTGGCATCAATTAGCTGAATCCATATCATTTACTATCAAACATTAATTAAAGAGAACAAATGATTAAAAATTCTGTTATATAAACACAATATGATCCCCTTTTTTCTTTTTAGCTAATAGAATTCTGAACAAGATCCGAAGGATAAAAGTTGCCAAATGATTCTCAATCTTGAATTGAATGAAGTTAAAAGTAATTATAGATAGCTACATACTACATGTCTATCTAGTTAAAGATGAGGAAACTGTTTAATGTTATAAACTAGCTAGATGTCTATCTAGTTAAAGATGAGGAAACTGTTTAATGTTATAAACTAGCTAGATGTCTATCTAGTTAGAGATGAGGAAACTGTTTAATGTTATAAACTAGCTAGATGCCTATCTAGTTAGAGATGATACACCCACATCGTTTCTTCATTCTCTGCCTGCAGTTTGAGGATATTGTCAGCTGCAGGTAGGATGGGGAAGAGAATTCTGATGACGTTGTACAGTCTCAGAGTGCAGTGCTTTACCTGCAAAAACATCAGTAATAATAACCTCACACCATAGTAAATTAATAGAGAAGTGTACCAAGTACAATATTGGAACATCCGAAAATATTACGAGTGACGTCACACAATAGTATTTTCCATTTGTTTTTAAATATAAATTGTGTTATTATTCAGTTAAATGTGCATTTTCATGGAAACTAACTTACATTAAATTGCTTTTTTATTACGTTTTACACTCTATTCACTTATAATATTCACCTAATAATATTTGTAATATTTGCGAGTACTCTGTGTGACGCCATTTGTTTACATCGTTTCTGAAGAATGGATCAAGTTCACCGTCAATGAATTCGAAACTTAGTATACTTCACTATTTATTTACTATGCCTCTCACTAAAGGGCCGTACACACGTAGGTTTTTTCAAGTCTTTCCACCAGACTTTTTGCTAAGCTCCTCCTACTTTTTCAACAATATTTTTGAATCATTTAAGAAAAAACAAACTATATAATTATTATTCATGTTAGTTGGTAGCTACCTGCAGGTATCATGGATACCAACTGAAATTAATAATAATTATATCGTGTTTTCTTAACTTCTCGTGAAAAAGTAGGAGGAGCTTTTGCAAAAAGTCTGGTGCAAAGACTTGAAAAACCTACGTGTGTACGGCCCTTTACTCACCATCTGTCAAACTGGGGCAATGGAGTAGCTAAGCTGAGAGTTACCGGACAGTTACATATTTTCAATCGTAAACAGTTTTCCGATTCGTAACTTACATTAAGTGATAATTAAAGTGTTAACAAATAACAAATTCGTCATGTCTAACGTAGTTAAATATTTTTTTAAAGGCCTCCTGCCAGAAGAAGCAGATCTTCTTTAAATAGTTAAAAAACTATTATCTTTAATTAGACAATGAACATTAAAAACAAAAGATATGCTTTTAAATATTGGATAAAAATTGGATGTTAAATATTAGAACCTCTTTGGTGCAAAGTTTGACTTACTTCTTGCAAGGCATGGGGCAAAATGAGACCTGGTGAGCCAGTGATGCTGCCATATGTTGCCCTGAAGGAGGTCACTATGTGAGTCAGCAGTTGAGCCAGTGGGTGACTGGTGACACTAAAGGCCTTGTCGAGGTAAGAATGGATCAGTACCAAGTGAGCGATGGTGAGACTAGAATCACCAGAGAACATCTCATCGCTGTTAATGTTCTTGAGCAAATTTTCATAGAGTTCGAATAGAGAATGCCATTTGGTGTTGATAGAGCAGCTGAGGGAACCGAGCTTCTTGGAACTCTGGACATTATTTCCTGAAAGTCCTCTGTGGAGCAGAGCACTGCTAATTTTCAGAACTTGTGACGTTTCGGAAGCAGTAATCAAGCTTCCAGTGAAAGAGCCTTCAATTCTTTCCCCATTCTGGTAGTACAAAACTCCCTTTCCATTGGAAACAAGTTCTAAGAGAGATGATTTAGATCCAGTAACTTCACCCTCATAAACAACCCCATCTTCCATAACAACTAGAGCGGTTCCTAGAGCACGACCACCAACAAACACACCTTCATAGTAAGCTCCGTTGGTTGTAACCACAACAGCATGACCACTTCTCTCACCATGTTTGAAACCACCCATGTACTTGCTACCATTCCAAACGTTGTCTTCCACGCCATACCCATCTCTCATGCCTTTCCTGAATCCTCCTGTGTAAATAGAAGCTTCAGATGAACCTGAAAATCCTTTCTTAACGCTACCATAAACATCCAAAAGATTGTCTGCAACCCAGCCTGTGTATGCATCGCCAGTGTTGTATCTAATATGAGCCCACCCATGCAGCTTGCCTTGCAGCCAATGACCTTTGATGAAAGTCGCACCACTTAGAACATCTTTGCAGTTTGGTAACGAGGTTGATTGTCGAGTTAGGGTGCCTGATCCATGGTATAATCCTCTACTAAAACTTCCTTTGTAGACTGAACCGTCGGATCTCTTGAGTGTACCACTCCCTTCCAGCTGACCTACTTCCCAATGTCCACTGTATTTAGCACCTTTATACTGCTGATGTTTGGAGAATTCATACTTGAAATACCTCTTATCGACATTAGCAGTGACATTCCTCTTACTGAGGGTACAAATGCGCTGCCAGCCATTCAACACACCATCTTCATTCTTCTGACAGCAAGAACGAATAGCATCAGTGATCTCCTTAAGCCACGTCTTCTTATCGTTCACAGAACTGAAGGTTAGGGAGAGTTTTTCCTCTGGCAAGTTGAGCATCAGACCCATAGCACTGTCATCACTGTTAACCCAAACAAACTTCAGGCGATAGATAACATGAGTGGAAGGCAGGCAGTGCAGCAAAGTATCAGACAGTAGAACGAGGTAGCCTGGAGAAGCTAGATTGAAATTATTCATGAATTTACCATTGGACAAGGAAATGAACTTGATGGAGCCAAAATCACGGGAGTCTAAGAGTATCCTCTGTTTTGGAGAGTAGACAGACGCTGGTAAATTAATCCAACTGTTCCAGAAGTTCTTAGTTTTGCTTGCTTCATTCTCAGATTTTATAGCTAGTAATGAAAGTTGTCTCCACTTATGATGAATGTTTTCTAAACTAGTTTGTGAAGACAGGAAGTCTTCATATTGAACTATTCTCTCCAGAGGCCTCTTGAGAAACCAATCAAATATCAAATGGGCATTGAACTCATCAGAAGTTTGATGCTCGTCACTCTGACCCTCTTTACTTTTCTTATCTCTTCTGTCACTAAGTTGCTTGAACAGATCTGAAGGTCTTCTTTCAAAGATGCTAACCGGTTTGCATTTCAAACTGGCTAAAGAATCTTTAATGAAATCAGGCATCAAATTAGTTAGATTTTCAGCTGATTTGAGAATAATATTGACAAATTGCTTGCACGGAAACTGCAGAATGCCCATTGCAATGGCGTCATTGAGGGAATCTATGTAAGATGCGTAAACCTCACAAAAGGAATTGCAGTTTGAAACAATTGGGAGAAAAGAGTTGGAAATGACGCCATTGTTATGATTCAGTAAATATATTAGTTGACGAATAGAGATATTCAATACATCAATTAACTGATCAAGCTTCTGCAAGAGAGTTTGCAATACTTTGATATGTGTTTCTTGTAGGCTTTCAGCAGTAAGCTCGTTGATATTTTCAGTGAAATCATCAATTGCGTCTTTGAAAGTAGGTGTCTTGTATCTAATTTGAGCTTTGCAGAGAAGACATGACTGATTTAACACCACCTCTTTCTCCACCAACGTATCAGCAACTTCAGACCTTTCTAAAGGAGCAACTATATCAGTTTTATCCGAGCAATATTCGACTAGATTACTGAACAGATTCTCTCTTGCGCTTAACATCAGACTGAGGTACTTTATTTCACTGGCGATGAAAGCACTCATTTTAGGCGAGATGTCAGGGGCCTCATTGAGCAGAATATTGTCCCCTGCACACATCACACTACTCGTTGGTGGAGCTTGAACAACAAAAGGGAGCTTCTCGTCAGCACACTGCGTCATATCTTTGACGTAAATATCACCGCCCTGAGAAACTATGTAAAGGAACCTATCACCAGAACACGAAATATCTCTGCCTATTACTTCATTTTCCTTGTCAATTTCCAAAAGATGAACTTCATTATCTTTGTTCTCTTCTAAACTAAAAAAAAGAACTCTACCATTAGTTTGCAAGATGACTAAATAGTTGTCAGCATTTATAATTTTGACAATATAATAATGAGACAATTGGGTGAGATTCCTCAATTTCATCTCTTCGCCACATTTCAAAACATGCACTTCACTTTCTTTGAAAGATTGCCCAAGCTTCAAGAGATCAGGAGAATTATTTAATTCTAAAGAATGAATATTTTTTGATAGCTTAACTGTTGCATCTCTAGGCTGAACAATGACCTTCTTTGATGGGTAGCCAGAGGATTCAATTCCAGAATCAAGTAGCAGAGTTTCTTTAAATTCATTTTGATCAACAGAGGATGTTTCCTGAGAGGATAATTTATCTAAGAAATCAGTTTCAGGACTAGCACTAACTTTAGGTTCACTTTCAACGCCTTGAGAATTACTCTCATCATTCGAAGCATTATCAGAATTTAGCAGTTCTTGGCATTCTGTTGACTCGCTCGTGATATCATCCGAGGTGTGCTGAACATCACAGCTGACATCAGATCTGTATTTAGTTGGAGAGTTGTCAGAGGACGAAGACTTCACAATGTCACTTTCTGTACTTGCATCAGTGTTATAAGTTTCAGTATTTATCTGGTCACATTCAAAGGTTGGGTTAGGAAGCAGATAAGTTTGTGACTGTTGCAGTTGTCGAGTGATCTGATTGACGTAGCCACCAATTCCAGAGGCAACGTACGATAGCATGGAATTGTTACTCAAAGTTCCAAAATAACCATCATTTTGAGAGTTCTCGTTGGAGTTAATGGGACTTTCATTTCTGTTCAATAATTCAATATCTTTGTCAGTGCCCTTGTTCAACATGTCTGCTATGTTCTTTTTCTTATGCTTGAATTGAAGCAGAGGAAACTGGTCTCCCTTTTCTCTAGATCTACTTCTGACAAAACTGGTTCCCAGGTTACCACCAAAGGATTCACTAAAATTATTTGCTTCACTCATAACATTTACATTAAAATCTTGAATAAAAGATGATAGGTTCTCTTCAAAGAAGTTACTATTATGGATAAAGAGAGTACACTGGTCACACAAACATTGGGAGTTATCGACGCACGGAATTGAATCATCGACTGAGTCCATTTCTTTACTTTCGGAGGCCAAAATATCTCCATCTTTTGCCAATTCTTTAGACTCTGTAACAAAAGACAGATAATTTGGCCCACTAGCTATTTGAACTAGTTTTTTATTTTCCAAACCCGTAAGTGAATCTGTGGACAACACTAAATCTCTCTCAGCATATGAGAGCTGTTTGTAATTATTCAAAGTCTCTAAGAAATCAGATCTTGAAATATAGTTCAGAGAATTAGTCTCTGAAATGAAAAACAAGTATCTTGCTGTAGTATAAATATGTTTTATCACAGAAACGTTTTCCCTATCAGCAGTTTTTACCTCTACAGTCAACATTGCAATATCATTGCCAAACTTAAATCTAAGGTCAGAATCAATTGGGTCACCATTTCTTGGTTCAGTAGTTCTAGGATGTATTTCATTTTTTTCGGCACTTATGTCAGACATGACAGAGTCACTGCTGTGCTTTTTTTCAATGCACGAACATTTACAGTCGTACATTGTTTGGATGAACAACTTATGGCTAACTGATAAAAATATCAAGTGATGCATGAAAATGACTGCATTCATCACTTTCTCTTCATGCTTTATCTGAAAAAGAAAGCCTGCAGTTAAAAATAATATACATACAAAAATGCATACCTGTTCTATATAAAAAGTTAAATAGTTGGTCAATTTTATTTTTAACTCTTAAATTGATGATATAGCTTGAGGCTATACAGTATAGAGTTGATGTAGCTATACAGTTGATATAGAGCTAATTAGTTGATATATAAAGTAGCTAGGTAAGTGAGTTATATATGATAGTTTGTGAAATATCAATTATGTAATAAAACAATTAGTCACCTTATAAAGAGCTCCTTTTGTCTGTTCATTATAATGTCCAATGTACAGGTCACCATTTTCAGTCACAAATGCAGACATGGGTTGAGTTGCCTTGCATTCAATCCCCTCATTGTCTACGCAGTCGCCACATTCTTCCAACTGGGATGATACCCTCACTACACGCTCGGTGGGGAGAATCAACATCGTGTACTCTAACCAATTAATATTATCATCTGTGACAAAAAGGAGAGATGAAATGATTAGGATGAATGTTTGAAAAACATAAATGTTTAAAAAAAGAGCTACTAGCTACAATTGTACCAAGAACAATGGTTGTCACTGTGTCAAAACTACACCTAGCTACCTGTTCTAAAAAAAATCAGCTAGTACTTAGAAGCTATATTCTGCCTCTTATTCTATAAGATTAAGATTAATAAACATTTACTGTACACATTGACTTAACATAGGAATAATTTAGCAGATTATGAAACCAGTTAATTTCACCTATTCAACCAAATTAGGGTCAAGCAGGTAAATTGCGGCACACTATCTAACTGCGGCCTCTAACAACAGAAACATCATAGCTTCAAAACACACGTTAAAAACCTAAATTAATAAATTAGCTATAGTATGCACAACGCTTCTTTTGATAACTATGCAACATTTTAATTTACTTTCAGTTCAGAATGTTTTAGAGTCTGTCTTATGAGGACCGCAGCACAAAATTTACCTGCATCCCTGCGTGACCCTGGTGCAACCGACAATCTGGCCGTTTAGTATGACAATTCCAAAATAAATATAAATTTAATTGATAGTATTTCATAAGTAAACTATATGAAAGAAATAATAATAGGTATGTTTTTTTAAAATAAGCAAGTTGAAGCAACATGTTTTTCTTGAAGTTTCTCATGTTTGCAAGCCAGCCAGTCTCCACCGACTCAGTCTGCAGAAAATGGTAAACTGTTCTCCAAGAAATCATCTAATTTGACTTCTGTTTGCAGTAAAATACATGTGAATATAGGAGGAGATTAAGGATTGTTCACACAGAAAATGTTAAAAATGCCCATATTCTGCAGACTGCAACTGGCCACCGACATGACGGTGGAATTTTTTCCCCTTGGTAAATAATATTCTTGCAAAGTCTGTGGATTTTTAGTTATTTATTCCTATGTTACCATTAATTTTTGGTGGATAAATTGGGAAAATGTTGGTGGATTGCCAGACTGCAGGAACTGGTAAACTGTTCTCAAAAAAATACTCTATTTTAGCTTCTGTCCTCAGTAAAATACATGTATATATAGGAGGAAATTAAGGATTGTTCGGACAGAAAATGTTAAAAATGTCCCATATTCTGCAGTCTCCTGAATCAGTCTAAATATTGGAAATTTTTGGTGGATTTTTTCAGCTTTTTAGAAAAGTCAGTGAGATTTTGTGCACCAAATACAGACTGGTGCAGAACACGAGATGATGGGAGATATTTGCTATGTGGCACTATCTCTCTGAGCAATTATGAATTAATTACTATATTTACCTTAATTTTGCAACGAACACTTCTGAATTAATCCCTATATTTACATTAGTTTTGCTACGAACAGAATAAGAGATCTCTACGAACACAGTGGAACACTTTACCAGTTTCTGCAAACTGTCAAGCCAGTTTGTATTTGGTGGACTGAACTCAGTCTGTATTTGGTGCACAAAATTCCACTGACTTTTTGAAAAAGCTGAAAAATTCACCATAAATTTTCAGGAATTTGGTTGATCCATCAACATTTTACCCATTTATGATGATTTTTCCAGCGAAAATTAATGGTAACATAGGAATAAATAGCAAAAAATCCAATGACTTTGCTAGAATATTATTTTAAATAGAGAAAAATTCCACCGACAAGTCAGTGGAATTTACCGTGAAATACAGTCTGGCACTGAACTCCTCTGACTTTTTCAAAAATCTGAGAAATAGCTCAGTATGAAAAACAGGTGTCCTCAGATGTCAGACCCAGGATTTTTACAGAAATTGTGATTTAGGCACAGCAAATAACCCAGTCTGCAAAGCATGCACAATTGGGTGGAGCATTTTTCAACTTTTTAGAGTTGGGTGTTAAGGGGGAAAAGTTGTGGAACAGCATTAAAACGATGTGTGCAAACTTTCAGACCCCTAGGTCGATTTCTTGATGGTTCGAGGGTCATTTGAAAATACGAAAAAATAGCATATTATTTTAAAAAATCCAAAAATAATACTTATTGTTCTTAAAATTCAAGATAGATTAATATCGTAATAATAACCCATTGAGAATATCTGACCAAAATTTCACCATCAAGAAATCGACCTAGGGGTCTGTAAGTTTGCACACGTCGTTTTTATGCGGTTCCACAACTTTTCCCCCCTAATGTGAAACCGAACTCTAAAAAGTTGAAAAAACACTCGACCCTAATGCACAATCAGTCTCCAGATATTTAATTTTTGGGGCAAGTTCTCTTTAAAGATTTCCTATTTCTCTCCAATTTTCCAAAATGGCCAAAAATCTCAAATTCTCTCCATAAATTACTTATAAACAAAGGAATTAATTAAAAAATTGTCACCGGATAATTCAGGAGACTAATTTCAAGGCCTGAATAATCGCCGGGTAAACTTCACTACTTCATGCATCTTTTGCAGACTGGCAAATAACATGGGATGACGGGAACATAGCCAGTCTGCAAAATGTGTCTCTTCTCCCGCAGATATTTTAATTTGCGAGGCACGAGACAGTTACTCTCTGACTCTCAGAAGCAGGTTCAGAATCTCCCCCATGTTACAGAGGTTGGCACACTGTAAGCCAATTTTGAGCCAAAATTTCACAAAAATTCTGAGCCAAGCCAATCTAACTCATTTTTTGAAGATTTCAAGCCAAAATTAACATGGGAACATAGGAATTAATTCAGAATCTCCCTCAGCTAAATTAATGGTAACATAGGAATTAATTCAGAATCTCCCGCAGCTAAATTAATGGTAACATAGGAATTAATTCAAAATCTCCCTCAGCTAAATTAATGGTAACATAGGAATTAATTCAGAATCTCCCTCAGCTAAATTAATGGTAACATAGGAATTAATTCAGAATCTCCCTCAGCTAAATTAATGGTAACATAGGAATTAATTCAAGATCTTCCGCAGAGATCTCCAATTCATAAAATTCAATCAAAAACTCCCGCAGAGAGTCTTGGAAAAATGTTCCATATTCTGCAGAGTGGGTTTAACATAGGAATTAATCAATTAAATAGGACTTGGGTGCCAGTCTGCCTAAGTCTGGAAAACTGCTTAGGCTAACACTAACAGATGAACTCTATATGCTAAATGCTGCGGAATGCGAATTATACCAGTCTGAAAAGTACAGCAGGCTAAGTAAAATAGTATGTCTCATAAACTCGCCATTTGTCTCTCCAGCTCTCTCCAAAATTCAACAAATTCTCTCCAAAATAACATTGTAGCATAGGAGAAAAATAGATAAAACTCGCCATTTTATTTTATTTTATTTTCATTTTATTTATAAACACAAAAATAACTGGTTGAACAATGGTATGTGCTACATTATATTATAAACATTTTTTGCGGCCTAATTAAGCTTTCGCTTCTGAGGCAACCTATATAAACTAATTAAAAACAAAGAACAATTATATAAAAGTTACGAATCATATACCAATGTACTACAGGAATATAAACCAACAAAAAAAACATCTACTGATTGAGAATTACTAATTTTTTACTTTACTTTTGAAATTTAGTAAGGAAGGACATTTTTTAATTTCATCATCTAAATTATTCCAAAACTTTATAGCATTAAAAACAAAGGATCTTTGAGAAGTAGACCGACGGTACAGAGGTAGAGTGAAATTGATTCTATTGCGAGTGAGGTGCTGATGGTTATGGTTTGCGGATCTAATTTGGTTAAAAAATATACCATCATAGTTACAATTTAGAATCCTATACATGTATATTAAAATCCTATAATGATACAATGCATTCAACTTAAATATAGATAACTTTAAAAATGAAGGGTGCGTGTGAGCATCAAATGGAAGGTTGACAATTATTCTTATTGCCTTTCGTTGAAGGATTGCAATTTTCTCAGTTGTGGTTTTTGGTGCAGCGTACCAGGCTTCAACTCCGTAGCTAACTAATGAAACAAAAAGAGAGAAATATAATTGTTTTAAAATTATTTCGGGCAAAATAAATTTTATTTTATTCAATACTCCCACAACTCGCGAAAGATTAGACGAGAGAACATTAATGTGTTGTTTAAAATTCAAATTTTGATCGATATGAAGACCAAGGAATTTATGAAAATAAACCCTTCCAATAATCTCACCACCCATCTTAATTACAGGAAGTTCAACATCCGACCGATATGAAAATAAGATATACTTAGTTTTGTCAATATTGACTCTCATTTTATTAGCAGCAACCCATTCATTCACCTTACACAACTCAGCATTAACAAGATCAGAGAACATCACTATATTCTGCTTAGGAATATCACACTTAATAGTAGCATCATCTGCGAATAGAATGAAGTTCAACAATGTACTACAGTTTGGCATATCGTTGATGAAAATCAGGAAAAGAATACTACCCAGTACACTCCCCTGCGGAACTCCATGGGTGACACTTTGCAGAGTTGATTCATAAGTATTATTCAATCGAACAAACTGCTTCCTATTAGAGAGATACGATCTAAACCAATCGTTAGCAACACCACGTATACCATAAAAACTCATCTTATTAACCAATATCTCGTGGTTCACACTATCGAAGGCTTTGCAAAAGTCTAAAAAAAGGGCAAATACATACTTATTGTCATCAAGAGAATTATAGACGTCTTGCAGTAAGTGCAGCATTGGCTGAATCGTCGACCTCCTCTCTCTGAAACCATATTGCATATCATAAAATACACTTCTATCTTCAAGATATTTATATAATTGAATATACGCTGCCTTTTCAAATAATTTACTAAACAGGTTCAAAATAGATATAGGTCTGAACTTATCAACATTTTTAGCATTGGTTTCCTTAGGAATGGGTATAACCCTAGCTACTTTGAGAGAATCAGGGAAATGGCCAGTAGTGAAAGATCTATTTATCAGTTCAGATATTACAGGTGCAACTATATGACTTACTTTCTTCAAAGCTCTAACCGGAATTTCATCAATAGTACAATTTTTATTTTTTAAATTTGATATTATAGAATTTGTAGATCGAACTGATGGCGAGTTTGGACATGCTTTATTACTTGGACAGCAGGATTTGTCCAGTTTGCAGAATATGGAACATTTTTCCAAGACTCTCTGCGGGAGTTTTTGTTTGAATTTTAGAAATTGTATATCTCTGCGGGAGTTCTTGAATTAATTCCTATGTTACCATTAATTTAGCTGCGGGAGATTTTAAATTAATTCCTATGTTACCATTAATTAAGCTGCGGGAGATTCTGAATCTGCTACTGAGAGTCAGAGAGTAACTCCCTCTCAAATAAAAATCTCTGCGGGAGAAGAGACACATTCAGCAGACTGGGGATTTGTGGATTACTCCTGCGCCAAAGTCCTATTTAATTCCTATGTTCCCATGTTATTTACTGCGCCCAAATCCCTATTTCTGTAAAAAAAAATCTGAGACTGAGGAGACCAATTTTTCAGACTGGGGATTATACAATTTTTAGCAATTTACCATTAACTTTTGAAGTCTTTAAAACTCCAACAGAGTAATTAGTTCATCTAGAAAGCAGTTCAAAGCACCTATTTTTCCAGACTGGCTTGGGTGCAACAGTGCAGGATTAATCCATAAATCCTGCTCCAGCCGTCATGTTACAGAGCCAGTCTGCAGAATATGGAACATTTTTCCAAGACTCTCTGCGGCCACTCTGGAAAAAGCCTTAGGCTAACAGATGAATTTTAGAG